>OX235272.1:75796302-76396302 GCA_944472155.2 Trichobilharzia szidati
GTTCCGAAGACTGCG
The DNA here is from genome assembly GCA_944472155.2 of Trichobilharzia szidati. Taxonomy (NCBI): domain Eukaryota; kingdom Metazoa; phylum Platyhelminthes; class Trematoda; order Strigeidida; family Schistosomatidae; genus Trichobilharzia; species Trichobilharzia szidati. The sequence continues at coordinate 75,796,318 of OX235272.1, forward strand.
TAGAGAAAGAACTCCAGGTCATCCAAGACATTCTAAGCGAGAACGGATATCCAGAGAAGTTCATTCAAGCCAACATAGGTTACAATAGTCGTAAACATGAACTGGCAACGGTGGAGAGAATGCCTCTGTTTTTACGTCTCCAATTCAAGGGAGATCCTCCTGCGGAGATTCCATCGCAACGTTTAACCAGGGTGATCAAGAAAACTTTCTACTCTGCACGTCTGTGTATATCCTTCAGTAGGCGTCCAATGTTCACCCAACAACTCAAAGATGCCTTGCCTAACCTTAGCTCTTCTTCATGCATATACCATTTCAACTGTTCCAGTGGTTCAAGTTATATAGGGCGCACGATTAGGCAGGTTCATCTACGAGTTCGAGGACATTTACCAGCTTGGTACAGCAAGAGGAAAATTAAGTGCATAAACTGCTCGATCCTGTCACACTTGGTCGATACTGGACATCATAACGATGTCAACATAGCTTTCAGGGTTATATACCGAATTCCGAAGTCGTTATCACGTACAGTTCGCTTACTTCTCTTACACAGAGCTGAAGCTGTTGCAATAAGATCAACTAAACCGGAACTTTGTATCCAAAATGAACACGTCCAGACGCAGTTCCTACCATGGCCAAACTTGGATTGATAATTCTTCTTATCACCAAGAGTGCTTCTTCCCCTTAACCCTCTTGGTTTTTTTCCTTTGCTTCTTTTATTACAATTATTATTATTCGTCATAATTTACGCCCTTCATGCAAACATTCTCTCAATACAATCGAATTTTCCACTTATACTATCCGGAATCATTATTAGTGATATTATCTCTTTTCTCAATATATGCCTCCGCCTGATTCATTTCACACATTTGTTATTTCCTTATGAACCTCTCACTGAAGTCTTACTATCTCCTGTTTAATACAGACCACTTTGTACTAGCCACTCACCTGACACCTTTTATAACCTTGAACTGACTTGTCAATTTTCCTACCCCACTCTCTTCAAATCTATTATGACTAATCACCACAACCATTGTCTCCCATTTCACAGTATTTGTAATCGATTTCAGCCTAGCACGATGTTTGTCACACAAACACGACTATTTATTTTGACACCCCATAACTGCTAATCTGTTATTCTACGTTAAAAATGTATCCGCCGCATAACTGGCCTTTATTGTAACGACAGTAAATGTTATATTTTATAATTGCAAGAACCTGAATAGGAGAAATTATTGAAAAGAATATTCTTCGTTCAGATTGACTTTTAATTCATGCATGATATGGGAATATTTCACATGATAATAATTCACTCAATTCATAAATTCAATTTACTCAACAGATTTCTTTTTCTAATTTTCTCATAACTATAAAAGTAAACAATTGCAAATAACTGATTTACCGTATTTCTTTCACTGGCGTAAGCATTCACATCGAAAGTAGCCAATCTTCCGCGTAGTTTAGACACAACTGCCTCTATCCGACATGTTTCACCAACAAATACTAAATTTAGTATTTTTAATTATTTTTTGAAAGAAAATATAAGGAAAAATTTATTACTACTGATAATGCACAGTTAAAGTAGTATATAGACTGTACAAAATGAATTCAGAAAACATTATATATCTGTTGACTGAGGGATACAACTACAGTTTTGTGTCCAAGACGGCTGTTGAATGCTACAAACGAACTAAGAAACAAATTATATCAGTTAAGAATCCTGTGTAGCCTGCTAAACAAAATAATTCAGTTTGTTTATTATCATGCTTTGAAAGTCCTGGGGAGTAGGAGGTAACAGGCCAGGATTTATTTGGATTACAGAAGTACTTCTGTTACTCGAAGAAAGCAAAACGGTTGGGGTGGAGGGGATTAGGGTAGAATTATGATTTCCTTTCCATGCCACTCTCTGAATTCAAAGGCCTTCAATTAATGTGCACCCACAACTTCTGATTCCGGTTCAAAAATGATATTCTATCACGAAATTGATGCGGATAGCAATGGGAAACTCACTGCGTCTCATTTTAGCAGATGTTTTCATGGCAAATCCTGAGAACAGAAATCTGAAAGATACGACCGAGGCCCAGGTATATTGGTGATCCACTCATTATTTACTAACAGTATTCAACTGACGTACGTAGTTTTTGTACCTCACTGTCTTGTTGCTACCTTCAAACTCTACCCTTTCATTTCCTTCGAGAAACTTCTATCCCATAACACATATATAAATACAACAGTATTTTATATTATTATTATTGTTCTCTTGGGTTCCTAGTGGAACATAGGGCTTCAACTACACGTCTCCACTTGCTTCTGTCTTCTGCTGTACTTTTCACCTGCATCCATGTTAGGCCATACTGTTTCAATTCCTCTTCACACGATCTCCTCCATATCACCCTTGGACGTCCCACTCGCCGCTTCCCTTTCCGGTTCCACTCGAGCAATGGCCTAACGCGCGATGTCACTCAACGGCCTTCTCAGCGAGCGTCCAATCCATCTCCACTTTCTCCTGCATATTTGTTGGGCGATTGGTTCTTATTTTGTTTGTTCTCATAGTTTCTTGTTGGTGATTCTTTCCGGCCGGCCATCTGATCTTCAGTATAGAGCAAAGACAGCTGTTGATGAAGGTCTGCAACCTGTTGGTAATATTCTTTGTGACCCGTCAACTTTCTGACCAGTATAGCAAAACTGACTTGACGTTTGTATTGAAAATCCGAATTTTGTTGTTGATGCAGGCTGAGTGACGAAGATTTCCAGATTGGTTTCAGGTTGATGAATGTGTTTCTCGCCTTCCCGATTCTCGATTTGACATCCTCGTCCGTTCCTCCTGTGGCTGAGACAATGCTCCCTAGATAAGTGAAAGAAGTAACCTTTTTCACATCCCTCCCGTTGATGGTGATTGGCGCTGGATGTTGCTGCTGCTGTTGTTGTTGTTGTTTGGTTATTTTCATAATCTCCGTCTTTTCTGTGTTCACCCGTAATCCTGTCTTTGCTCCTTCTTCGACCAGTTTGTCGGTTTTCGCTTGTAAGTCTTCGATTTTGTGTGACATCAAACATAAATCATCCGCGAAATCCAGGTCTTCTAGGTTCTTCACGTCGGTCCAGGATATCCCTGTCTTCTCGTCTCCCACTGTCTGACGCATAATCCAGTCCACCAATCCACCACCATTCTTGTCTGACTCCTGTGTTTACTCCAAACGCCTCGATGAGTTTTCCATTATGGATCACTTGACATGTGCCGTTGTCGTATAGCTGTTGAATAAGGTTGATGAATATTTGAGGTACGCCGTAGTACTTGAGTAGTTTCCAAATTACTTCGCAGTCATCGCTGTCGAAGGTCTTCTCAAAGTCTATAAAGTTGAGGTAGAGGTTTGATTGCCATTCCATGCTTTGTTCGATGATGATGCGTAGAGTTTCAATTTGGTATTTGGTATTATACTTACTAAATATCCTGAATCATCTATGTATCATGGTCAATCTGAATTGTTGTTCAACATTTTGTTTCTAATGTTCTAAAATTGTAGTCAAATTATTAACTTTCATTATCCTGAAATCGCTGCGGGAAAGGACGCGTGGGTCGTCCGACAGCGAGATGGAGGAGATCGTGAGAGGAGGAGATGTGAGATTATGGGCAATCGTGGGGCCAGCTGAAGAGGGCAGCAGAAAAAAGAAAAAAGTGGAGATGTGTTGCTGAAGTCCTTTGTTCCACTTGGAACCCAAGGGAATAATAATAGTAATTCTGGTTTTACACAGTTGAGAAGGCACTAACCGATGAAATGAAATGGATCCGTTTTGTTTTGCTTCATCCCTTGTTATTGCATTCTTCAAATTCATTAAGGGAAATCCATGTAGGAAAAATAACTGTCAATTGCATTACAATGACGTGACAAATTAACCAACCACAACAGGACAACAAAACACTTGTAAACACTGTATTAGGCGATACAGTTTTACATTCAAGCTTTTACTACATCCTTTAAACATACATCTCACCAGTTGAATTCAAACTTCTGTCAATTCTTGCGGTATAATGTCATCATCTTGCAGTGACATCGGTGTGAATCTGTCCTCACACCTGTCCTCGTGGATCTCATCATAGTACGTCGAAATCAATCAAAGCTCTACAAAATAATGAAACTACTGCAGACAAATGACTGACCACAGGATGGACTTCCTGAAGTACTAATAAAAGTGCATGAATCTCCTGTTGTTTAGTTTACTGGACCCAAACGACCATTATCTTTGTGGTGAGAGGTGGCTGCGAACAAGCCAAAATTGTAGACACCAATTTACGTCAATGTTCACGTCCCGAATCAGGGTTACGAGAAAAAACAATAACACATCTTAACCTTGAGGAACTCACCAACCAGTCACAGAGGACTTAACGCGTGCGAGTACGATTCGCAGATATATGGCTTAACTTTGTAAGAAACGGTCAAAAAGCAGTACAGGATAACCTTTAGCAACTAAACAACCAATCAGAAGACGATGATTCTCCCCTAACAATAATATACATAAAAATTCATAAATGCCTTTTGATTTTCTCAATAAACGATCTGTTGTCTGGCCCTTGTCTTCTGTCGTTACATCTTCAAATGGACTTATAACTAAGGCATAACCAATGTCATGGTGTCTAGTCTTTATTGTTGATATTGAATGGATTCTATTATTCGAGTTTGGAATGTGGCGGTCAAGACAGATGACTCACCAGCTGAGGTGCACGATTTCAGGCGACCAGTAGAAAATCATCAATCTACATTATATGCTTACTAGTGCCAGTCAGAAAGAGGTGTACCCACAGTCTCGTAATTGTCTGATCAAGTGCTGGATTTTCAAGCCAATTACATTATAATATTATTATTATTATCATTATGGTTTTGAATTTCTAGTGGAATATATGACATCCACGGAACATCGTCGATTCACTCAGTTCTTTGAAGTCAGTTTCTAGTTAATTCCACAAATGCGTATAAGATTCCATCTCTGTCCCACATGACCTCCTCAATTTTACCCTCGAACCAAAGCCAACTCAACTTGTTGTTTCCTATTCGAGTTCCCTAGTGTACACTAAGCGTTTGCATAACAAAGAATGATTTTGCCGACTGCCTCCAAGTCACTATTATTTATTATTATTATTTCCTTTAATTCCTAGAGGAACATAGGGCTTCAGCTGCACGTCTCCATTGCGTTCGGTTCTCCACCAACGTTTCCACCTGGCTCCACGTCTGCCCACACGCTTTCATCTCCTCTTCACAGGACCTCCTCCAAGTCACCCTTGAACGACCAACTCGCCGCTTCCCTTTCGGGTTCCACTCGAGCAATGGCTTGTCTAGTGATGTCACTTGATGGTTTCCTCAGAGTATGGCCAATCCACCTCCGTTTCTTCCTGCCTATTTGTTTCACAATCGGTTCCTGCTGGGTTGGTTCGCTCATTGCCAGAGATCTCTGTTGCTGATCTTTTCTGGCCATCTGATGTTGAGTATTGAGCGAAGACAACTGTTAATGAAGGTCTGTAGTTTGTTTGAGGTGCTCTTTATGACGCGCTGGCCAAGTCTCTGATCCATCCGTATAGTAGCACTGACTTCACATTTCGTGTTGAAAATCCGGATCTTATTTTTGATGCCGAGTGTTGTTGACCTCCACACAGACTTGAGAGTAGTGAAAGCTTGTTTTGATTTTCCGATTCTTGCTTTGATATCCTCGTCAGTTCCGCCTGTAGCTGAAACGATACTTCCCAGGTAGGTAAAAGAGGTTGTTTCTTTCAGGTTCCTCCCATTTACGCTGATTGTTGTCTGTTGTTGTTGTTGCTGTTGGTGGTGTTGCCCATGAATCTTCATCACCTCTGTTTTCTATATGTTCACCTGAAGTCCTATCTTTGATGCTTCTTTCCTATCGCCAACTTGTTGCTTTTCATTTGCATATCTTCCAGTTTGTGGGAAATCAGACATATATCATCGGCGAAGTCCAGATCCTCCAAGTATTTTGTGTGAATCCATTTTATGCCTGTTTCCTCATTACCCGCTGTTTGTAGCATTATCCAGTCAACCGTAATCAGGAAAATCATTGGCATAAATTTACTTCCTCAATATAAAGAATAAATGCATACTTTTTATTTCCTTACATGTATGTATACCCTCCTATTTATCAGAAATTAGCATCTAAAATCCAGTTGAATGTAGTGGAGAAAAAAAACAACGACAAAAGGAAGAGACTGTCGGTTTAGCTAAGATAAAAAAATTCTTTCTTATTGTCAATACACAATGGATCTTTTTTATTGTAAAAATTCTTTAGAATAGCTGATTTCTTTTTTGTTTAAAACATCTAAAAAAATAAAAATTTTAAACTTAATCAAACAAAAAAGAACACACTAGAAAAGAGAGAGGTAAACCTAAAAGCAGTTTTCTAGAAAGAAAAAAAAGGTTCTATATAAGAAATATCAGATTTTTCGACATCAACTTATTTTGTCTTTAGGGGGAACATTATCGTCTACATCTTTTATGTGTTCATTCGCTTGTCTGTCTCTTTTTGTTACTTCCTCTGCCGGTTGGTTTTTTATTTCTCACAAGATAAAGGTACATAAGATGACTTGAAATCGAATTACAACCTGTTCAGAGTGTGATTGTCTTTCTTAAGTTTAGTCAGAACAGTTTAATGTTGAATTAATTTTTGTGAATCTTGTTGTGACTGTTTTCATCTCACTAATAAATTGTGTAGGGCAGTGTGGCTTATATAGGAGTCGGTCCCATGCTGGAATCCCGCTCCATCTAGGTAATATCAGTAGAACCTACACAATATTATTATGCTTGTATTCTTAGGTCCCTCGGTCGGTCGGTCGGTTTTCGACATAGAACTTTGCACATATGTGAGGCAGTTCAAGTCGCCATACTTCACTCAGCACACAAAGCAAGAGAAGAAAGTAGAAGAAATGCATATTAGAGACAGTAAACAGAGATGTGAGACAAAGGTATAGTAATAACGAAGAACAAAACAATTTAATTGGAAATCATAAGTCACAAGGAGTGGATGCATCTGCGCCACTGAGAACGATTTTGAGCCATGTCACCAATTGTTTCCAACCATTGGTTTTTACCGTCCCGAGGACCCCAAACAGTCAGGAAGTGTACACCTTCCTACGTGGCTTAAACTAACTGTTGTAGATTTCATCGACTGGTGCCATGTTTTCGTTTGACTGCCACTAGTTCTTTTCTAACCTGACCCTATGTCAGCTAACATTGACCATTGTCGAGGAAGGCGATGGTTAGGCATGCATATGTAGCACATATCCTAACCATCTCAGTCGATGTAATTTCACAGTCTCGTCGACTGGTTTCCCCTCCTTACCTAGCACTCGACGCCCAACGTCAATAGTGCTCACTTTATTATACCACTTCACGCGGGAGATAGAACGCAGACACCTATGATCGAAGACAGCTAATCTTTTCATGTCTTCTACTCTCGATGGCCAGGTCTCACAGCCATAAAGGAGGACGGAGCGGACTGTTGAGCAGTGCACACGCCCTTTGGTCGATAGTCGGATATCGCGTCTACGCCAGAGACGGCGTAAACTGGCATATGCGAAACTAGCCCTCTGTATTCGTGATGAGATTTCGTCAGAGATCAATCCGTTGGGGCTGATGGCACTTCCCAAGTAAGTGAAGCGGTCAACATGCTCTACCCTTTCACTTCCTATTTCTAATCTAGGGGTCGGTGTAGTCCAGTCCTGCACCATCACCTTACATTTTACAGGGGCGAATCGCATGCCAAACATACGAAGATTGTTGCTCAAGGTGTTCAGAAGACTCTACATTTTGTCAGCGTCCCCGCCTAGAAGGACTATATCGTCTGCATATTCTAAGTCGATGAGATTATTCCCTGGTAGCAATTCAATCCCTGAGTCGCTGAAGTGAGTTAGGGTTAAGTCCATTAGTACGTCTATGATGAAGTTGAATAGAAATGGGGGACAATGGGCATCCTTGACGGACGCCACCAGTCGTCACCACTTCAGGTGACAAGTCGCCGTAATCTCTCACCTGGCTGCATGAGTACGAGTAGAGTGCCTTAATGAGTGCAATGTATTTTCTCGGCATTCCCTTTACAGCCAAGCATCGCCAGAGAACCTCTCTCTTAGGTCCCTAGTGCAACACGGGGCTTCAGCAGAACATATCTATTTCACTTTGTTCTCTAAAGCTGACTCCACGATAGAGCATAAGCGTACACCACCTCCTCCTCCCACAATCTCCAGTCAACCATAATCACGAGTACCATCGGTGACAGTAGTAGACGTGTCTTACTCTCGTCTTCACTTTAAAGGATTCTCTGACCTCCCCATTTTGAATCACCTGATATGTAGCATCATCATACGGCTGTTGAATGAGATTTTAAAATGTTTGTGTTTCTGCACTCCATAGTGTTGAATTGGTTCCCAAATTATTTCAAAGTCAGCGCAGTCGAAGTCATTTTCAAAATATATATGAAGCTAAAGTAAGAAGTTGGCTACCAGTTGATGCTTTGTTAGATCAGGATGTTTAGCTGGATGACGCAACTTAATATTTTACTTCGAGGGGATGGAAGCATGATTCCACGCCAGTTTTTGCAATGGCTACAGTCACCCTCCTTTAGAAGTATGACAAGGTAACCCATCCTCCAATAGATAGGTGTCTTTCCTTCCTTCCAAACTTTCTGAAATAGTGCCGTTACCATATTCGTTGATATCCCTGGAGCCATTTTCAGTGCCTTAGGAGAGACTCTGTCTGGTACTGCTGCCTGCCCAACTGGCTTTTAGTAGCTTGATCGGATTCAAGACTTCTGCTTCTGTTGGAGGATTGGTGTCCACTGGCATTTCTGTGGCTGTCAGTGGCATTTCTTGACGAGTAGCAGGCGGTGGTCACTTCAAAAGTCTTTTAAAAGTGACCAGACCATTGTTTCCCTTGCTTCTCCTCTTTGCTAATTAGGTTCCCTTCAATCTCTTTCATTGGTTTCACTTGTATTTGTCTTTTCTCCGACAGAGACCTGGTTATCTGATGTAGTGTTCTGAGGTCCTTCTAACCTGCTACCTGTTCTACTTCAGTTCCCAGTGTGTTATAAAATGGTATTCTGTCTTTCCTAGAACTCTTCTTCACTTCTTTATTCAGTGCATGGTTTTATTTGGAGTGGAATAAATGGGCAGCAGGCGAGATGTGTCTCATTGGTTTAAGCACTGCTCATGCCCGACCCACCGTTCCCCATTTAGGCTCCATTCGAGGGCCTTGCACGTGGTGTCACTCAAAGGTCACCACAATATGTGTGTCCAATCCATCTCTACTTTCTTCTGCATAGTTATTGGGCGACTAGTTCTTGGATGGTTCGTTTCAAGAATTCCTTTTTGCTTGCTTGTCCTTTCCGACTGACCATCTGATCCTGACCTTCAGTATAGAGTCAGTGAAGGAAGCTACTGATAGAAATCTGCCTGTTGGAAATGTTTTTCATGCCATGCACACGCTAAATCTCTGAACCACATAGAACCACTTAACTGACATCAGTAAACTAGACGAAGTCTGTCACACAATAATCGTGACTCATATCCTCGTATGTGTAACTGAATATTGTAGATAAAGTTAGACAGCAGCATAAATGATAAGTCTAAGAGGCAACATCGATATTACACGGGTATTCATTCATACCTTATCCTGAGCATAATTCCAATACTTGCTTATTTGGCTAAGCTTTACACAAAAGTGGAAAAATTCCAATGAATGAGATGACAATTTTCTAGATTACTATCGACTCCTTACTAGAACACAAATGTTGTCTGGTGTTTTGAGTGTATTTTTTTTCCTTCACTTTCCCCAGTGGAACATAGGGCGTCAAGCTAGAGGCTTGAAGTTTCTGTAGCATTATTTATTTTACACGATGGGGTTGCTAGCCTCATGCCCAACCTTTCCTCTTCACTAGCATTACTTCTGGCTTAGCGAGGTAAAGGAGTGCGTCAGTGGCCGGGAATCGAACCCCGGACCATGTACATGGTCGGCGAGCATCCTAACCGCTATGCCACCGATGCATTTGAATGTAGTCAATACAAATGAAGAAGAACTAAGCCATAGTATTGATCCATGATGTCCCTCGAGGTCCATAGTGTGGATATATCCTTCAATTTTCATACGTTTCTGGCCTGTTTCTCTATTTATCTACTATTTCACTGTGTACATATTCATTTTATTCCAAGTAGTAAGTAGCAAGTAAAAAGACGAGAAATGATGAAGCAATAATGTGTAAACGATAACTTACATGGTTCAGGGAATTTACAGTTTATTGCATGTGCAACACATCCAATCCCAGGGAAATGTACACCCAAAAGGCAAGAAACTAGGCTTAAATTAAGAAAGAAAAAAACTACAATATATCAAAGTGAATATTCATGATACCATGTGCTATCACAAAACGGTTTAACATATTATTAACTTCAGACAGTCATATTAGAAGGAAGACGCTTTCGATAATAACTCCGAAACCTGTAGAAACAACATCAGTTACATGGCCCTGCCTGCTTAAATCACTTGGCTACGAGAAATTGTTTTTCTCCATCAAAATGCTTAACCTCTTCTGCATTTCTTATATTGATATTATACGACCGCCATATGCATTGGCGCGCATATTTAATTGGTTTCCAACTAGACGCTATGCAGTTCTTGAAAGAAATGAGAAAAAGAAAACTTAGAGAATTGATTCTCATCTCATATACAGCAATGCTACATCACACGGTATACTTCATATTTTTGCCTTATAAGTAAATCCTTTATGAAGAGGAAATATTTTAGAATTAAATACGCTGGGAATTCCTGAAATATGTGTTCACATATTCGCTGAAATAAAGCTGTACTATTATTATTATTATAATAAACTTATCTTCTGTCAAAGTTTAACAGTAGGTATCTGATATTATGATGTCAGAATGTATAATGCATAAAGAAAGTCGAGACCACAAATATAAAAAAGATATAGACGATATGGAACCTATAAGGTTTAACTTCGCCGTGTTTATATACCATATCGGAAACAGGGAAAAGAGGCTTAATCAACAAACACTCGCATTTCCATGTAGTTACCAATAAGCTACATATATTCCGTGTGTGTGTGAGGCAGCTAATGCAACTCTATGACTACCAAAACCTCGAATCTGTAACTCTGTGTGGGTGGAAGTCAAGCACCTAGATATCATTGAGCCACAACTACACGGGAGCTAAGGTATATTTTTTCATTGATCAAACCGCTGTTTCTATATATATATATATATATATATATATATATATATATATATACATATAAATACAAGTTGATCACGGATTGATATCAGTTAGAGAACCATTGAAAACCAGCTGGGAGTACTGGACAGCTATTTCATCCTAGTTTTGTGAATCATCGGCAGTACGCACCCACTGACAGGGTTCGAACCCATGACCTTCCGGTTACAAGGCCAGCTAGCTCGTATACCATTCAGCCACTGGGACCCGATTCAATGGATCATGAATTCTAACTTCTACCAATTCGTGATTTTAGCGCGACCCCAACTATTGTTGTTGGTGGGACATCCATCCACACACGTGACTTCTAATTGGACCTCACTGGTCACGACTTCTCACTAGAACTCCAGGAAACTCCAACCTGTAGCAAGTCTGATGCTCGCTAGTGACTTGCTACAGGTTGGAGTTTCCTGGAGTTCTAGTGAGAAGTCGTGACCAGTGAGGTCCAATTAGATGTCACGTGTTGGATGGATGTCCCACCAACGACAATGGTTGGGGTCGCGCTAAATCACAAATTGGTAGAAATTAGAATTCATGGGCTAGTCATTGAATTGGGTCCCAGTGGCTGAATGGTATACGAGCTAGCTTGCCTTGTAACCGGAAGGTCCTGGGTTCGAACCTCATGTGGCGGGTGCGTACTGCCGATGATTCCCAAACTAGGATAAAACAGCTGGCTGTCCAGTACTCCAAAACTGGTTTCCAATGGTTCTCTAACTGATATCAATCCGTGATCAACTCGTAAAACATAACTAACCCTTACATACAAAACTATAGAAAATATATATGTACAGTTTATATTCTTTAATCAATCACTGAGCGTGTGATTTCGGTTTACATTAAACGGCATGAAATAGAATGTTCAAATATACATAGTATTCTGTTGTTAATGCAGTATTGAACTGTGGCAAAGTATTCTGTCTCTATTATCAAATAGAATGCTCCAATAGATATACTGTATTCTTTTGCTAATGCCAAATTGAACTTTGGGAAAATGTGAGAATAATATTCCGTTGGCACGCATTGTCTGTAACACACCACCACAGTAGTAATATTGTTTTTTTCCCGGAGTGAAGTTGCTAGTCTTCCCTATTTTCCTGGCTAGGTGAAGTTTAGGAGTGTGTCGGCCTGGAATCGAAACCGAACCATGTGTGTGTGTGTAGTTGGCGGAAATCCAACCAGTGAACCGCAGACACAACTCAATTACTTAACATAACAGTCCTTAATTATTGACGCCTTTATCTTCCCTTTTTTATAATCACATAAAAGGTACCCTTGGATTTATCTTCCCCTTTATACTTGAAAGTTATTCACTATTTCGATAGACAAAGCATTTCTAACAACAGAAGTATAATTGTATAAATCATAATAGTATACAAACTATAAAGGATATTTAAACTACGTTGGGATAAAACGGAAGTTAAATATAAAGTGGTCAAAATGGACGACCCCTTCATTTTGGCACCCACTAGTTATCAAAACTAGTTATCGAAGGAGATGTTAACCATTCCTTCATATCAATGTATGCGGAAAACTTTTCTCTCAATGCTTACATCCTGGGTAGAAAATCGGTTCTCAGAGCACGAAGTCTCAGTAGCGGTGCTACTATTGTTTACACGCAGACGGCTCGCCACCCACACGGTCAATCTCCTTTTTTCGGGCTTAAAACATCGACTAGTAAAAAACTAGGAGAGGTTTGCGTCAGGAATTGAATCCCGACAACAACAATTTAACTAGAAAAATGTATAAATCTTCGACAAAGTGAATAAATAGCTTTCTGTCAGGAGTCAGTAAATGGTCTGAGTCTAACGGTCTTAAACTGAACGCTTCTAAATGTCAAACTGTTAATTTCAGCTTGAGATGTAAACAACAGTTAAAAGAAGCCGTCGATTTTCATGACAGTTGTATCTTGGACTTATTCTCTCTTCTGATCTCTCCTGGTCTTCCCATGTCTCAGCGATCTCCAGTAAAATATTCCGCCTGACATTTTACATTAAGAAGTTAAGGCACTCGGGTATAACTCAACCCCTCCTCTTACAGTTCATAAACTCTTGCATCCTAGATATTCTCCTTTATTTTTCACCCTTATTCTTTCCTGGTTTGCTTAAAAACGACCATGTCACAATTCGTAGAGTGCTGAAGACTGTCAGTAGGATGAGTGGTGTCCCAGTGGACTACATAGTTAACGTCGTTGTCGATAGGCATTTGACTTCATGCAGTAAATTTGCTAAAGGGATTTTGTCTGACTTGGAGCATCCACTTCACCCTCAGCTTTCACCTTGCATATCCTCAGGTAGAACAAGAAGTAACTTCAGAAAACTGTATCCTCGCACGTCTAAGTATAAAAATTCTATGATACCATACTTGGCACGTATTTTATGTGATGAAAATAGCGTCAGGCAAGAATTGACTAACCTTTATTCATCTAGTAAATAAACAATCTCCTCCATCCATCCTTATATACCTTCAAGTTTTACTTTTACTATTTCTATTATACTTATGGTACTGTTGATTCTTTGTTTTTACTTTCATAACTGCAAACACCAATTTATCTCTATGACTGCTGTAATCTTTGTTTTTTCCCTCACCATATCATGTAAACAGAACATTATATTAAATATTTTTAATCATGCTAGAATTTGTAAACTGCATCGACAACACTGTGTGAAACAAGCCCACGGCAATTTCCACTTGTATTATTATCATTACCTTAGCTGCTATCATGTTTTTTTGACATTACCCCTATTGTAAATGTGGAAAGTTTTCTGTGTGATTAATTTTATTAATAATTTGAGGAAATTAGATGCAATATTGTGATTAATGCTGAAAATTCCATTCCGTATCACAAGTACTGTTTTTGGAATAAAGTAAATCATTATTACTATTATTATTACAAAGAATGCAGAAAAAAGACTACTTACAAGCAGTCTGGCACCTAAATTTATCTGGAATCAACAGACATATATCGAGGATAAATATCAGACTTATCAAGCAATCGAAAGGGGTCTCATATGACAATAAGTTAAATGTTAGGTCAAAGTGAACAAGAGGATAAGAAAATAAGCTGAGATAGCGAATCATGATTGAGGTCATCAGGAGAGATGGCTATCACACACTCATAAACAATTCTAAAATCTCAATTCATATTAAAGTCAGAATATAAGTTATTGTTTCAGAAAGACAATGAAAGTCTCACAATTAGGTTGTCCAGGGCAAAGAACATAACTATACCAAAATTATATATATATATGTACATTTGCATAAAAGAACGCTGTGGTGGTTTTTTGGAAGGGATTAGGTGAGGAAAATGTTACACCTCTAAGAAAGAATGATACAACATTTTAGACTGAAATACTTCTTTCAAAATTTCATCATGTGGACGAAGTAGGCTGAAAGTTGCTGAAATATTTTTTGATATCTAAGTTTTATTTAAAAAAATTAGACTAACTGAGGCAATTGCTAGTTGGAGTTTCTTTTTTTTTCTTCACGTTCCCCAGTGGAACATAGGGGCTTCAAGCTAGAGGCTTGAAGTTTCTGTAGCAGTGTTTATTTTACAGGATGGGGTTGCTAGCCTGATGCCCAACCTTTCCTCTTCACAAGCTTTTCTAGTTCTGTCTTAGCGAGGTAAAGGAGTGCGTCAGTGGCCGGGGATCGAACCCCGGACCATGTGCATGGTCGGCGAGCGTCCTAACCGCTATGCCACCGAAGTTAGTAATGATGAATACTACTTTAAACTTATGAAGAGACGAAGCACAGTTGTCACATATGCAATTAACACGAAGAGGCACGTTGTGTACTAGACGATCGACTCTAACCTAGATTGGAAGAAGGTCGACGCATCATTGAATTTCTATTGGTATACTGCTAATCTGTTACAACAACACAGTTTATATACCCATTGGTCATCTTAATTAACTCTGTAAATAACTGTAATTTCTGGGTATTCACCTTTATTTTCTGGAGGGTATAAATATTTTCTTGCCCATATATCCTTTGTGTTACATCTCAGTTTGAGACTGACTGACTGGTTTCAACTTTGCACAGATGTGCAGCAGTTGCAGTTACCATACTCCGTGTAGCACACAAAGCAAGAGGAGAGAGTAAAAGAGTTTCAAGAGAAAGATAACAAACAGAAAAGTGAAGCAAAAAAATAGTAATTTGGGTATTACAAATCACAAAGAGTAAATGCAACTGCGCCATCATTGAAAACAACTTCGAGCTATATCAGCGATTTTCTCCAGCCTTCATTAGTTTTCACCATCCCGAAGACCACAACCAGTCAGGAAGTCTACACCTCCCGACGTAACTGGTTGGCTTTAACTGTTGTGGATTTCATTGACTGATGCCGCCATGTTTTGGTTCCACCACCACTAGCTTTCTCTTTTCCAACCTGACCCTAGGTCAGCTAACATTGTCCGTGGAGGAAGGCGATAGCTAGGCATACGTAACACATGTCCTAACCATCTCAGTCGATGTAACTTCACAGCCTCGTCGATTGACTTCCCCTCCTTACCCAGCAGTCGACCAAAACCTAACCTCAATATTGCTCACCTTATTATACCACTTCACACGGGAGACAGAACACAGGCACCTATGATCAAAGACAGCAAGCCGACCTTTTCATGTCTTTCACTTTCAATGGTCATGTCTCGCTCACAGCCATAAAGGAGAACGGAGCGGACTGCTGAGCAGTACACACGCGTTATGGTCGATAGCCAGCAGGATATCACGTCTACGGCAGAGATGGAATAAACTGGCATATGCGAAACCAGCCTTTTGTATCAGTACTGAGATTTCGTCAGCCGTCAACTGGTTGTTTTGAGAAGAGTATCCCCGTGGTCAATGATAAGCAGTTATATATGCAAGTACTATGGGTCAGTAAGTTAGAAGGAATCCAAACCAAATATCAACCGATCACTTCATAAACATAATAATGTTAGGTGGTTGGAGATCAGTAGGAAGCACTGGCAAGTAAGGTGTATCTAAAATATTGAAGGAATTCATATAGCTTCTGAGATTTGAATCTGAATTACCCTAGGTTTAAGACTAATTTCCGCCAAGAATCTAATAACAAAAGTTCAGACTTCACGGTGATTGCGATTCACCGGTGGAAATTCAGTGTGCACCAAACGAAGGACTAGAGGCATTAAGTTAGTTACTACCACAGTGTCCAGTCGAAGCATAATATTCTCCACCCATCTATGTATCTATAAATCTGTTTATCCATAGAAAGTTTGATATTTTCACAACATTATCCCGCCGGGCTTATAAACTTAAACAACAATCGGTTAATCTGCATCACAGAGCTTTATAAGAATGATTCTTTAAGACTATCTATGGCGGAAAGCTTTTTTATTACCTCATTCAGCTTGGGGTTTTTTAATTTCAAGGTTCAAGTTACTAATTTTCTTATTTTAAAAAAATTAAGTGTGCCAGTGTTAATCTACAGTACTGCTACTTCGTGAGAATTTCTCCGATACTTTACTTTTCCATTTCCTTTTTCCGAGACAAAAGTAGGTCGAATGTTGGGCATACATTGGTATTCGTATCTAGTCACTTTACTAACTCTCAGTTACTACTAGCTTCAAAGATTTGAACCATTCTAAATGAAATACAATCTCATTAGACAACATAAATACATTTTATTTTGAGACGATACAAAAGGTTCTACTCACTAGTAGTATATTTCCCATCAAGGCAAAAGTTTGCACAACTAATTTTGAAAGACATGCGTGCACAATAACTTCTTCATTGCAAAAGATGTCATGTAAAAACCTCTTGTAATGATGATTTCAACAGATAATACGATTGAAGACAGTATTTACAATAATGATCATGAAACAATTGGCTAAAATTAGGGGAGACCACATGACCACTTCACCGAACTTCAATTAGAGGCTGTACAAGGCGCCTCTTACACGTAGTTCTTTTTGATAGTTGATGGGATGGGGAAAAAACACTAAACTCCTTGCAATTATTGTTGTTACACATAGAATGCAAAGTCTCATTTGGTAACTGAATCCAATATCTACAAGTAAACTCTTCTACTAAACAATATATGAAGTGTATTCAAGCCATTGGAGAAACACATGACTTCAAAACCTCCTAAAAAACAGACGTGCTAATGATTGACTCTAAACCGTAATTATATAAATACATAAGATTATCCGCTAACAGAAAAGAATTATTTTTCCATTATGGGTAAATTTTGTTTTGATAAAGTCTCACAGTGTTATACAGTAATGTTTACTGATGACGTTTCGAGCACAATTTATTGCTCATAATCATATCAAGGTAATCACACGACTTCCTAAATTCATTTATATAGTTCCGTTGTTTTTCACTTGATTTTCACTTGATTTGATTGGTAGTATTATTTTCCATATTTCTGGTATGAGTGATGATTCATTCCTATTGCATGTGTTGGGTGTAGATTCGATGAACAAGGATTCAGTAATCAGCCTCTCTCTCCACCTACCTAGATTACTTTTTAGAATTTTAACCCTCTCCCACCCTATTGTGTGGTTGTGTGTTAATGCATGCATTGCAATTGCCGAGCTTTTTTCTAAATTACTTATCTTCTCTGGGTCAACCATTCTTACCTTAGCTAAATTCTTATGTTCTGACAATCTGACTACCACACAATAGGGTGGGAGAGGGTTAAAATTCTAAAAAGTAATCTAGGTAGGTGGAGAGAGAGGCTGATTACTGAATCCTTGTTCATCGAATCTACACCCAACACATGCAATAGGAATGAATCATCACTCATACCAGAAATATGGAAAATAATACTACCAATCAAATCAAGTGAAAATCAAGTGAAAAACAACGGAACTATATAAATGAATTTAGGAAGTCGTGTGATTACCTTGATATGATTATGAGCAATAAATTGTGCTCGAAACGTCATCAGTAAATATTACTGTATAACACTGTGAGACTCTATCAAAATAAAATTTACCCATAATGGAATTACACTCTACCACAGAATTATTTTTATTGGTATAATAAACTATAATGAGAAAACGAGTATATAAGAGGAAAAAAATAAAGTTTGAATCATTTACCCTTGAACTAGTATCCCGTGTACAATACACTTTCCATAACGTGTTTGTTTTGCATAATCAGCGTCTAAATGAACTGGATTCATATCACCAGTAAGTTTGGCAAAACTTTTCACATCTTCAATAGTTATTCTTCTAGTCAAAGTGACACGATCACCAATTGTAATAGAACGTTTTGATATTGATATAATCACAGGTTTAACACACTTTGTGGATTTAACTGAAGACAATATCATCTAAAATAAGGCATTAATAATATAATAATATTACTAAGAAGAAGAACCAGTATGAATAGAAAATTTACTGGCTTAATAATTTCAAACAGTAATATTAAACTAGTAGGATTTATTATTCAAAAGACTGATTGATGAACAAAGAATTTTATTTTCAATAAGTTCGTCATCAGGTTTTGTGGCGTGGACTACTGACAAGATTTGTCAGTAGTATGTAAAGCGACTTTCATTTGAATAAAAACATCAACTAGCAGGGAGATAGATTTGATTTCAGGGAAAGCAAATGAGACAGCGTTGCGGAGATACACTGGGAACGTGGAAGGAACACAATATCAAGGCCAGAAGTAGCACAACACGGAAGATCTGTGTAAATTGTGCTTTGAAGATAAGGTGTACATAATTTCGCTATAAAGAGATACTAATTTTCAAATAAGCATTCCTTTACCAAGTCTCTCGTCCTCTACCGTTACAGTTTCATATCTACAGCATTGAAGAACCTTCCTAATATCTATCTTGTACCAAAGGCCTCTAGGTATCGAATACTCCAAACAGCAGACGTCATTGCAATCCACCTGAATCAACCAGAGCTCTGCGTGAAAAAGTACCAAGTCCAACCAATATTGCTACCCTGGTCTGCTGTCCAAGCTATAATGTCATAAATTCTCTGGGTTTTTTATTCCTTTACATTCCCTGTGGCAGTGCTTCCCAAGTAGGTAAAGGGAAGCATTGTTTCAACTACAGGCGGAACTGACAAGGATATCAAAGCAAGGATCGGGAAAGCAAGGCAAACTTTCATTACTCTCAAGTCTGTGTGGAGGTCAACAACATTCAGCGTCAAAAATAAGATCGGGATTTTCAACTCCAATGTGAAGTCAGTACTACTATACGGATCAGAGACTTGGCGTGTCACAAAGAGCACCTCAAACAAGCTACAGACCTTCATTAACAGCTGTCTTCGCTCAATACTACTCAAGATCAGATGGCCGGCCAGAAAAGATCAGCAATGGTGCGGGATCTCTGGGAGCGAACCAACCAGGAACCGATTGTAAAACAAATAGGCAGGAAGAAATGGAGATGGATTGGCCACACTCTGAGGAAACCAGCAAGTGACATCACTAGACAAGCCATTGCTCGAGTGGAACCCGAAAGGGAAGCGACGAGTTGGTCGTCAGTGAAAGGGTGACTTGGAGGAGGTGATGTGAAGAAGAGATGAGAACGTGTGGTCAGACAGGGAGCCAGGTGAAGACTCTAGCAGAGAACCGAACGCAATGGAGACGCATGGCTGAAGCCCTATGTTCCTCTAGGAATTAAAGGAAATAATAATAATACATTCCCTGTGGAAAATAGAGCTTCAAGCTAGAGGCTTGAAGTTTCTGTAGCAGTGGTATTTATTTTTGCGGGATGGGGTCGCCAGCCTCATGATCAACCTTCCCTCTTTACCAGTCTTATAACTGGCTTAACGAGGTAAACGAGCACGTCGGCTGGGGATCGAACTCCGGACCACATGCTTGGTTGACAAGCATTCTACGCCCTTAATTTATCTGATATCCAACCAGTTTAATTTTATATCAATGCATATTATCTCTTACTGATGCGTTTGACTTTTAACCTGTTGAAACTTATGATTCAGTGTAATTTAACGCAGGATTAATTTTGTTAATAACCATGATTCTTTAATTATTATGGTCATATGATTGTAGAAACTGTTGACGAATTTATCGAAAAGAATATTCTTTGTTCATTAATCAGTCTTTCAAGTGTATTATTCACTTAATAACGGAGTGTGAGTGGCGCATCTGAAAAAAATGTACACGGTTACCTAATCTTCTCTCTTCCAAAATGCATCCAAATTTCTACATTACGAAAACAGTCTATTGTTAGTCTAAAACCACGTTTTCGCTGCACCAACAACTACCTTCATCTCCTGCTGAAGGTCAGATGGCAGGTCACAAAGAACAAACAAAAGAGGTAGCAGGTAGCGAACCAGATAGCAATTTATTGCCCAACAAAAATGAAAAAGAAATGGACCGTTGAGTGAAATCACACTTCAAGCCGTCGAGTGGAAGCCAAATGGGAAGTGTTGAATTGCACTCCCAAGGGTGACATGAAAAAGATCAGGTGAAGAGGAAAGAAAGATTGGTGGAGGGACAGTTGTAAAAAGAACAGCAGAAACACAGGAAGGATGGAGATGTGTCATGGAAGCCCTATGCTCCATTCAAAATGCAAAGAATGAACAATAATACATTAACCTACTCTGGCTACTCTTGTTCGAATACAATGCTAAGAGAGTAGTGTCAATATTATTATTCTCCCTACTCGCCTAAATCTCTCGCTATTTTATTTCATTTAACCTTCTGTTTTTAGCATTTATACTCAATCAAATATGACTCAGAATATCTTCGAAATGTATTGCGTTCAAATATTACATTTTTCAGATAAAACTCCGTCCTTGAGTGACTTAACCTAGATTTACTAAGAATGTGGCGAGAGCTGGATGCGAACAAGCCAAAATTGTAGACACCAATTTACGTCAGTGTTTACCTTCTGAATCGGGGTCATGAGGAAGAAAAACAATAATAAAGCTTAACCTTGAGGAACTCACCGACCAATCACAGCAGACTTAACGTGTGCAAATAAGATTCGCAGATATATGGCTTAACTTTCCGAGAAACGGTCACAAGCAGTACAGAATAACCTTCAGCAAGAAAACGACCAACCAGAAAACGTTGATTCTCCGCTAACAATAATGTACATGAAAATCTATAAATTTCTGTTGATTTTCTCAATAAACGATCTGTTGCCTGGCCCTTGTCTTCTGTCGTTACAAAAGGACTAACTGTTTTAACCATCAAATTATTATATACAATGAAATTCACAACGGTTAGTTTAAGCCAACCGCATCGGGAGGTGAAAACTACCTGACTGGTTGGGGTCCTCAGGATGGTAAAAACCAATGGCTGGAGAAAGACACTGGTATGGCTCAAAATCATCCTCAACGATGGCTGAGATGCATTCACTCTTTGTGATTTATAATATACAATAAAACCCTAGTGATTTTCCATATTACTATTCTTTTCCCTCACTTCTGTTTGCTGTCTCTCTTTTTTGAATCTCTTTCACACTCTTCTCTTGCTTTGTGTGCTGCAAGATGTGTGGCATCTCGGACTACTGCACACCTGTTCAAAGCTCTACATTGAAACCAGTCAGTCAGTCATACACCATAGGTATGGAATCAGTGTTTTCCAGGCCCCACCCCTAGGTAGACCTGCATATCTACCAGTCCGGTTATAAGCCCCAGATGTTCGAATTAGCAATTTCACTTGTGTCAGGGACACTCAGACAGCGTGGAGGCAGTGAACAGGACTTAACTAGCAGCTACCATGAACGCCTGGCCTCAAATGGGAGAATTTTAGAAAGGAATACCAAGGTCTATCCCCTCTCAGCCACACCAGTTGGTTTATGGGAGCGACAAAAAATAATAAAGTGTCCTCAGAAGCTACACTGAAAATTTGATTTAAACCTCTCGTGCATAATATATATATATATATATAAGTGTAACTTCCGAGCACGTTTTCCTATTTTTGGAGTCTGCTGTTAACTGACACCAAATTACCACTTGCAAGAACGTTTAAAAATTCTCTCTACATACACTTGATGAAAATTCATTTTCAGGTTGTATCCTGTGGTTTAGTGATAGAAGACTGATCAACCAAGCAAGTAGTCCAGGTTTCGATTCCCTGCCGATGCACTCTTAAATCTCACTTAGCCGCCAGTACGACCGGTAAGAAGAGAGAAGGTTGGCTGCGATGTTAGCAGATTCACCTCGTCAAAAAACATCACTGTTACTGAAACTTCAAAGATCTAGCTTGAAGCCCTATATATACATATATTCCACTGGGAACGCGAAGGAATAAACTAATAATCAATAATGCAGCTGACAAGAAACCGACGAAATAAAAACAATGACATCATTTTAAATTCTCTTCAAACCGTTGCTTTTGCTCTATTCATAGTCATAAAGCAGAATAGATGTACAAAGTAATTTTTTGCATTTCAAGAAATAATCAATCCAACGACTATTTCTCATGTCGGCATCGAAAAAAATAAGTAGACCATCGGTTCAGACTGCGGAAGACATGAAGATAATACAACGAAACAGTTGTTCTTGTTCAATGCTTTTCGATTTTTCCCTACTTTGCTTGATAGTATCTCTGTCCATGCTGGAATATATTTCCTTAAATTTGAATTCAATTCAAGAGATTTTAAACAATTCCATATTAATATAGCGAAAATATTCATTCAGACATCTATAAAAAACAAAATAACTGGGCAAAGAATATCCTTTTCGATAATTTCCTCTTCTGGCTCTACAATTATATATATGTATGTTTATATATACAGAATATTCTAGATTAGTAGTCAATAACAACATTAGTGATTTTTAAATAATATCGATTTGTTAAGTAAGATCAATGGAATTATAGTTCATTAAAGATGCTTAAATAATAATAATAATAATATAATAGCAAATAGAATATCAACTAAAATTCAGGATCATTCAAACCTAGATGGCCAAGGTAAGGATAATGTCTGAACTAACTAATTCCATATTAGTTTGTTTATTAGATATATCACACAGTAAAACAGTATTAGTATTTACTGGATGATGAAGTTTCGAACACAATTTATTCTTCATAATCATTTCATTAATTATAATCACACAACTTTGAAACTTGAGTCTTATAGTTTTCTTTATTCTCTCCTATTTGTGAAATGTTTAAGTAATAGAAGACAAAAACTAAGTAGTACCAAGGAAAATCTAAGACAGGAAGTGAGGCATATAAGAGAAGCTTTGAAACTTAATAATTATCCTGATAAATTAGTCAGAAGGTATGTAGGGAAATGTAAAAATAAAATAAATAATGACAGTAGTGATAGTGATAATAATAATATTAATGATAACATGCATGTCAAACATGCGCAGGATAATGACAACACCAACAATAAGGAATCTAAATCATCAGTAGTAATTCCATACAAAGAAGGAACCTCGGAAACCTTACTCAGAATTCTTAACAAGGCAGGAATAAAAGTGGCTGGCATTCAAACCACCACAAACTCAATTAGAAACAAGCTTTGTCAGTTAAAGGATCCATCCTGTGGAGCCTTTAAAACAAAACAATTTAGTTTATCTAATACTCTGCCTGCAATGATTGTCAGGTCAAATACATAGGTCAGAGTAGTAGAACAGGGGCAGTCAGACTAGCCGAGCATAAAAACCTAGCAAAATCTAGATTAGTTGACCCGAATAAGATAAGAAATCTAGAGAATAGTTCAGCTATAGCACTACATGCAGTCACACACAACCATACAATAGGATGGGATAGGATGACAGTTTTAAAATCTAATATAACAGCAGGGTGGAGGGAGAGATTGATAAAAGAAGCTTTTTTAATCTAGTCAACTGCAAACATGTGTAATAGGAATGATTCAACACTTGTCCACCCAGATATCTGGAAAATTCTACTACCCCTACGATGACAAATAGGAGAGAACAAAGAAAACTATAAAACTCAAGTTTCGAAGTCGTGTGATTATAATTGATGGCATGATTATGAACAATAAATTTTGTTATAGAAAAAATCCCCAATTAGACATTTAGAAAATCACCCCTAAACCTTTAAAAATCATAAAAATTACAATTGTGCAAATTATTTTATTTTTCTGACCACTTCATCCTTAGTCACAAATTATCATTGTCCAAATCGTTTTATTTTCTTTAACAATCTGTTACGTAATCAATCTGTGCACACGCTTATTCCTTAATTACTCTTATTTTTTCCAAAATTATGCATTATGCAATCCATGTGTTGTAACCATTTCTACCTTTTAATTGTGTGCATTAATTTTCTTCGTTAATTATCACCCCATTGACATGTTGACACTGACTAATTATTGTTAACAAACATATCGCCACTTGATTGGTAAACTGTTGTGTATTGTAATAAAAATGCTATATATATTAGAGTAGAGCCAGAGATGAGGATCTAATTGAAAAGTAAATATTTCTTCGCTCAATCGTTCTGTTTTCAAAATAAATTTTGTTCGAAACGTCATCCAGTAAATAATACTGTTTCACTGTGTAATATATCTAATAAACAAACTAATATGGAATCACATACTACCACAGTGCCCAAGTTGTACACATGTATTAAGATTTTTAACAACTCTATAGAAATTTAAAAATGCTTTCAGTCTACTATACTGTAGTCACTTTGAACACGTAAAGAAATTAATTATGCAACCAAGCATAACCATTCAAAGTGATTTATTTCATGAGACCAACATTCAGTAGAGATTATGACAATCTGAGAAGGGGTTTCGTGTTGTTTCACAATGGTTAATGCGTAGTCTATGCAGTGAAGAACTACCTAACTTGTAGTAACGAAATCCATCGCTATTTATCTATAGAATATTCAAAAAGAAATGATATTCTCATTGTTTTGAGATGCGTATTTTGTTTTCCCAACTGGCATACCTAAGAAATAAGGAAATAGACATCCATTGGATAGAAACAGAACACCAAGACCCATTCTCCGACTCGCTGCTGACAAAGACATACATATATCAAGCTACTCTACATGGGTGACTGTAGCAGCTTGGTAACTGGATGAAGATTGGATGCTGGGGTTAAAAAGACTTTTTATACAGCTAACATCAGAACCATTGAGAATGTGAAGCTCATGTATCCAGCTAAGCCCTTAGAACATATGAAAAATGATGTTACATCCCACTGTATCTGCCAATTTAAATTTACATACATAAGGACCGCTCATCAATCTTTGCAAGTAAGGGCTTCAAAGCGTAATCCCTAAATAGATTCACAAGCAAATCGAATCCAGTGCACATTGATTTGATGATATTAGATGGTTGGGGGCGATCGGCAGGAAGCCCCACCTGACCTAGGTTTCGTGCTAGTTGGCACTCACCAATCAGCAAGGCAACCTTGAAGGAACTCATGTCCCTTCTAAGATCCGAACCCGCCTCACCCAGTGAGTACTGCAGTTAGAGACGTTACCACTGAGTAATTTGGGCTCGCGATTGATCTCCTGTAGGACTGTAGTGGGTATTTTGATTGGACACTAGTAACTAGTGTGATATGTTTAGTCCTTTCTTTGGTGCAGACTGAATTCTATCAGTCAGGTTTGCAATGTGGCCACCATTCTAGGTAGCTCGCCATCACTGTGCACATTGATTTGATGATATTAGATGGTTGGAGGCAATCGGCCACAGGAAGCCTTGCTTGACCTAGGTTTCGTGTTAGTTGGCACTCACCAGTCAGCACCAAAGAAAGGACTAAACACATCACACTAGTTACTAGTGTCCAA
Source organism: Trichobilharzia szidati (assembly GCA_944472155.2). NCBI lineage: Eukaryota > Metazoa > Platyhelminthes > Trematoda > Strigeidida > Schistosomatidae > Trichobilharzia > Trichobilharzia szidati. The sequence continues at coordinate 75,822,267 of OX235272.1, forward strand.
TCAAAGCAAATCTAATCCCTTGTGCGCACTAATACTGAAAACACACGAATTACGTCTTCTTTTGTGAGAGACAGCACATAAAAATTTATGTTTACACCTCTTTTAAACCTATCTATAAAACATCTTTGAGGTGTGTCCTAAAGGTTTTCGAAGCTCTAGCGATTAGGAACCTTCTTTAGCAAACTTTGTTTTGATATCAGGGCTAATGTACTATGATCTCCCTCTTTTTGGTTTATTGATCTCCATTGTTATCTTGACCTTTACCATAGTCTTTTAACTTGACCCATGTCTATTTTTTTTCCTTCACGTTCCCCAGTGGAACATAGGGCTTCAAGCTAGAGGCTCATGTCTATCCCCTTTATTAATTTCACAAATATTCCAATGACAAATACGTGTGTTACAAGATTATTTGAAATATGTTGCGCAAATACTACACTACACGATTCAGATAAATTATTTTGTCAAGAAACAGTAGAAATAACTGACCATTGAAATATTACAAAATCAACAAAAAGCAAGGCGAAAATATCTAGAGCATGAAGATGGGAAAAAACATCAGAGGAATGAATATTCAACCTGTTAAAAAATAGACAGATTCGTAGACAATTATTCAGGCGAAAATCACCCTGGAGGGAGACAAAGACAGCGAGGCAGAGAGATGATAACTACAGCAATTACGTCAATAAGAACAAACACCTACCTGGAGAAGAATTCAACTAAGCAAAAAAACTATTCCCATTCAAACTATTAAGTCTATACTTCCTTGCAGTGTTATTTTTGAAATGAATTCTCTCTCTCAGTGATTTATTTCATCACTTTCGATGCTTAAATTGTATTTCCCGCCACAAAAAAGACTTCATTATGTTCAATTGTGAAGATATCCATCCAGGGGAATTCGAACAAATCTTTTCTTTTGTTGAGAGAAAAATGATGAGTTGTTTTTAAAAAAAAATAATATTTCTGTCTGGTTTACTGTAAAAAGAAGTACACTTCAGGTGTGCTGACTTCATTGAAACTCATAAGAATGAGAAAAAAGAACGATTGATAAAATGTTATTAAATCAAAGTGTAAAATGGTGCCTTTTTGCACGGGACGCTTGTATTACCTTAAAAGTAACTAGACTACGCATGAAATTTATCGGCATCTTCAGTTTCTGTTGTGAATTTTGTGTTGGAATACACTGGGAGGGAATTGTCATGAATAGGAATCCCGGCAAACCAATACGATAATAAGTCTAGCGCTGTATACAGGAAATTGCCTGGAGTTCTAGTGAGGAGTTATAACCAGCTGGGTCCACTAAGTCAAGTGAGAGACAACAGTTACTGGTGGTTACGCCATATATGAGCTAGCAGTACTTGGAATTTATGTACCATTGGGTCGAGTCCTCGTTACTGAATCTGATGCGAACGACTGAGTCCTAAACGAGGTCCTAAACAGCTGTCCAGTACTCCCTGGTTTTTCAATGGTTAACTAACTGATGGTACCTCGCAATCAAACCTGTAGACAATCAAATTCCTGCAAACTAACGCACCTGACAGCCAACTTAAAGAATAGCGGCCGCCAATGACCTTGAACGCAAAACATCCGTTAGATTACAGGTCCTGCTGTTATTACAGCACCAGTAGGAAAGCTGCGCAGGAACTCAAGTGGGATCTCGTTTTTAAGCACTGTTTTCGACAATGGAATTTAGTGTTAGGGTTATGGTAAGGTTGAGGTTTAGGATAAGGATTTCAGTTAGGATTACGGTTAAGGTAAGGGCTAGGATCGAGATTATAATGTTTTATCATTATTAACCGTATTTTTCTTCTAAATGAATAACTGAGAGCAGAGAGATTCGTTATTCATATAGATGAGACAGTTTTCATAAATGTGAAACTTGAAAATTGATGCACTTCATTTTAATTTAGAATTATTTCCGAGTTACATCAGGGTGAAATATTGTCTTTAATGTGTTTTATTATCATAACGTGAATTTTTCTCTTAAATAAACGGCATTATATGTAAAACACGGCATTTTCTCATTTCAGGGTCATGGGATGTGATATTTTTTTTTTCGATAGCAGCTTGATGCCACACCGTATTTTCAGTACAAGTATGACATTTTCAGCATGGATATCGGTGGTTGCTATCCTCCAACTTTACCCACTTAGCGACAAATTACACGTTACCTTATCATGAGTTGATATTGGTTAGAAAACCATTCGAAAACCTGGGAGTTCTGGAGAGCCGCTTTGCCCTAGTTTGGGTCTCTTCATCAGAACACACCCACCGAGATACGAACATTATAAACAAGCCTAGCATAGAATCTTATTTCATCAATACAAGAGGATAAAAATTTGTCCTTTTCAGAATCCCCAAATTAGTATTCTCAACAATTGACAGCATATAATGTTGCTAAGTTTAGCATATACAATTTCACATTATTTTGAAATAAGGCAACATATCAGGATGTGCTGTTTTACAAAACGTCTATGGTTTTATTGATGTCGGGATAAAACTTCGGTACTGTCGTCAAGTATAATTCCATTATGGATAAAAATTTTATTTTGATAAAGTTTCACAGTGTTAAACAGTAATATTTACTGATGATGACGTTTCGAGCACAATTTATTCCTCATAATCATATCTACGTACTCACACATAATGGAATACTAAGGTTTTATATCACAGGAGTTGGAAACACCGGGAACCTCATTAACACTATGAAGTCACCTATACTTAAGACTGGGGATTACAAAATTTTTATATTCAATTTCCAAATGAAGTATGAGTGTGACTGAACTCAAAGGAATATTACAATTATGGATTACGAAGACAACACACAACTAGAATGACGACAGATTTTCATGGAGTCCATAGTTTTCGAAAGTATTTCAAACTTTTTTCCCACTCCTTTCAGTTCAGACTAGGAAAATAGGTCATCAAGTTACTGCAGAAGTAGTATAGTTGTTAGGAGGCACGGCTGCTAGTCTTAGGGTTCAATCTTCCCTACTTCCCAGGTTTAGGAGCTGCTCGCAAAATATGCGAAATTAAGGAGTGAGTCAGCCGTACATGGTTGGCAAGCATCCTAGTATCAAACCACCAATTTACAAGTTTTTAGCAATCATGTGAATTCTTCGGACTAAAAAAGTTAATTACAGTGACAATAATGGATTTCATTGCATAAAAAGCAAACATTTACGAATTTGCATATATTCTTAGAAAACTAGTAAAAATTGACATTGTTAGTGTCGATTTTCATAAAAATTAAGACAAGCTCGACTATTCTACAAAGCAAGACTACATATTATTTCGTTAATTGGACCAAAAAATGTTTTATTTCATTAAAACATCACTTTTGGTGTTGGCACTACTGGAATATGACATGAAAACGTAATTAAATTTCGAAAGTGACATCTTACTACTTAAAACATTTTAAGTAGCTAATATTTAAACTGAAAATATTCGTGGAGCATATAGATTCGAGCTACAACAGCACTCAAATTGTACTAAATTAAAATCACTGGCAAATAAATAACTGACAGTGAAAAATAGTTGAGTATTAATATTACTCGTTCCAAGAAATAATGATAATTTATAGAATGAGGTAATTTATTCGATGTGATTAAAATTGGAATTGAATTACATTACAGTTCCTCGTGAAAGCTTGAAAAAATTCAGGTTATAATGTATGGTCTGCTAGGCACTTGGAATAGTATCAAGAGAATGAGTAAAAACGCTACAGTATACATACTTCTAATCTTTAGTTGAGAACTACCTACACTAATAGTTGCTCACTAAGTGACCAGAGATGAGTTTACCTTGTATTATATCATACTTATTCCCTTGGGTTATAAGTGGAACATAGAGCTTCGACAGCACTTCTTCATTCCATCCTGTTTTATGAAGCCTTTTTTAGCTGACTGGGCTATCACTCATAAGCTTTCATTGCCTGCTTACATGGTCCTCCCCCCATGTCATCATCCGACACCCAACTCATCATTTCCCATTCTGGTTCCCCTCGAGGGTCTTTCTAAAGCGTGATATCACTCGACGGTATTCAACCAGCATTCTGCAGAATTTACACAGTTTACACAATAATATATTTTTCATGATTCTTAGATAACTAAGTAAAGTTATAAGATTTTCAAGTATTAAGGATTTTAGGAATTGCATTAATCTCAAAGTATTTTTCATTATAAACAGAGAGAAAGCCAGGGAAGACTGGTGACAACAGTTCCATCTACTCGCGATTTCACCACAGATTAAACTCAGGATCTTCAGGTCTTGAAGCCATCCCATCGAGCATCCAGCACCGGACTGGAATGAATGGTCCTACAGTTTAACCCTTAGTAGAGTTGTGGGTGAGCATTTTTGGAGAATCCCAAACTAAACCAAACTAGCTGTCGACTTTTTCCCGGTTTTCTAACTATCGGTTAACGATGACTCATGGAATACAGGAAATAGAAAGAGTATCATTAATTACTTCTCTAAATTAGATATTGAAAAACATGGCTTCAACTGTAAGATGAAAGAGCTTTCCACTAGAGCTGCAGACAACCCATATAAGTTTATCATTTTATTGGGTATATCACATAATATAATAGCATTTTTTTTCCTTCACGTTCCCCAGTGGAACATAGGGCTTCAAGCTAGTGGCTTGAAGTTTCTGCAGAAGTCCTTATTTTACAGGATGGGGTTGCTAGCCTCATGCCAAACCTTTCCTCTTTACCAGCATTATTTCTGGTTTAGCGAGGTAAAGGAGTGCGTCGGCCGGGGATCGAACCCCGGACCATGTGCATGATCGGCGAGCGTCGTAACCACTATACCACCGACGCACAATATAATAGCATGGCATACTCGATTAGACTTTCATCAACACATCTGAATGAGCATAATTATGCCTAGCATGAAATAATATCCTATCACAATGGTAAAATTCCACTCAAATAAATTCCACTTATTACAAATAAGCGATTTCTGAAAATTCAACAGTCTTTTTGCTTATGTCCACTACAAAACTTAGACAATACCACAGAATACTATGCCACCTAGTCAATCATATCGTAGATTTGATCAATAAAGCAGAAGACAATTAATTGTTCACTAGAAAGCCCTTCCTCAAGGTTATTGGGTTGATACTGGCTAGCAGTGAAATTCACAATGCGCGTTTCGCTCTGTTTGGGACTCGTCAACTAATAGTCCTTAAATTCCCGATGACTGATGTTCTTCCCATTGAAAAAAGAACTAAGAATCTATCTTTTCAAAAGCCAAAGCGTATAACCCACTATGTCACGAAAGCCACCATTTGTAGAATAGATATAGGTTATCCCTTGTTCAAGTTGTACTTCACAACAATTGATTTTATAATGTAGGAATGTCAGAAGTCGACGTGTTCACAGACGTCAAGCACTTCAGTTAAATATAATCAATCAGAGGGAAATATAAATTAACTTAGAAAAATAATATTTCACGTTCGCTCAAAAGTTGACAGCAGTAGGAAAACCACTGGAATACCAGATTGGAGTCACAGACAGCTATTTCGGCCTAATTTAGGACTCTTAAACACCACGCAACTATCAGGACTCAACTCAGAACCTTTCGGTTACAAGGCAAGTCCATAGACCATTAAGCTACTTGGACGCGATCCAACGGCCTCATAAATTCGAACTCCTACCAATTCGGGATTTCAGTGGAACCACCAGTCAATTTTATCTGCAATATTATATGTCCTCAGGCCCAACATGATGGATCTCACTGGAACCCTAGGCGATTTCGTCCTGAAACCGGTCACTAGCAAGCCTCAGATGGTGGGCACGTTCTACTGAAAAGTCCCAAACTAAAACGAAACAATTACCTAGTACTCCCTGGTTTTCCAATGGTTCCCTAACTAGTATCAGCTAGCGATCAAACCTTTAGCCAATCAAATCTCTACAAACTACCTCTGGAAAACAAATAATGTTTTTTTTATTCCTTCTTTAACATCGTCATCACATCAGTTTCCGTAAAGTTATACTTCATAGTTATGAGTTACGAAGATTCCTTCACTGAATGAAGACATCAGATTCCATTCACCAATAACATCTCAGTTTAGCCAGAAAATCATATTACTTCGAAAATTTATATATATATATATATATATATATATATATTAGCTGTCAATTTCAAGTTTTAAAAAATCTTGTCATTTGACAGGTGTCTTGACGTAATATTCATCCTACAAGCACTCTAAATATATCATTTTACATATACTCATGTTTCTCTGTTCCCACCATACATACCATTGTGAAGCTATACCTATTTTAGCTCTACAGTGCTCAACAATTTCCTTCTCCAATAATTACAAAAGTCAATAGTCTGAAACAAATAACTAAGTGAAACTCTAACCTTCAATATTTTATTATAAAAAATATAGATATAGTTGGCCAACGCCTAAACATGTTACTACATGATAATTTGAAGTCTGAGATATCAGTGTGTGTTTCAACATGCAGAGTTTTCTCCAACATTTACAACAATTACACCCGCGAAAATCATATGTCAACTAGAGTGATACCCACATACTACTGAATTAGCCATATGAGTAGTTAGCAATTACTCATCAAAAAACACCGGAAGGTCATTTCACGTTAAGCTTATCACCAGTGTAGCCGGTTTGATTCAGCTCTCTGAACTAAATCAGTTCAGACCATCTGAATTCTGGATGACTGACGAACTGGTAATACATAGAGAATCAAACTAGCATTTCTCATTTTTAGTTTCGAGAAATTCACTCTTATAGGCCAGACACCTATCAGACATGAAAGAAATTTCGACTTTTCTAGTGATTTAAGGTTGAAAGTCATATGATGTGAATACAAACTTTTTCATTCTACGGTAGGTGAACGCACCAATGACTTTCTAGTAGGCAATGAGATCAAAGTGGTGAGACGAAGCAATAGAAAATACCATATTCCCAATAAAATGTTGGAAAAAGACAAGGAGATTTAAACAGGATAATCCTCTTTATACTTTCTTCCTTTCTTTATTATGGATGTTTATCTCTGTTTCGCTTCTGAGGCCTGAATTAGCCAGGTTGATGCTATTAGCCGTTTGAGGAGCGTTCATGCCCCCGTCGATCGCTATTCTTTAACTTTGCTCTGCAGTATATAGAACGCCTTACATTTTGCTTTAGTAAACAACATAGGTCTGATGGTGAATGGTGGCTAGCAGTGGAATCCAAGATACGCACTTCGTCCCACTTGGGACTCGTCACTGGATGTACCAGCATTCACGATGACAAATGATGTTCCTCCCGTGACTCGAGCCCAATAGCAATCGTTCCAAACGTCAGAGTGTCATCCAATAGGCTAGTTGGGCCGCGACAACCACCTCTCGTGCAGTTGTATCAATTATTATTTGTTCCACTTTAATTTTCCCATTGGTCGATTAAATTGGACCGAAATGTAAGGTCGCTATTGACATATCGGCGCCTAGTCCAGATGCTTTGACATGTCAAAGTAGACCGAACATTTCGATGCAATATAATCAATCAACGAGAAATATAAAATAAAATTCAAACAAATATAAGTTTAGCTCAATACGATAGTGAAAACTGTTTAACATTGCTTTAGCTAGATTTCAATCACGTACATACACCACAATATCAACAAGGCTGATCGCAACAGAGTTTAGAACAGATTGCTAGAAGCTGGAATTCACGTGTCACTGACTTCGATCACAGTGGTCCGATGGTCTATGAGTTTCCTTTGCAACCCCACGGTCCTCAGTTCGAACCTCGGTGGCTGAGTACTCCTGAGGAGTGCCGAACGAGGACGTAACAGCTATCCACTAGTACATTCTGATTGTCAGTGATTTTTGAAGTAATATCAACCCGTAATCAAAGCAGAGTTTAAAACAGCTGTATGAAAGTGGATTTGAAACCGTTTGAATTCATACACACACACACACACACACAAGTAAACCTAAAGAACACAAGTTGAATTACAGAAAATCTGATTTCCTGAATCAATTAGTAATTAGCTAACAAGTTGGGGTTATTTCCCTTCTAAATTGATCAATATATATATATATGTATACGTGATCAATGTTTTCTTAATCCCATTACTTTCAAATCATGTTTCAGTTTATTGTTTTGTATATGTCGAATTTCTAGTTCATATGTACATATATTTCTTGTTAAATCCAAGTGGCAAAGTAGTCAATAAACTGATATTTCTATAATCTAACTTATAAATGATATATTCATTTAAATTAATGCAGAATCATATCGTTTAAGTTAATTCTGCATCTCCCGTTTACTTAATGACACTATTCACTACTTAGTTTCCAATCAAAGTGTCCAACACACACTAATGCAGGAGATCAGTCGCGAGCCCAAATAGCTCAATGATAACGTCTCAGACTGCAGTAACACGAGTTCGAATCTCAGAAGAGACATGAGTTCCCAGAAGATTACAGATACGCCTTGCCAACAACGGGTGGTAACTAGCATGAAACCCAGGTTCAAAGATCCCTACCGGTTGCCTTTAAGCATCTAAAAACAACAATTCCGAGTGCACCATGATGGTGAGCCATTTAGCATGGTGGCCGCATTGCAGATTTGACTGACAGAATTCAGTGCACACCAAACAAAGGACTAGCTAGACGCATGAAACTAGTTACTATCAAGTGTCCAATCAAAAAATGCTTGGTCTCCGTTGATATGTCGGCTCCTAGTGCGGATGCTTTGACAATGTCTGAAGATTAACAGGGCTTTATTTAGTTGGTGGTGGTGGTGACTAGCAGAGGAATTCAGGATGCGCATCCAGATGACGAGTTCCAAACGGGACGCAACGAGCAACTTGGAAAGTATATATTTGTATAAAAGATTACTTGTTTTAAAAACGTGAAATTACAATAATCATAAAGAAATAAACGACTAACTTAGGTGGCATACAAAACCTCCTTCTAACTAAGCATAATTTAATCATTTAAAGTAACCGAGTTGTCTTCCACTCTCTGAGGACCAACTCTTTGCCACTCGCAAGTGTTGACTTGCACGGATGTGGTTGGTTACAAATTAGACCGCGGAATTCCTCCATTTAGAGAACCACTGAACAATTGTAACGTTCTGCTTCACAGAAGTAACTGAATAGTCAACGAAGTTACTCTCTAAATGGAAGATTCCAGGTACGATCTCTGGTGGGGTCGTACTACTAGACAGTCTCAAAGTAAGATGAAACAGCTATTCAGTATACCCTCGCTTCTAATGGTTCTCCAACTGACGTCAGTTCACGATCTTACTTGAAACTTTATGATTTCGATCAGTGGGGGAAGTTATGAATTACTATTATTATTGCTGTCTCACTTCCATGCAAAGTTCTGTGTTGTCCTATAAAATGTAGACATTAAATAATTTTCAGTTCAAGGCATTGAAAAAGATATTACTACAGCTTGCTGAAGCAATTGAAATCAAAAGTTTTCAAACAAACTTATGCATAGAGAAGAAGAGTATGGTTAATCTCTCACTGACTTCGGTAGCTGTATTTTGATTTCGACTGTATAGCCATTCATATTGACGATTTCAGCTCACTGAACTAAGTTCAACCTCATGAAGTATAACTTTGTTGATTTCTTATATAACCCAATGAGTGAACACTGTTAACACGTTTTTTCTCTCTCCGTTTTCTGGCTTCTCTTCCCCCTCCTTCGTTTTCTACTTTCTAATGTGTGAGAATTGACGATAAAATGAATTAAAGATTGTAGAATTTGATTTACTTTAAGCTTATCACGGGTTGGTATCGGTTAAAAAGCCATTGAAAGCAAAGGACTACCGGATAGTTGTTTCGTCCTAGTTTGGGACCTTCCAGGAGTAGGCCCCTGAGACCCCACTGCGGACCAGACCCAAGATATCTAGGTTACGAGGCGAGCTCGCTGAAAATTGAGCCACTCGTACAAAGTTCAGTGGTCCTAACTCATACCATCTCACAATTTTAGTACCATCGCCAGCCAATGTCATCAGCAAATATTTATTCCATTAACCAGGACTCCTGGTTTTTCCCCCATTAGGAGTCATAGTTGAGTGTTGCTGAAGAGTCCCAAATCAGAGCGAAACAACTGCACAGTACTCCCTGGCTTTTAATGGTTCTCTGACCGACACCAATCATTGTTCAAACCTTGAATATTGTGTCCTAATTTATAACACTCCAATATTCAAATGACAAAACAAGAAAAATATGTTTGTTTTTTCAGTTCCTTATAAACATTGTCAGATGGCAAGAAAGCATTTGCAACAAAGAACTGGGGTGGAGAACTAAACATGCACACATCACCCATTATAAATGCGAATAGGAATGGAGATAGATTAGACACACTCTGAGGCCACCTTTGAATGACACCATCCACAAAGTCCTCGAGTGGAACCCGATCGAAAAACGAGGTAAGCGTGGATCCGAGGGTGACATGGAAGAGATCGCGTGGAGTGGAGATGAGAGTCTATGATTAATCGTGGAGCCAGTTAAAAAGGACTCCACAGAACAGGATGAAATGGAGATGTGCTGCTGAAGCCCCAAGGGAATAATAATAAAACCACTGTAATTACAAGCAGCCTGTAGATAATGAGAACCTATGAAATAAAATGAGGTCATTATATACTGCAAATTCTGTCTCACTTGTTTTATCTACATTACTTATTAGTAGAACCATATGTGTGTGAAATATTCGGAATTTCTAACAGAGTGGACTTATCTCCTATCTACACGAAAATATAAGTAAATATACCCATGACCCCGACAGGGAATAGAAACGAGGAACATCAGATTACGAGGCAAGGGCTCCGAAAACGGGTGTATTAAGCTATAAGTCAAGTTTTCAATGTGACTACCATTCCAGATGACTCGCCCTTACATTGCATTCTGGATTGTTGTTATCAAACGGTTGAAGACAATATATCGGAAGCCTGATAGAGTACAGCTCACAGCAAACGAAAGACTAGATGAACAACATCAGTTACTACCTCCAGTGTCCAATCAAATATATGGCATGTCAATGCAAAAGGGGTGCTGCCAACAATTATACATCTCATCCAACAGATGTACGATAATGCTGCATGCCAAGTAATCCACAACGGGAAACTCACGGAATCCTTCGAAGTGAAGACGGGAGTAAGATAAGGCAGACTGGCTGCCTACTATCTCCAATGATTTTCCTGATTGCCGTAGACTGGATAATGCAATAAACAACGGGTAGTGAGGAAACAGGCATAAAATGGACCCATACAAAAAACTTGTAGGATCTGGACTTCGCCGATGATATATGTCTGATTTCCCACAAACTGGAAGATATGCAAGTGAAAAGCAAAAAGTTGGCGGTAGAAGCATGAAAGATAAGCCTTCAGGTGAACATAGAGAAAACAAAGGTGATGAAGATTCCTCACCAACAGCAACAGCAACAACAACAGTAGACAACAATCAGCATAAATAGGAGAAATATGAAAGAAGCAACTTCCTTTACCTACCTGATAAGCGTCGTTTCAACTTTGGGCGGACGGAACTGATGAGAATATCAAAGCGAGGATCGGGAAAGAAAGGCAAGCTTACATTTCTCTCAAGTCTGTGTGGAGGTCAACAGCACTCAGTATGAAAAATAAGATTCGGATTTTCAACTCTAATATGAAGTCAGTGCTACTATACGGATCAGAGACTTGGTGCCGCGCCGCGTCATGAAGGGCACCTCGAACAAACTACACACCTTCATCAATAGCCGTGTTTGCTCAATACTCAAGATCAGATGGCCTGCCAGAAAAGATCAGCAACAGAGATCTCTGGCAATGAGCGAACCAACCAGGAACCGATTGTGAAGCAAATAGGCAGGAAGAAATGGAGGTGGATTGGCCCTACTCTAAGAAAACAAATCATCTAGTGAGTGACATCACACGTCAGACCATCACTCGAGTGGGAAGCAGCGAGTTGGTCGTCAGTGCAAGGGTGACTTGGAGGAGATCGTGTGAAGAGGAGATGAAAGCATGTGGGCAGACATGGAGCCAGGTGAAAATGTTGGCAGAGAACCAAACGCAATGGAGACGTGGGGCTGAAGCCCTATGTTACTCTAAGAACTAAAGGAAACAATAAATAATAATAATAACAATGCAAAAGGAATTTCAAATACATTTAAACCATCTTGCGTATCACAGGTTTAGTGGCAGAATGCTTGCCAATCACCCATCTGGTACGGAGTTCGATTCTCAGCCAGTAAAGTAAAGTAAGACCAGTAAGCAGAGTGAAAGTTGTGTGTGTGAAGTTTGCAACCCCACTCCCATTCGGCAAAAATAAAAACCCACTGCTACTGAAACTTCGATGTTCCACTCGGAACGAACGAAGGAGTAAAATCATCAAGTAATAATAATAATAATAAAATAATGATAATTAAACTATTTTTCAAGGTAAATAAGACATGATACCGCATACATTTAGACAATCTATCCAGTAACTCATCGACAAGAAATGAGGTGCTCACAGACACACACACACACACAAACGCACACATGCACAACTTGCAAATTAACAAACTTACACGGATAATAATGATGATAACAGCATGAACTATTTTCGTTAATAAACTGAACTTAATTTATTTAATAACAAAATTATTTAAACAAACCAACAAAATATAATAATAATAATATACAAAAAACGAAAACAGAACGATGCTGATGATAGTGATGGTATTAATATTAATAATAATAATAATAATAATAAACCAACAGAACGAAAAATTTCAGAAATCAAAAAAGAAGTCAAATGGTTTGTGTTAGTCAGTTCTTCTTCTGTCTCTCCGCCGCCTTCTCCTCCTCACTTCCCTTTTACGACAAGCAGAATATTACAGGAGGAAGAAAAAAGAGACAGGCAAGTGGAACGTTGAACAAAAGTCAGAGTATTCGAAAGAAAAGGGGACGAGAAATATTTCAATGAATTCCTCCAATGGGGTATGTCAGCGGCGGAGAGACAGAGACAGACAAAGAGTGGAAGAATACCAAATAATAATAATAATAATAATATCACATTAAAGAATAGAAGACAGAAGAGCAAAATTAAATGTATATATACGAATAGGCGCGCACAAATGTAGACGAAAATGAAAAGAGACTAAAGAAGAATTGGATGATCAAGATAATATTTGGCGTCAATTTTTTTATGAATTATTGTAGTGATGTGTACAAATGTGTACAAATTACCAGATGACAGATGAATACTATTCCCAATCGACAGATATAGAGAGAAATAGGTTGAGAAGAGACAGAGGACGTGAGCAGGAAGGCATTGAGAATAGTGTATGTATGTATATATAGTGCTAGATGAGATTCATACCCCGTTTATCAAAAAAAAATGTCACAAATATACCGTATAATATTCAATAGTTTAGACATGTTTATTGCATTATAATGAGACTCACCGTAAGTAATAATAATAACAATAATAGAACTAATAAAAGAGACCACGTAAGTGTCAGTGGAGCTGAGAAACGATACAAACGATGCAATCAATAGCCAACGTCAGTATTGCATAGATATATGAGCGAGCATACACATGTGCTCAAACAAACACAAGTACATTATGGAAACAAAATGAAGAAGGAGGGGACGCAGTACATAAGTCAATCGATATGCACACACACGCGCGGTGTGAGAAAATAAAAGTTTATAAAGAGAGAGTCATTATATTTACCACCAGTTGTGTAACAAGAAAGATGAGGAAATACAAAAGGAAATTATGAGATTTTTGTTTTCTGAAACAGTAAACAAAAAAACAATGCCCTTCTAATGCTGTTGTTTTTATTGTGTTTCTGAAGACCAAAACAAAACAAAACAAAAAATAGTCACTGTGAGCAACATCAACAAAACAAACAAGCAACAACAACCAACAACAACTGAAAATGAGATTTACAGGGGGATAGGAATATTACAGACAGTTTGTTGTTTGTTCCTTTTTCTCCTTCGTCTTCTTCTTCTGTATCTAAGGTTTTACACACCTAATTACACTTTATTGTATTTATATTTATATATATATATTGCATATGAAGAATGCGTATAAAACAAAAGAGAAATGGCGAAGACGCGGAAAGTATTCCAAGGGAATGAAGAAATACTTTGAGATTTCCTGTTTTTGTTTGTCTGTCTTTCATTTACACTGAATGCTAAAACGAAAGCCAACACGGAAGAGGAGGAGAAGGAGAAAGAAAACAAAACAGACAGGGAAACAAACAATTAGCAAATACAATCAATAATGAATTTGTGTGCAGATAAAAAAATCAATAACATTAAATTAAAACAAAACTAATCATGTAACATTTATTAATACCTGGGAGGAAAGTGTATAACCTATGCAAAACAAGCAATTACAATTTTCAATAGTTGGTTTGTAAGGATTAGATTTGTTTTTATGAGTTGATCACGGATTGATATCAGTTAGAGAAGCATTGAAAACCAGCACTGGAGTACTAGACAGCCAGTTGTTTCATCCTAGTTTTTTGGGAATCATCGGCAATACGCACCCACCACAGGCGGTTCGAATCCAGGACCTGCCGGTTATAAGGCAAGCTCGTATACCATTCAGCCACTGGGACCCGATTCAATGGCCAACCCATAAATTCTAACTTCCACCAATTCGATGACATTGGTTGGTGATCGCGCTAAATCATGAATTCGCAGAAGTTAGAATTCATGGGCTGGCCAATGAATCGGGTCCCAGTGGCTGAATGATACACGAGCTTGCCCTGTACCTGCAAGGTCCTGGGTTCCAACCCTGACAGTGGGGTGCGTACTGCCGATGGTTCCGAAACTAGGATGAAACAGCAGCTGTCTAGTACTCCCTGGTTTTCAATGGTTCCCTAACTGATATCAATCCGTGATCAACTCGTAAAAAGCAATTAGAAACAAAGTGAATAAAGTCTGACTGATGCCATAGATTTCCACGATCGAAATCCACCTATCTACTGGACACTTATTTTAATGCTTTGCGCTTCCAGAAAGGATTGGAAACAAGGAAATGTGGGAACAAACCAACCAAGAATCTATCAACCAACAACTATGACGAAGCACATGGACATGGATCCGATACACACCGTGGAGACAGCTGGCCGAAACCGCGTGACAAGCCCTAGAATGGAACCCGAATTGGAAACAGCGAGCTGGACGTTGGTCTGGAGGTGACACGGAGGAGATCATTTTAGCAGGAGATAAGAGACTATTGACAATCGTCGGGTCTGCTAAAGATGATCGCAGAAAATACGACAAAGTTGAGATGTGCTGTTGAAGCCACATGTTCCACTCAGAACCCAAGAGGACAGTTATAATAATGAATAATAACTGGATTTCACGCCTTTGTAGATAGACCACAGGACCATTGGTTTGAGCAAATTCGCAATTCGGCAATTTACACAGTTGTAGGAGGTGAAGTTTCACCAGAGATCAGGTGGTTTGAACCGATTCAGCCCTATGAGCTCAGTCAAACCGGGTACACCACTGATGATATAGAGTGAAATGGCCATCGAGCGTTTACATCAATCTGACCTGGCAGGCAAGCACTACTGGTTGATGTGGTTGGTATACAACTAACTACTTATCTCAGCCAATCAGTAGTATACAGCTATCAGCTATCATTTCACATTCAAACAACAATTTTAAAAACACTAACTTACCAAAGGTAATCACAGCCGGTAGGAGAAGAGTATACAGGGTAAGAAAAAAAAAGGAGCAAGAGTTCAACTGCGTTCTGTTGAATTCACTTTAGAATGATTCTTCAAAGTAGTAGAAGACGAGGAAGATGACGAATTGTGCTTATTACTATTATTATTATTCATTCTTTTATTTTTCTTTAACTTTTGTTTATTAACATTTTTATGATGAATGCCTTCATTTGAATTATCATTATTTATATGAACACTTTGATCAATAGAATTATTAATATTGTTATAATTTTGTTTTACTGTATCAACAGGAAATAAATTTCCCGCCGATTGTACATTGAACAAGTCAGCATCATTTGAATTGTTCAATAATTCATGTTGATTATTAGTTAGTATATTTGGTATAATACTATTAGAAGTATCATTAGATAAAGGAATGGTTATTAATTTATCGTCTTCATCCCCATCTTCAGTTAATTCATCAACGGATAATTTTAAAATTCTATCATTCATATTTGTTATATCCATGATCTGTGCTGTTGATGATTCTGTTGTTGTTGGTAATGGTTTAGAGTCCATGGAATGATCAGTCAATTCATTTAAGGGATCATCATCGCCATCAATGGAATTTATTGTATACTTCAGATGGTCATTCATTTCTTCAGCACCTTCATTCCCACCATTCACTTTACATGCATCACCTGAGATATTGTTATTACTATTACTAATATCATTCTCATGAACGGGAGTACAATTGTCTGTTGCTATTATCATCTCTTCTGAATATTCTGTCTTCTCCACTGGTAATACATCGTGATTACTCATTATAGATTGATGATCATTATTATTACTAATATTATTATTATCATCGTTATCTATTGGACTGGAGATATTCGTGATGAATGAATCAGACTGTTCCGATGAGACAGACTGATTGACAACATCTGCAATTGGATTATCATTATCATTATTATTATTTATGGATGTTGTTGTACTACAGTTTGTATATGCGACATCTTTACCACTACTACTATTATTACTGCTGCTGCTAATATTATGATCATTACTGGTATCATTGTTATTATTATTATTACTATCTTTATTCGGCGGTTCTGATTCAAGACGATTCCGTCTCAGATTGGCTTCGATATTTTTAACTAAAGAGTCAAATAATTCCTTGTCCTTCTATAATAAACAAAAACAAACAGACATAGATGAATTAGAATGTTTAACTGGTATAATATAAAATACTGTTGTAGATATATGCTATCACAGAATCTCGTAGAAAACAAAACATAACGGTGAGGAGCGAGGGTGGCAACAAGATTACGTAAGTCAGTGTAGAAAATTGCTAATAAACAAATGAGAGATATGGAGAACCGTTGTGAGTTAAGCTCATTTAGTTACGATATCCGACATATGAGGCATGATGATATTAGATAGTTGGAGGCAATCGGCCACAGGAAGCCTTGTCTGACCTAGGTTTCGTGCTAGTTAGTTGGCACTCACCAGTCAGCAGGGCGTGTCTGCAACCTTGAAGGAATTCATGTCCTTTCTGAGATTCGAATCCACCTTACCCAGTGAGTACCGCGCAGTCAGAGACGTTACTACTGAGCAGCTATTCGGGCTCGCGATTGACCTCCTGTAGGACAGTAGTGGGTATTTTTATTGGACATTAGTAACTAGTGTGACGTGTCTAGTCCTTTCTTTGGTGCAGACTGAATTCTATCAGTCAGGTTTTGCAATGTGGCCAGTGGTAACGTCTCTGACTGCAGTATTCACTGGGTGATGCGGGTTAGAATCTCATAAGGGACATTATTTCCTTCAAGTTCGCAGATACGCCTTGCTGATGAGTGCCAACTAGCACGAAACCTAGGTCCAAGGCTTCCTGCCGATTGCCTCCAACCATCTAATGTCTTTCTCTGTGTTCTACATGGAGTGTGACCACTTGAACTGGTTTAATTCTGTGCAAAGTTCTGAGTTTAAATTCAGTCAGCTTAGTCGTCATACACAATAAATCGTTCTTATATAGCCCAATATATATACACACACACCTGTATCAGGTTGCTGGTCAAGTTGTAGTCACTCACATACTCCAATAAAATGAAATATGAATACTCTACACTTCAACATCAGCGTCTTCAATTTTTTAAAATATTCATTTTATTTTAAGAAAAAGAAAACGTCACTTAACCTTAAACGACCCTGTGGCTGTATTTTCCCACTGCACATATATATATATATATACATATAGACATACATACATACATAAATGACCAAATGTTTTATAAACTTTCATCATATATGTATAGTATGAGTATTGTTCAATAGTGTTAATTGGTGGTAAAACACTGACCTCCATTTATAGAAAAATACAGAAATACGAAAAAGACACCAACTACTCAGTGTGTTGAGAAAACAACGGCATAAACAAGTCAAGGCAGCAAGCATAAAGAAAATAAAAGGTGGGACATATCAAACAGTGAATACAATGATGAAGGCATAAGAAAAGAAAACACGTATATAAAAAGAATTAGAAAAGTCTGAAATCTATAAGAACTGATTGACAACTGCATACACATGCTTCAAGTCTATAATGACAGACTTCATCGACTAGCACCATTGGAAGACATGAGAAGATTAGCTGTCTTCAATCATAGGTGCCTGCGTTCTATCTACCGTGTGAAGTGGTATAATAAGGTGAGCAATATTGAGGTTAAGCTCCGGTCGAGTGCTAGGTAAGGAGGGAAAATCAGTCGACGAGACTGTGAAATTACATCAACTGAGATGGTTAGGACATGTGTTACGTATGCCTAGTCATCGCCTTCCTCGACAATGGGCAATGCAAGCTGACATAGGGTCAGTCTGGAAAAGAGCTAACGGCGGTCAAACCAAAACATGGCACCAGTCAATGAAATCTACAACAGTTAGTCTAGGCCACGTAGGAAGGTGTAGACTTCCTGACTAGTTGGGGTCCTCGGGACGGTAAAAACCAATGGTTGGAAACAATTGGTGACATGGCTTAAAATCGTTCTCAGTGGCACAGATGCATCCACTCCTTGTGACTTATGATTTCCAATGAAACTGTTTTGTTCTGCGTTATTACTATTCCTTTGTCTCAAACCTCTGTTTACTGTCTATATTATGCATTTCTCGTACTTTCTTCTCTTGCTTTGTGTGCTACATGGATTGTGGCGACTTGAACTGCCGCACATATGTGCAAAGTTCTATGTCGAAAACCGACCGACTAGCACCATAACATTTTCTCAAAAACACTGTTGAACTTTTTCTTAACTACAAATCAGGACATGTATAGAGCAAGAGTGTGCACACCGATGCACTGTAAACCCGAAACTTTCACAGCCAAACTGACGTTACGACAGCGCCAGCTGTGGTTCAAATTAGCGTATTCGAACTTGGCTTTCATGATACCGTTAGTGGTCTCGTCCGTCACACAACCACTTAGACATACAAAAAGGTCAACGACTTCAAGAGCATCACCTGAAGGGGTGGATGAAAGTACAGGATCCTGCTAATCTTGCAACAGTAATTTGTGCCGTCCAAGCGCAAAACAAATACCACACTTACAGATACTGATAGTCAACTGATTAAGTACTATTTGAGCAGACTGCATTCTATGGCACGGGAAGACGAGATCGTCTGCAAAGATCAAAGTCGGAATGTCTTTCTCCAGGAAGCATATCTACATCACCATGCACATGTTTCAAAGCTCAGAATGTTATCGATGGCAAAGGTTAGTGAGAAATGGAGAGATCGGGCAATCCTGTCTAACCCCACTATTGGTTGGGAGCAATGATGACAGCCGGTTGTACGTCCTCACTCTACCTGAAATGTTTCTGTATAGGGTTTTCAGGATGTTAACAAACTTCTCAGGTACACTTCTCCCTAAAAAAAAGTTTCAGGCAGCAATTCTACTCAACGAATCGAAGGCACTCCCAAATATCAAGAAACACCAACTGTTGACCTTCAGTACGTGTGGCAATGTTCCAACAACTGACTAAGAGTGAACATATCATCAATGTATCCATGGCCTCAACGAAACCCAACCTGCTCCTTGAGGACCAGTTCTTCACATGTTCTGCACAGCCTGCGAAGCAAGAAGGCAACCAATATTTTAGATGTCGACCCTTTTTAAAGACATGCACAATGATGACTTCATTTCACATTGATAGAACATGCTCAATTTCTTCTGCTTTCCTGAACAACCCAGTTAACGCACTGACGAGAATGTTGCTACCATCTTAAAAAACGCCATCGGTAGGTTGTCTAGAACAGGTGCCTTAAAAAGTTTCAAAACTTGAAGTTCCTTTCAGACATCCGCTTCGCTTGGTGGATCTGTAATGACCGACGATGGAGCACTGCAGTTAGTGATGTTGCACATGTTATTATACTCGCTGTTTGCCGAAATGGACCGGCGCTCATCTAGAAGTTGCAAGGAACTCGCAGAAGCCTAACGGATTTTAGGGGAGCATTCTATAAGGCTGCAAACGGCTTCGCTCGCCACTTTCATAACGTCTTATGGCTGTAGCCAATGCTCATCCATACTATTCGGAGTGTTGATAGCTAGCCCTGAGTTCAACTCAGTCTGTTACTTCGCAGAACTAGAGGAATGACAAAACAATCAATAAAGTTTAATCTCCTTAAAAGTAGGTAACATTATAAGAACATCATATGGGTATAAAAAGTTTAATTTTTTTTTTAAAAATTAGAATGAAACAAAAGTGTAAACTTACATCAGCTATATACAGTTCACTGCTCAATAAACGACGTGCATCTGTAAATAGACTGGTCAATGTTCTATTGATGTACAGTGTTTTTGATAAAGCCATTAAAGAGGCTAAATCTAATTCATTATTACGTATATCCAAATGTTTTAAACATTTAGATTCAGTAAGGAAACTGGATAGAGCAAATATGCCTAAAGTGTAACATACACAAGAAGGAAAAGAAATATAAAGAAGTAACACATCTATTACGTAATCTCATATTGATACATAATATAACAATAAAAGAGAATATATACGAAATTCAGCATACAGCAAAAGTTTTCAAAAACTACAACAACAAAGTTCATAAAAGCAATTAGTATTTGATTGTTGTTTTCACACATAATGGAAAACTTAATACTATTGCTGTTTAAGTAATTAACCTTATTAAACTGAATACCCCCGACACATATTCACAGGAAGCTTTGTTTACTTTGAATTTGGCATTCATTTGGCATTTGCATAATCAAAGAAGACCTATTGTACAGTTAGTCAGTTCATTAGCTACAACTCACTTATTTAGTGCCGGGCTATGAGGCATACTTACGGTGTGACAGCTGAAGATATCACCCAGCTGCCTAAGCTGAAGTCGGTGAGGAGACATTCGAACCTGAAACCTATATATATATATATATATATATGCAAGAGGTTATTTATTTTTATTTTATTTTGATTTTGATTTACAGCTTGATTCCACACAGTATTTTCAGTACAAGTGTGGAATTTTCAGCATGGATATCGGTAGCCCAAATTCAGGCCGACCATAGATATCGGGTGTGCGCCGGCAGGGGATCGAACCCCGGACCATGTGCATGGTCGGCGAGAGTCCTAACCACTGTGCCACCGACGCACAAAAGTAATGAGTTGGCATAATCACAGATGTTAATACTAGTCAAGGCATTAGGGGAGTTGAACGACAGTAACAGAATTACGTAAAAAGCGAAGTAATTTAAATGAGTCAGTTGCAGTCAGGGTGCACATAGATATGTTCGGAAATGCGAAGTCATGTAAGACGTCGAAAAAAATATAAGGATGATAAAGGGGTGGAAAAAAACCGACAAAATCAAATTAGTAGATAACAACAAAGCTGTTACTATGATAGCCGAAGTAGTTGAATAATTCTCTTTTGTGTGTATAGCTCCAGTCTCTCTATCTGAATGGCTAGAGCTTCAGCAATTTACAGGAGACGAAACCCACTACTGACTTTCTGTAGCCATGTGGGATAGTGTTGTTGAACTTCAAACGACCAATATACCCAGCTCTACAAAAACCCATGAACTGACATACGCCGACATATTGTCCTTCAAACTTCTGCGGACTAATGAAGGACTGGAGAACACCACTCTTAGCATTCCTGAGAAGAATGATCTCAAAGAGGATGAAATTCTTATCTTAAGGAGTCTCATTTGAAATCCAGGTTCATGTAAAGCCTTGTTATTGGAACAAGTAATGTTTTGTGCACCTCAGAACTTTTGGTTTGATACTCTTGTCAGAGCATCTTGGTGGATATCTATTTCCTCCAGAAGATCTAGTTCTGCGTTTAGGGTGTCTTGACTACAGATGTGTCCGATCCAGGTGGCAATCTACAGAAACTTTTCTTGTGTATAACCGTATCAAGATAATTAGTGCGTCCGTGTATCAATGGTAGAATGTTCGCCAGGCACACAGGAGGTTTAAATTCAATTCCCGGCAGATACACTGCAAAACCTTGACTAGCCGATAGTGAGTTCAGAAAAGAGAGAACATTGGACATGAGACTAGAAAATCCACCCCGTAAGATAAACAAGACACAACCACCAACACCACTGAAACTTCAAAGCTCCAAGCCACGTGTTCCACCCGGAACACCAGCAACGAATAAATGTATCGGGGCAATATTAGTTCGACAGAGACTTTTGTTGTATCCAGATATAAGCTGCAAGCCTTACGGAGTTATGGTTGATAATACTAACCAGCTATTCTGACTGAAATCGATAGATAAGGATTCAAACACGCAGACTAATTGTCTGAAAATAAAATGCCAACTTCAGTAATTACTTTTACACTACAGTGAAAATGAAGTAGGCATATGCCACAATTAATTGGATTTATAATCTCAGATATATTCCCTTGGCATCGTCATCCATAGACATATGATGAAAAGACGAAGACATTTTTCTTAGATAATATTTTCAATAACATTCATTCTCATGAAATAAAAACACTCAATCTAAATAAATCAAGTTATGCGGCGGAGGATGGGGAACCAGAGTAGGCCATTTAACATAATTGAAAATTCGTCTGTACAAACATTCAGCATCATAGACAAATATAGCATGAAAGAGCTTAAATTATAATCTCCTTTTCCATATTAGTATACACTCAGAAAATTTGTGTGCGCTGGTGGCATAGCGATAGAATGCTCACCAACCACGCAGGTGGTTCGGGGTTCGATCCCCGACCACAGACGCACTCCTTTACCTCGTTAAGCCAGTAATAAGACTGGTGAAGAGGAAAGGTTGGGAATGAGACTAGCAACCCCATCCTGTAAAAAAACCCACTGCTACCGAAACTTCAAAGGTTTAGCTTGAAGCCCTTTGTTCCACTGGGAATGCGAAGGAATAAAATAAATAAATAAATAAAATACAGAAAATCTGCAACCAGAAAAAAAAATTAAACTTGTGTACGCATTCTGGACTTTAATTCTGTCAGCTTTATTAACTAAAAAGTAACTATAGACGAGTTACATTTAAAGCACTTTCTCTGAACAAATATGTAGAAGGAAGTGGAAGTGGTTTGGACATCGCTGGAGAAACCGTCGAGTGACATCGCGCGTCAGGCGTTCCCTAAAGTGTTAACTGAAAAGGAAACGATACGGTGGGGGGGGGAGATCGTGTGAAGAGGAAATGAAAGCTTACAGGTAATCGTGCAACCAGCTAGAAAGGACTTCAGACAACAGACAGGAATAGCAATGAGTCGCTAAAGTCCTATACTCCAGTAAAAACCCAAAATAAAAATAATAATGATAGGTGCGACATAATAGCTTATTCTAAGACACTATTGTGTGTGCTACTGATAAGAATCCGTAAGAGTAGCATAAAGTGTGTTTTTTGCAAACGTCTTCAACACAAAAACGATTGATCATACACACTTGAAAGCAGGAGATGAAAAAGGACGAAAACATATTGAGGAATTCATTAGGAAGTAGAATACGAGTAATTTGTGCAAAGTGGATTTCAGAAATACACCCGTTACGTCCATGCTCATAACCAAACTACGCATATTTTTAAACGAGTGTACAATTTTCGATTTTTGTTGAAGTCAATTGATATTAAGCGAAGTACACATTCATAACCAACTTATTATTTCTTTAAGTAATAGTATGTGTATGTATACTGAAATACAGAAGCCCACCAGCTTTAATTTAGATGACGGACTGATTTCACTTAGATCCCGTCCGAGTAGCTGAATGGTCAACGGTCTCTCACCTCATAACCTGAACGTCATGAGTTCAATCTCCCGTGGGGCCAAGTGTGCCTACTGATGAAGAGTCTCACGCTAGAACGAAAGGGCTTTCCAACACTCCATTGTTTTCAATAGTTCTCAAAACTAACATCAATCCGCGTCCGTCAAGGATGCCCATTATATCCATTTCTATTCAACTTCATCATAGACGTACTAATGAACTTAACCCTAACACACTTCAGCGACTCAGGGATTGACTTGCTACCAGGGAATAATCTCGTTGACTTAGAATATGCGGACGATATAGTCCTTCTAGGCGAGGACGCTGACAAAATGCAGTCTTCTGAACACCTTGAGCTGCAATCTTCGTATGTTTGGCATGCGATTCGCCCCTGTAAAATGTAAGATGATGTTGCAGGATTGGACTACACCGACTCTTAGATTAGAAATAGGAAGTGAAGTGGTAAAGCACGTTGACCACTTCACTTATTTGGGAAGTACCATCAGCCAGTGCTAACGGGTTGATCTCCGACGAAATATCAGCACGAATACAGAGGGCTAGTTTCGCATATGCCAGTTTACGCCGTCTCTGGCGCAGACGTGACATCCGACTATCGACCAAAGGGCGTGTGTACTGCTCAACAGTCCGCTCTGTCCTCCTTTATGGCTGAGACATGGCCATTGAGAGCAGAAGACATGAAAAGATTAGCTGTCTTCGATCATAGGTGTCTGCGTTCTATCTCCCGCGTGAAGTGGTATAATAAGGTGAGTAATATTGAGGTTAGGCGTCGAGTGCTAGGTAAGGAGAGGAATTCAGTCGACGAGACTGTGAAATTACATCGACTGAGATGGTTAGGAAATGTGTTACGTATGCCTAGTCATCGCCTTACTCGACAATGGGCAATGTTAGCTGACATAGGGTCAGGCTGGAAAAGAGCTAGCGGCGGTCAAACCAAAACATGGCACCAGTCAATGAAATCTACAACACTTAGTCTAAGCCACGTGGCTTCCCACGTGGTGTAGACTTCCTGGTTGGGGTCCTCGGGACGGTAAAAACCAATGGTCGGAAACAATTGCTGACATGGCTCAAAATCGTTCTCAATGGCTGGCTGGCGCAGATGCATCCACTCCTTGTGACTCATGATTTCCAATGAAACTGTTTTGTTCTCCGTTGTTACTATTCCTTTGTCTCACACCTCTGTTTACTGTCTCTAATATGGATTTCTCTTACTTTCTTCTCTTGCTTTGTGTGCTATATGGAGTGTGGCGACTTGAACTGCCGCACATCGGCGCAAAGTTCTATGTTGGAAACAGACAGACAGCCATGCAACTACAAACCAATCGAGAACCGCTGCAAACCAACAACATCTGAAAATAGTAATCCTTTAGTTTTTATAATCGATCCGCATAAACTGAAAATTATTATCCCACTTGGCTGACAATCTCATTGCACTAAAGAATTAAGCACTTTTATTTTATGTAACCAACATCGTACGATTATTGATAAAAGTTGTATCAATGACCTACAATTGTGGTGCACGCATGTATATATGGCGATAAATATGTATACTTTTACGTACTATCGCAATTATTCAGCAAAATAGAAAATAGAATACTCGAATACAAACCTCGATGTGAAAATTAATCGCATATAACTATTAGTTAGCAAATACATATACACACACAAAGACAATATATGCGCCATCAAAAAGTAAGACAGCATTCACTTGAAAAGAGACCGAAAAACATTAGAACAAAGAACTATGCGAACAGTAGAGAGAGAGAGAGGGAGGGAGAGATAAAAGTGACAACACAACACACTAAGCCAATGTCAAATCATCATTAAATAAGGCGAGACAATAATAATGTTGAGATTTTATCAAAACGTCTGAGAAGGGCCTTCAACAAAAGAACTTTCAATGCTGACTGACTGTTTTCAACATAATACTTTGCAGGTTCTATCCCTGGTGGGGTCATGAGTGCGTACAACTGGGGAGTCCCAAACTAAGACAAAACAGTTGTCCAGTATTCCCTGGTTTTCAATGATTCTCTAATTCTTGTTGATTTGCAATCGAATCTACATCGAAATCTTGCGTTTTTAAAAACCCTGTTTTTAAGGCTATTTATTCTGTTAAAATCACCAAACACTTTGGCTATAAAATATAAAAATAAGGTAGTTACACATATATCAAGAAAGAGTCGAAGTGGAAATGTCAAGTGTGGCGTTTGAAAAGTATGTCCTAATAAGTAATTTAATCGACACCAGAAGTTACAATCTAATCACACACAGACTACTTTTCAAAAAAAGACTGAAATAATATAAAGAAATAGATAAGATGGAGATAAGGCGTATTCCAACAAGTTGTTGGTAAATAAAGGAGTAAGACAAGGCTGCCTGCTTATTATCACCGATGATATTCTTAATCGTGGTGGACTCGATTATGCGTCAAAATGTGCGTGAGAGTGCGGAGACAGGAATACGTTGAACTGACCGATAAGACGACTGTAGAAGATATGGATTTCGTAGATGACAAATGTCTTATTTCCCACAAATTCGAAGAATTGCAAGCGAAAACCAAAAAAACTGGTTGAAGAGGCTAGCAAGCAGCGAAGACAGGACTGCAGGTGAACATACAGAAAATGGAGACGAATGTGATGAAGATAACCAACCGACCATCATCAACAGAAACAACAACCAGCACCAATCACCATCACCTGGAGAGATTTCACAGAGGCTACTTCCTTCACTTATCTGGCTAGGAAGCACGCTTTCAACCATAGGCCGGTGGAACGGATAAAGATATAAAAGCTAGTCAGAATCGGAAAAACAAGATACACCTTCATCAACCTGAAACCAGTTTGAAAATCTTCTGCACTCACTCAGCCAGCATAAAGAACAAGATTCGAATCCTATTCAACACAAAGTAAAGTCAGTCAGTCACTTGTTGTATACGAGTCAGAAACTTGCACTGCATGTGAGTCACGAAAAGGATTCCCAACAGGTTACAAACGTTTATCAACAACTGCCCACTTCACTGAGTGGCAGGGCCAGCCAGAAAGAATTAGTAACAAGAAATTCTGGTTGGCCAAAAACCAACCAAGAGCTGATCGCTAAACAAATATGTAGGAGAAAATGAAGACTGATCAGGCATATTTTAAGGAGGTCGTCGAATGACATCGCGCGCAATGCAGGTCATCGCTCGAGTAGAATTTGAATGGGAAGCGACGAGTGCGTCGTCAACGAGAGGGTGACATGAAGAAGATCGTGTGGCGAGGAGGAGATGAGAGATTATGAGCAATCGTTGACCCAGCTGAAGAGGACAGAACCAAACAGAACAAAGTGGAGATGTGTTGTTGACGCCCTATGTTCCATTCAGAACCCGAGGGAATAATAATAATAGTAAAATAATAAGGCATATTGACTTAAACACTTGAATTTCAGCCAAGGGTATACTGGGTTCAAATCTCCCTCCACTACTACCACCCCACTTCAGTGTGGATAACTAACTAACTGGGTGAGTACCATTAGCCCTCAAATATTAAGTGTGGCTTGACATATATGGACTGGCACATGCAAAACGTGTTCCAGGGAACGGAGTTCTAACCAGCTACTTTTTTTCCTTCGCGTTCCCCACTGGAACATAGGGCTTCAAGCTAGTGGCTTGAAGTTTCTGTAGCAGTGTTTATTTTACAGGATGGGGTTGCTGGCCTCATGCCCAACCTTACCAACTCTTCACCAGTATTATTTCTGGCTTAGCAAGGTAAAGGGGTGCGTCGGCCGAGGATCGAATCCCGCACCATATGCATGGTTGGCGAGCTTCCTAACCGCTATACCACCAACGCACCAACCAGCTACTTACTACAGCATAAAATACATAAAGTAGTCTAAAAGACTTTCCTCTTAAACAAACAAACAAACAGAAGTCAATAAGTCAATATTTACAGAAAAATAATCGACACAAGAAGCTTCTTTCTTTTGGAATAAAAAAAAGAAAGAAACAATAAATAGAATTATCTATAGTTTGGTTTGTAAGGATTAGTTATGTTTTACGAGTGTAACGCGAATCAAAAACATCATTACAGCAAAATACATACTACATATATTCAATTGCTACGTAAACATATATATATATATATGTATATCAACAGAAGAAAATAAGGGGGGTGCACATCGCTAGAATCGATCGCTAAACAGTACATCACATCATATGATGCAGTTACTGATTCTTATTTTCTCTTCTCTAACATGACAGGAGGATAATGATGATGATGACGATATCGTTTTTCTATTTATCTCTTTTCATTTACTCACATACGAATATGAACATAGATATTTTTTATTGCTCCAGCTCATCAGTTATTACTTTTATCGAATAGAAAGATTTAAAACAATTAGCTCCCTTTATAAATTTAGACAAAGCAATAAGAAGATGTAATTTGTCTGAATCGTGTAATGTATTTGCGCGCACAACACATTTCGAACAATCTGATCACACAAGGACTTGTCATAGGAATATATGTGAAATTAATCAAGAGTTAAGAGGTGAGAAAATTAATTTAGGTCAAGTTAAAAGGACATATTCAAGGTCAAAATAACAATGAAGATCACTAAATCAAATAAGGGAGGTAATAGTACATCTGCACTGGCTGGTATCAAAACAAAGTTTACCAAGGAAGGTTTAGTGTGATGACGAATTGTTGCTTTGAACGCATAAAGGTGGTTTACACTTTCTAATTGCCAGCTAGGGCTTCCATAAACTTTAGGATACGCCCCAAACACGTTTTATAGATAGGTTTAAAAGATGTGTTAACGTCAATTTTATGTCCTGTCTCCATAATATGTTTCGCAATAGAGAAGCTAAGTCTCCTGTTCTCATGATTAATGGGTTTTGAAGATTCTATTTGCTTCTGGAGCCATTTAGGAATATGCTCTGAAGCCAGCCCTTACTTGCAGAGATCGATGAGTCCTCCCTATGTATGTGTGTCCACACGTACATTCAAATTGATAAATACAGTGGGATGTGACATCATTTTTCGCATTTTCGAAAGGCTTAGATAGATATATTGGCTTCACATTCTCAATTATTATGATATTAGCTGCATAAAAAGTCTTTTCAACAGCAGCGTTCAATCTTTGTGTAGTTATGAAGCTGCTATGATTCCCCATATAGGGTAGCTTAATGTACACGTCTTTCTTAGAGGGGAGTTGTAGAGTGGGTCTTGGTGTTCTGACTACTTTATATCTCCTGATGAACTTGTCTGGATAATTGTTGTTATCAACCAGAGTTTGTGTCAACTTTCTTTCTTCGTCATCAAGTGTGTCTTCCTTCAGTGCATATTCGTTGGATTCTACCTCTTAACTCTTTATTAATTTCATATATATTCCTATGACAAGTCCGCGTGTGTGATCAGATTGTTCGAAATGTGTTGTGCGCGCAAATACATTACATGATTCAGACAAATTACGTCTTCTTATTGCTTTATCTGAATACAAAGATTTTACTACAGTCAATTTATTCACAGATAAAATTAAACAATGATAAATGGTATTTCTGTAAAAAGAAATATCTATCTATAACTCGAAAGCGAAGATAGGCCTTCCAGGGAACATAGAGAAGAGACGGTGGTGATGAAGGTACCACCGACGATCACAACAACAACAACAAAAAGCCACTATCAACTGGAAAACTTTGTAGGAGATCACCTACCTCTTCCACTTATCTAGGCAGCATCGTTTCAACTTCAGTCAAGCGGCAAGAGTGAAGATGTCGAAACCAGACAGGATCAAAAGGACAGACACCTTCACTACTCTGAAACCAGTGTAGAAATCTACTAGCACTACTACTCAGCATAAACAACGAATATCAGATTTTCAATGCTAATGTGAAGGCGATCAGTTCTTCTGTTTGGTTCACAGACTTGGTGTGTCGACAATATATCATTTCCAACAGGATTCAGACTTTTATCAACAGCTGCCTTCGATGGCTCCATACTGAGGCTCAGATGGCCGGCCAGAAAGATTATGCAACAAGGAACTCTGTGAACAAACCAACCCAGAACATATCGCCCAATAAATACACCTAAGAAAATGGAGACGAAATGATGGACACACGCTGAGGATACCACCGAATAACATCAAGCGCCAGGGTAACACTCAAGTGGAACCATATTGGGAAACGATGAGTTGGATGTTGTAACGTGACATGAAGGAGGGGAGAGTGTATGGGCGACCGTGGAGCCAGTGGGTGCGTACTCCCAAAACTACGATGAAACAGCTGTCCAGTACTCCCTGCTGGTTTTCAATGGTTCTCTAACTGATATCAATCCGTGATCAACTCGTATAAACATAACTAACGCCTACAAACCAAACTATAGAAAATTAATCTGATGCTCGCTAGTGACTTGCTACAAGATGAAGTTTCCTGAAGTTCTAGTGAGAAGTCGTGACCAGTGAGGTCCATCCAAATGTCACGTGTGAGGATGGATGTCCCACCAACGACAATGGTTGGGGTCACGCCAAATCACGACTTGGCAGAAGTTAGAATTCACAGGATGGTCATTGAATCGAGTCCCAGTGGCTGAATGGTATACGAGCTTGTCTTGTAACCGGAAGGTCCTGAGTTCGAACCCTGTCAGTGGGTGCGTACTGCCGATGATCCCCGAAACTAGGATGAAACTGCAGCTGTTCAGTACTCCCTGGTTTTCAATGGTTCTCTAACTAATATCATTTCGTGATCAACTAGTAAAAATAATAGTAACATTAAAAATTATAATAAACAAGTGGTCAATAACTAACTCACCTGGAAAAGACATACGAATTGATCGAAGATATAATTCTTTCAGACTATGATTTCGAATTAAACCTTCACTTAGAATTTCAACACCTTTATCACCAATATTCATATTACAGCTTAAATCTAAACTGACTAAACCACCGACTAATGACACCAAAGATTCTGGTGTTTGCATTAACACCAGCGCCAGTGATTGCATACCATGTACGCCTAGATTATTATTGACAAGAGATAAACGTTCCAATCCACGAACTTTCATTGGTGGAATGTTTGTGTCAGCTGATTCTGTTTTTGTATCCTGAAGTTCTGATTCATTCAGTGATTCACTTAACGAGGAGGAGCATGATACTGCTTTTTCAATAGAGTCTTGATTGTTCGGTGTAGATGAACGATCACGTAGACGATTTCGATAGGCTTGAAGTAATCCAGTGCATAGAATGACTAATCCATCATCCTATTTAAAGAACAGGAAAAAGAAAATTATAATAATAGTAAATAATAAATTATGCGACATGTGTATGATTTCAAAACCAGAATCACTCTGGAATCAGTTTGAAAATGTTCTGCACTCAGCATAAGAAGGACAGAACTCAGATTCACGACAGTAATGTTACGTCAGTTCTTCTTCTATAAGGGTCAGAAACTTGACACTCGCATCACGGAAAGCATTTCCAGTAGGCTGTTGCAGACTTGGGTCAACAGCTGCCTTCAATGGCTCCATAGTGAAGATAAGATGGACGGAAAGAGCAAGAAAAGAACAAGGAAACCTGACAGGTTACGACCCAACCAAGAATCTATTGCTCAACTAATATAGCGAAGAAAATGGAGATGGATAGGACACACACTGAGGAGACCGTCCGATGACATTGCGTATTGGGCCCTCGAGTGGAACGTGAATGGGAAACGACGAGCTGGGCTGTTGTCCAAGGGTGGCATGGAGGAGATCGTTCGAGGAAGAGATGAGAGAATATGGACAATCATGGGGCCTCTAAAGACGACTGAAAAGAACAGGATAAAGTGAAGATATGCTATTGAAGCCCTATGTTCCACTCGAAACCCAAGGGAACAAGAATAATAATGAAATAATAATAACAAGAAAGAAAAATCCATAGCTCTGACAGCATTCTATCCCATAAGCAATGTATCACTAAGCTCTTATAAAAGGAAGAGCTGACGTTACCCTTCAGACAACCAAGTCAGACGTGGGGACGTTTACGCGCCAATAACAATGTGTGGAGATGTCACTGTATTGTGAATTAACAAAACAATGAGGACCACCTGACCAACAGATTCCGACTCAGAAGTGACATGCTTGCTAATCGGATTTAACGACAGGCAGTTTCCATCCTTCATGGAATCATGGATGCTCTCTATATAGATAGAAAGATCCCATGAAAGAACGAAATAGGCTACCAAACACCCCTTCATTTTGAATGAATTCTCAAACATACAAAAAAGTGAGTCATCCAAGAAATATATTAGTAATCAGTCTAATCAAACTATAAATTGTGGTAGAACACCAAACAAGATGGCATGAAAGAATTTCATGTACCTATCATCTGGAATCAAATCAACCAACAACTAGAAGCCCGTTGTTTACCACAATGAAAAAGTGAAGTAAGCATTCCTTTTCTTCTCTTCCTAATTGCATTCCGCTACGAGTGGAACATAAGCCTTCAAGCTTTGAATTCTCAGTAGCGGTGGGATAGCTACCCTTCTTTTTCCGTTTTTTTTGGTTCACTGTAGGCTGGTAAACTAGACAAAGTTTAAGAGTGCGTCAGCCGGGAAGTGAACCCGATTGGTGAACTGCAAATGCATCGAATAAAGATACATAGATTATAGAACACCATTAAAATAAGCAAATAGGTATTTTCGGTAAATTCACTTCAGGCTTTATAATTAAACAATAAGATATCAGTCATAATCATTTGAAACAATATGAATGAACAGAATCAAATATAATGGAGGACAATGTAAGTAGAATAATAATTATTATTATTATTATTCCCTTTGGTTCCGAATGGAATATAGGACTTCAACAACACATCTCCACATTCTTCCATTTCTGCCATCCTCTTCAGCTGGGTCCACGATCACTCATAATGTCTCATCTCCTCCATGTCACCCTCGCATTGATGACCCACTCGTCGCTTCGCATTAGGATTCCACCCGAGTGATGGTCTGCATTGCATGCAATGCCATTCGACGGCCTTCTCAAAGTATGCCGAATCCATCTCCATTTTCTCCTATATATTTGTTGAGCAATCGGCTCTCGCCTGTTGGTTTCTTCCCAGCCAGAGTTTCATGTTGCTGATTCTTTCTGGTCAGCCGGTTGGCCATTTGATCTTCAGTATGGAGCCAGAGAAAGCAGCTGTTGATGAATGTCTGTAACTTGTTGGGAATCCTTTTCGTGACTCACATGCAGTGCAAGTTTCTGACTCGTATACAACAAGTGACTGACTGACTTCACTTTGTGTTGAATAGGATTTGAATCTTGTTCTTGATGCTGGCTGAGTGAGTGCAGAAGATTTCCAAAATGATTTCAGGTTGATGAAGGTGTATCTTGTTTTTCTTATTCTGACTAGCATTCATATCTTTATCCGTTTCTCCGGCCTATGGTTGAAACCGTGTTTCCTAGCTAGATAAGTGAAGGAAGTGAGCTCTGTGAAATCTCTCCAGGTGATGGTGATTGGTGCTGGTTGTTGTTGCTGTTGGTGGCGGTTGGTTGGCTGTTTTTATCACCTTCGTCCCCACCTTCTGTATTTCACCTGGAGTCCTGTTTTCGCTGCCTGCTAGCCTCTTCAACCAGTTTGTTGCTTTTCGCCTGTAAGTCTTCGAGTTTGTTTGACATTAGACATAAATCATCCACACGCGAAATCCAGATCCTCTGGAGTCTTCTTATCGGTAGTCCAGCCTATTCCTGTCTCCTCGCTCCCCACAAACTGACGCATAGTCCAGTCCACCACAATTAAGAATATCGTCGGTGAAAATAGGCAGCCTTGTCAGTTTCTGAATGTTGAATAAATAAATAAAATAAAATGTTTGGAATGTGATGCGATATACATCGGACAAACATCTTGAGAAATCAAAATCAGAAGAAATTAACACCGTAGAGCATCTTTTCGACCACCAAGAAATCCAACTGAACTAGAAAAACTTGAAAAATCATCAGCCATAGGTCTACATGCCATAGAATCAGGCCACAAAATTGATTTTGACAATATTGAAATAATCCAGAAAAAGCATTTGAGAAATCGCAAAGAACGTCTAATGTGAGAAGCACTTCATATCAAGTGGAATCCAAATTGTCTGAATAGAAATGACGGACTA
The DNA here is from genome assembly GCA_944472155.2 of Trichobilharzia szidati. Classification (NCBI taxonomy): domain Eukaryota; kingdom Metazoa; phylum Platyhelminthes; class Trematoda; order Strigeidida; family Schistosomatidae; genus Trichobilharzia; species Trichobilharzia szidati. The sequence goes on from OX235272.1 coordinate 75,856,264, forward strand.
AAACAGAATTTGGCCAGCTTACAACACCTCCCTCCCCCATCAAGTGACAAAATCAACACGAATGTGATATGCAAGTTCACTATGTAAACACACACTGCCTTTATAATTTTACACACCGATCAAATCCAACAATCTACACTTGATTTTATCTTTACCAAATGACCATGTTGACCGCGAAAAATGCCCCCAGACAGACGAACGATGATCAAGTTAGTAAACTTTGTTTTGATACCGTAACAGATGTACTATTACCTTTGTTATTTGGTTTAGTGATCTTCAGTGTTATTTCGACTTTCAAAATGTCTATTTTCTCACCTCTAAACTCTTTGTTATATGTATGCTGAGATTTTGTAAATTCCGGTTTAATATCACTACTTTGATAAAACTATTAGCATTAAATAACGAAACGTCAGTAAAAACAATATCGTTTTGTTTTTCATTCATTGGGAAATACAAAGACCTTTATCATAAAGACTATGCTTACTTCACAATTACGCGTCCATCGACAATTGATTAGAAGGATATCTGAACTGAAGATGACATAGTCAGAGGGTAATCAAACCCATTTACATGTTGGTAGTTCTGCTGATAAAGGTGAATTTTGTTTTGTTTTTTCTCTGAAAACAGTTTTCGAATATAATCGTTCAATGAAAGAAGAACACTGAAAAAGACTTCTAAGTTGATGTAGAAAGCTTCGCCTAGAAAAACCCACACCAGTAAACTAGAAACATACTGAGATCATGTGAAGAGGAGATGAAAGCCTATGAACGATCGTGGAGCCAACTAGAAACGACTGCAGACAACAGGACAAAATGGAGATGTTATGTTGAAGCCGCGTTTTCTACTCAGAACCTATCCACATACACTGAAATACGCATACACACACACACCCACACACTACACTTCTTTAGGGCATAGCAACACATTGAAAAGAATGTGTTTCATTCATCTCTGAGCAAATGGAATCTATTGAAGTCAATAGTAACTCTTTTTTTCTAAAAACAGAATACTTGAAGTTAAGAGGAGACATTTGTTACCACACTACTGTAAAGAATAATAACTAGTGAGATGTATTATATCTCTCTAGATGAATGGTATATAACTCCTAGCAATTATGTGCATTGTACACTATATGAGTGTACTTGTACTTTCGATTAAATTAATTAGCACACCTCTATATTTCATATGTAGGCATTTATACTGAGGCGCATGTATAGACAAACAGAATGATGTTATAAAGATGAAAAACATTAGAACTACTGAAGAGATCACACCTACACATTAACAGACATGAAAATATCAAGTAAAACAGTAGGTAGCAAGGATAAAGAAGGGTGAAAAAAACAAGCAGAATAGAAGGTAATAGAGCTAATAAGTAGAGATTGACACAATGAACAGTTTAAAATACACATCTGCTCATCAATTTTGAGCCACATTACTGAAAGTCTTCATCCGGCAGTTGCATAGAATTTACACACACACACTGAGGCCAACAGTCCCAGTTATCACGACTACGTTGAAAACACCAGGTATTCCAGAATAGAGCTGCAAGGGGATCATTTTTCTAAGACCATGCAGGTAAGTGATGGATGGTACGTTTGGATAACAAAACTTTTTTTACTTTACTTCGGCTATCTCCTACGGGAGGATGAGCCGGCTTCATGAACATCTCGAATCATCGCTGCCCAGGCGCGGCCATGGTGAGAGTCGTTTGTAAGAGAGTTCATGAAGTTTCATGGGAATTTGGTACGAGTGATGTCCCCAGAATCTCTCGGCCTTTTGTTTGAGAGTGCAGCTCTAGCCTTTACACAACCAAGTGTGACCTACAAGGCAGTAGGAGTGGAGTAGGGAGTCCACTATCCATTGGCAGCCGGTGACCGGAGTTCGGTTCATACGCCTTTTTGAATGGGGCCAGACATCCAGGACATCCAACAAGCCCTTTGTCCATACGTTTGCCAGTGAGCTCCAGTGAGCTTCATACGCCAGTCGTTGGAGGTTTGGAATCAGGGTTTAGCCATCTCCCCTAGACTGTCATCCAATGGACGGTCAACCCGGTGAAGAGCGCCAGGCATCCGCTTTCGCCCTCTCTTTTTGGTGAAAAACACCTCCGCCACGTGAAGGCAGTGAGTAGGACTTCCTCAGGAGAGGCTATGTAAGAAGCCCGGTCATATGGGAGCATTTCAAGAGGTGTGCGGAGGGGTGGCCAACCCGCAGCGCAAGGCACCCACCCCCGACCATCCTGAGGCTTTGGAGGCCGTTATATCTAGTTTCCACAGGAGCAGGTGAATTGATAGATACACACTGATGAGACAAGTAGTGGTAGCCTATCCTTCACGCTCATACGAATCATTGGTCTAGTAGAGAAAGTGTGTCAGAGTTCAGCTGTGAAGGTTCTCTTCAATAAACATGACAGGCGATTTCTTATTATTTTCACCAACAAGTCTCCCCGGAATTTCAAATTCAGATGGAGGAGTTTCTCCAGAACAGAAAGTATGCACAGTTTAAATGGTGTAGGCTTCATGAATTCTCTGATGAAGCTTTTGAGTTAGCCATTTTCAATAAGAATGCCTTTTAAAGTGTTCAGCTTCTCTTCAGTGGTGTCAGGGCTGTAAATGTTACGAATTTTCTGGCTCAATGAGTGGCATTAGATTTCGTTTTATATATATAAGGCATCCAACTATGGAGGTGTGTGGGTGTGTTGTCCATTCCATATCTTCTTAGTGTTCCAGTGATGTGAACATCCAGGAAAGCTATTTTTGAAACAAACTCCTTCTCTGGTATGAAGTGGATTGTAGAAGGGTAGTTGTTGAAAAAATCTAGGATATCTTCCAAATTCTCTTCATCAGTCGAAACAATAAAAGTATTATCCACATATCTCCTGTACAACCCGAAGGTGTCCGACATGAAGAAATCTGAAAGCAACAGGTAGTACTCAGTGTTTGCCCATCAAACGTATCAATGAACGCTTACCCTCATGGTTTTATAAAGTAGAAAAAATATCCTCTCATCACCACCCCCACCTCACAGTTCTATTGTGGAACACCTAGTCGACCCTCAAACCAACTTGAGAAACATCTACAAAGTACGTAGAAACCTTGCCAAAACAGTACAGAATCAAACTTCTTCAAACCACAGAAGTGACAGTAATCCACATGTTAAGAAGTCCTGGACTCTGCATACAGCAGAAGTTTGTTCCGACACTGAATCTACAATGAACAGAATTTGTCTTAACACTGGATGAGTAATTTTTGTGAAGTTTAAAACACTTTAATAGACATTACTCCTTAAATAAATAAACTTATATAATTACAAAAATAAGACAGGGAACAACTTACACCAATATTATTATGGGATAAGTCTAGTTCATGTAGGTAGCCAATTCCACCAACCGGAAGATTATTGCACACCATTAATGATGATGAGGATAATGATGATGGCGATGATATAGAATTAGATTTTTGAAGTTTTGGAAATTTTGTACACGAATCATTGAATAATTTATCTGATGAATCATCATGATTTGTATTATTGGATATGATGTTAGGCTTTGTTTGAGGCATTACAGGAACAAGCAATTGATGACGTATTAAAGGTACTAATGTTTCAGCATCAGATGCTATTAATTTATTATTCGTTAAGCATAATTTTAATTCCCATACAGATGGTTTATGTACATCACCGGCGGTGATCTTTGTCTTAGCAGTAGTGGAGGAAGCAGTGTCAGAAGTAGCCCCGGTACTATTATTAGTTGTAGTTGTGGTAGTTGTTGTAGCAGTATTTGATGTTGTTGTTGTTGTAATTTTATTAGGGAAAAACACAGAATGTGAATGCATTCGATGCTTCCATCCACGAAATTTATGCATTCCACCAGAACTGGTTGATCTATCACGTACAGGTGGATGTAGACTTGATGAACTCAATAAGACACGTAACCATTGAGCTAAGCCAAATAAACCTTGACCAGAGAGATTACAATCAATAAAGGACAGGCGCTCCACGCATAGACCATAAAAACTTAAACCAAGAAAATTTCCAATATCTAATGGTGTATGACTTAAAGTGAAATGACGCAATGCAAATGACTAAAAACAACAACAACAAAAAAGAAAAGAAAAGTTAACACGGAAAGTAAACACAAAGTGTAACACAAGTTTATTAGATAATCAATAACTATTATAATCATTACAGGCCTATTAGTCTCACCAGCACTTTAATCAAGACACTGGAAAGAATCATCAAGAAAAGTATCATGACATATCCAGAGCACAGCATGGCTTCCAAGGAAACATCTCATACCTGTCAAATCTCCTCACTGCAAGAGAAAGCTGGGTCAAATCAAGGGACAACAGAAGACCCGTTGACGTCGTCTTCATAGACTTCAGCAAAGCCTTCGATAAAATTCCCCACAAAAGACTACTCATGAAGCTGGAAAGTCTTGGTATCAAAGGAAGGTTACTTAACTGGATTAGGGAATTCCTCATAGATAGGAAGCAGAGGGTTAGGATCAACTCGAAACTCTCCTCCTGGACAGCAGTGCGTAGCGGAGTGCCATAAGGCACGGTACTCGGACCTATCCTACTTATTTTGTATATCAATGAGTTATCTCTGCTCACCGACTCCCCTATGGTCCTATATGCAGATGACTTCAAAACCCGGAGAGAGCTGAAGGAAGACAGTGATACGCTTACGTTGCAAGAGGACCTCAAAAAAATGTCAGAGTGGTCCATAGAATGGATGCTCCCGATCAATGTAGCAAAATATGCAACCAAGCGCATCGGACACGCAAGCATCAGCTCCTACGAACTAGAGGGAATAAAACTCCCCATCAGTTCAGACTCATTTGGATTTAGGTGTCATAGTAAGTCACGATTTAAAAATTACAGCACACTGTCGCGCGGTGGCTGCACGTAGTTTCAGATCCTTATGGGCAATTCGCAGAGCCTTACTAGAATCACCAGAGATATGTTCACCTCCTTATATACATCTCTGGTGAGGTCAAGACTGGAAAACTGTATCCAGGCAGCCAGTCCTTGTCTTAAAGGGGACTCACACATTCTAAAAAGGGTCCAAAGGAAGGCAACGCGTATGATTCTCGGCATGACTAACTTATCATACGAGGAAAGACTAGACAGTTTAAATCTCTTCTCCCTGTCATGCCGTAGGCATACAGGAGATTTAATGACAATGTTTAAAATTTTAAATAATGACTACGGACCTGACCTATTCTCTCTTTTCCGTCACACCAAGTCGAAACACCTTAGAGGACATAACAGGAGAGTTCAAAAGCCAAGAAGAAATCATATTGCTGTTGAGTACTGGTTCTCACACGGAGTCATGAAGATTACGTTATGAACGAACAGAAGTTAAAAAGGTCATTGAAGACCAGGGAGCACTGAACAGCTGTCTCGTCCTAGTTCGGTAGACTCTTCAGCAACAGGAGCCCGCAACCCCATCGAGGATTGAACCCGGAAATTACAGGTCACAAGGCCAACTCGTTTACCATCCAGACATTCGAGCTGAAATTCAATCACCCGAATTAGCGATCCAGGTAGCTGAAAATAGTCAACAAACTTGGTCTAGTAACCTAAATGTCCCAGATTCGATCTCAAGAGAGGTCGTAGGGGTCCAGTTCTGAAGAGTCCTATACGAGGACGAAACGGCTATCCAGTCCTCCTTGGTTTTCAATAATCCCGCGCCTATATTCGTCCATGAAGAAATCTACGTTAAAATATACACACTAGTCAGCGAGTGATAATTAATGTGTTGATCAATTTCCATAAATGAGTCTTCAATGTGACCAGTATACTAAAAGAGATTCAATATTATCGCGATGTATCACGTTCTTGTCTCTGAGAAGGAAAAGGTGACTTTTGTAAATATCCTGGCAAACAAGCACAAGATCCAGGTATAGAGAGCTACTAGGAATCCTAGTTGAAAGTTAACTGCCAATGTAACAGTTACATACTAAAGCACTCAGAAAGTATTCTGTACATAATACCTTATAGAATACAATGAATGTTATAATATTACACGTTACATACTATGCATTGCTTTCACATTTAATACAATAGCTAAGTTGACATACTTTTCTGATGTAAGTAACACACCGACTCCATGCTTGACTAGCACCGGATCTATCCAAATTTAAGCTAATCCCCAAATCTGTACAACTTTCATAATGCAACAGCATATCGAACAAGGATGACGCAGACTGAGAAAGGGAAAAAAAGATTAAAGAAAACAATGGAATGACAATTATGTTTAACAAAAATACAACACTACTCAATAGAACAGGTAGAGTATGAAAAATACCTATGCAACAGGTTAGGTAAGATATTCCTCTTAACTTCACTTCATGATCTGACATCGGTTAGAGAACCACCATTGGAAAACCTGCAGAGAGTACTGGACAGATGTTTCGTCAGCCTAGTTTGGAACTCTTCAACAGTACGCACCCACCTCCAGGGAACGAACCCAACACCTTCTGGTTACAAGGTTAGCGAGCTCATAAACCATTGAGCAGCCACTTGAACCCGATCCAATGCCCAGCCCATGAATTCTAACTTCTGCCAATTCATGATATAGCACGACCACTTCGCAACGTCTTCTTCGATGAGTTACTGCCTCATCTTCAACCATTATCCATTATTTTTTGCTGATTTGTAATTCCATACGTTTAATTGTATAATATTAACGATTCATCTATGCAAGTGTTTCAATGACCTCTTAGAAAATTATACATAACTGTGCGGTCTTCAAGTGAAGTCATGCAAACAGGTGAAGTTAATTATCAGTAAGTAATCAGATGATTACAATAATAAAATAATTTCTATAGTTCGGTTTGTAAGGGTTAGTTTCTTTTACGAGTTGATCGCGGATTGATATCAGTTAGAGAACCATTGAAAACCAGCTGGGAGTACTGGACAGCTGTTTCATTCTAGTTTTGGGAATCATCGGTACCCACTGACAGGGTTCGGATCCAGGAACTTCCGGTTACGAGGTAAGCTCTAACTGATATCAATCCGTGATCAACTCGTAAAAATAAAATATTTATTTTTATCCCATTTTGAGAATTTCTTAACGGTTGTTTAAAAGGTAACCTAAAGATGAAAGCTGCTAATCACAAATCAACGGCTAAGAGAATTAAAAGAAAAGTCAACACCAAACCTACAACTACCTACAAACTGGAAAATTATATAGTACGACAAAGTCATTTCATACTAAGGCTAAGTTGTTGACGGTTAGGAATAGACACTAATCAAAGATTCACTAGAAAATTAGTTTTTGGAACACGTCTCAGCAGTCAGAACCCAGAACTCGAACCAAGAATCATTAAATTATAATGCAAGTATGTTGTCATTCAGCCACAAACTGTTAACAACACCTTGGCGTTTTTTACAACTTCTTTAGTCGATATCGGTTGTTGAACAATGTGAGAACAACAAATCGACCGGGATAACATGATATCATTTTATTTGCGTGATTCTTTTCAACTTCCTATAAATTAAAAGAGCTAATGGTGGTCAAACCATACATGGTTTCATCAGTCAATGAAATCCACAACAGTTAGTTTAAGCCCTCCCCCCTACGTCGGGAGGTGTAGACTACCTGAATGGTTGGGGTCCTCGGGATGGTAAAAACCAGTGGCTGGAGACAATTGGTGATATGACACAAAATCGTTCTCAACGATGACGCAGAAGTATTCACTCTTTGTGATTTAAAATACCCAATAAAATTCTATTGTTCTTCCATATTACTATTCTTTTCCCTCACATTTCTGTTTTTTATCTCCCTGTTGAATGTCTCTTTACTTTCTCCTCTTGCTTTGTGTACTACAATGAGGGAGTGGGGCCATTTGAACTGCTGCACATCTGTGCAAAGTTGTACGTTGAAACCAGTCCAGTCATACAAATTATTCGCATACTTAAATTAATTAGTTGGGAGATGTCCACTATCAATATTTCTCAATTAAGTATACAGAGAATAAAAACAAAAGAACTACACATATCAATAAGCTTGTCGATAAAACACAATGAGCGTATTCTACAGTCAGGAAAGCAATTTGGACATCAAATGTGAGTGCAAAACATTGAGTAGCAGCACATGTTACGTAAAAGTTATAATTTCATAACCACTACCATTAAATCCCTTCCAGCTGATTAATTTTTAAACACCCTGTGTAAACCAGCACTTGAAAATAAATCCAGTGCTCATTAGTAACTGACAACAGGGTGAAGTTATCGGGGGTTCCAGTGAGAAATCGTGACCAGGTAGGTCAACGAAGTCAGGTAAGAGAACAGCTACTCGCCTATGCTAATGGCTAGCGATTGCGTGAATTAACAGAATTTTGAATTCATGGACCACTGGATCGGATCTCAGTGGCTAAATGGTTTAAGACCTGGGTTTGAACTCCGGTGGGTCAGCATGCTGATGAAGACTCTCAAAACTAGGCTGACGAAACACCTGTCCAGCACACCATGCTGGTTTTCCGATGGTTGTCTCTAATTGGTGTCTCAGTTCGTCATCAAAACCTATATAACCAATCAAATCCCTGCAAACCAACACCTGATAGTTATAAGTGTCGATGATTCGAAGTGATGTTCTTACATTACTTAGGGAAGGATTTACAACTATTGTTTTGCTGAATAATATTAATAATGAGTCAAATTTTAACCGCTTTTTCATTGCTAACGCTCCAACAATACACCGTAGACGGAAGATGACTTGTACAATTTAAATCTTAACCTTAAATCATTTTTAAAAAAACACCGGTTTTGTATCCAGTATATTTACCAGGTGATTCCACTAGTAACCATTTTTGTACCTTTTGAATCATGATTACCTAAGAATATGTTTTTGCAAAGACTAGTTTCTTTTCAGTTGTATAGAATTTTATCTTTCCCAATTGTTACTCTCTTTTGTGTTTATTCTAGTTTTATTTTTGGTCAGTTCTTTTTTTTATTCCTTCACGTTCCCAGTGGAACATAGGGCTTCGAGCTAGAGGCTTGAAGTTTCTTTAGCGGTGTTTATTTTTACAGGATGAGGTTGTTAGCCTCATGCCCAACTTTTCCCCTTTAACAGCTTTATTTCTGGCTTAGCGAGGTAAAGGAGTGCGTCAGTGGCCGGGGATCGAACCCCGGACCATGTGCATAGTCGGCGAGCATCCTAAGCACTATGCCACCGACGCACTTTTGTCAGTTCAGCTACTTTTTTGACAGTGTTATTTCACACCTCTTGTATTATTTGTTGTCTTTGTTCATACTCTTGACCTGAGTACTACTACTTCTGACTTTCCGACTTATTATTGTTGTTTTTAATTGCTTTGAATCATAAAGATTTATAGTCCCTATGTAACATGCGCAGTTTATTTTTGTGCATCCATGTTTAATTTCCACGTTACGTTCCTAATTGTAAACTATTCTTGTAAAACGTTTTTAAAATATGCCAACCAACAAATTTGCACAAAACTGTAGTCCCTTTCTTTCAACGCTTCATGTGTATCTGATGACGACGTAATACTGCTTTTTTTAAATATTTTATTCGTTTGCGTTCCCAGTGGAACACAACGATTCAAAATTTGGAGCTTTGAAGTTTCAGTAGCAGTGGTGTTTTATTTTTCACAGGTTGCGACTGACTGGCTTCACGCTTAACCTTCCCTCTCTACCGACCTTACTACTATTGTCTAAGTGTGAGGTTTAGGAGTGTGTAGACCGGGGACTCAAACCCTGGATCACAAGTGGTTGGTAGGCATCTTACCGCTGCACCACCAACACATCAATATTAATGGTTGCCATATTTTAAAATTATCCAACTATCAAGTGATAGGAGCATTGTTGTAGAAATAAAGTTACAAAAGCCCCAGAATTATTATAAATTCCCTTATATTCCTAATGGAACAAATAGGGTTTCTAAGAGCTAATTGGCTTCCCGAAGGCTTTCACCAGCCTGCGTTACTCCGTCTCTCAGAATCCAGGGAAGAATAAGTTTGCTATTTATAATTTTTCTGTGCGTTGAAGTTTCTGGGTTTAATTTTCCAGGGTAGGTTTGCTAGCCCCACGCGCAACCTCCCATCTTTTAATGAGCTTCCGATCGGCCAGTAAACTAGAGTCTCAGAAAATATCTGCTAAACTAACCACAAACTGTATAACTCATCATTTCAGAAAAAGTTTAAAATAGAAACCTTAAATTCATTAACTTATTAAAACAAAGTACGCATCAGTAAATTGAAAATCCCTGTAGTGTAATCAAAACTAGATGATTTGGAGCGAACAACTGTTGTTTCGATAAATTCTTCCTCAGGCTGTACAGTTATAAATCCATGAATATTATAATAAAAATAGCCGTCAAAGGCATGCGGAAAGTATATTGGAAGTTGTATTGGGGTACATGTATAATATGAAGTGATAGTGTTCGTTGTTTAATATTGTCGAATGAACGTATATAAAATGTGTAGCCATTCAGAACAGAAGATAAAGTTCTGAATAGACAAAAGAGTGACATACTAATGTGCTTATAATCAACAGGATAAAAGTTTCATTGGGGAGTAGGGGTGAGTTATATTCACTGTTGTGCGAGGAGAATGATTACCACAAAATACATACAAATAAATACCGAAAAATGGGGAACACTAAATGTAAATTCAAGAAGTGACAAATATCAAGTGTAGTGATAAAATAAAGAGGTTAAATTGTGAACTGTAATAAAAATTTTTTACGAGTTGATCACGGATTGATATCAGTTAGAGAACCATTGAAAACCAGCAGGGAGTACTGGCACAGCTGTTTCATCGTAGTTTGAGAATCATCGGCAGGACGCACCCACTGACAGGGTTCGAATCCAGGACCTTCCGGTTAAAAGGCAAGCTGGCTCGTGTACCATTCAGCCACTGGGACCCGATTTAATGGCCAGTCCATGAATTCTAACTTCTACCAATTCGTGATTTAACGCGACCCCAACCATTGTCGTAGGTGGGACATCCATCCTCACACGTGACATCTGGATGGACCTCACTGGTCACGACTTCTCACTAGAACTCCATCACCAACGACAATGGTTGGGGTCGCGCTAAATCACGAAATGGTAGAAGTTAGAATTCATGGACTGGCCATTGAATCGGGTCCCAGTGGCTGAATGGTATACAAGCTAGCTGGCCTTGTAACCGAAAGGTCCTGGGTTCGAACCCTGTCAGTGGGTGCGTACTGCCGATGATTCTCAAACTACGATGAAACAGCTGTCCAGTACTCCCTGCTGGTTTTCAATGGTTCTCTAACTGATATCAATCCGTGATCAACTCGTAAAAACATAATTAACCCTTACAAACCAAACTATAGAAAATGTAATTATAAAACTAGAGACATAATAAGCATAGTGTAAATCACAAAACGTTGACACATAATAAAGAATAAACAGTATCATTTTATCTCATCTAGCAGATAGTGAACACCACATCGAAATAGATGAATAATTTATTGTTGTATATCGAGCAGCAAACAATCTGCCTAAAGGCACACGTTAACGTCTCATGGCTATAGCGGAAACTATAGAGATTAATGAGGAAAAACCGAACCTATGTTCACATTCATCCTCTTTGTTTACCCTGACCTACTTACTATAAGGTCAGCAGGGACATAATCATCCATATTTTCATGTCATATTGTGCCTTCCTTACTCCTTTTCAACTAGTTCACTTTATTCCATTATTACCTTCATTATGTGTCAACGTTTTACCATTTACACTAAGCTTATTATTGTCTCTAGTATTTGATTACAGTTCACAATTTAACCTGTTTATTTATTTTATCACTACACTTGATATCTATCAGCCCTTGCTTGAACTTACATTCAGTGTTCCCCATTTTTCGGTATTTATTTGTATGTATTTTGTGGTAATCATTCTCCTCGCACAACAGTGAATATAACTCATCCCCACCCACCCCCCAAAGAAACTTATATCCTGTTGATTATAAGTACAAATTTCGCGAGATGATATCGTCATTTCGTAGTTTCTTTACAACCGCTTTACAACTAACATGGTTAACAATAATAATAAAATAAAATGCATGACAATTACTCAGTTATATAAAAAACAAAAGTACATACTAATGACCAATCATATTCAAATAGGTCATGTTGTCCATGGTAGGCGAAGATTGAAGTCTATTGTTTTTGTACACATAGTTTAGGATGCATGTGATTAATCCCCCAGAGTGCTTCTATCACCTTCAATAACCTTGAATTAGAGTTATGTGAAATAATTGTGAAACAGTCATTAATATTGATTTTGTGACCTATAGTATTCAGCCACTGGGACCCGATTCCATGGCCCATGAATTCTGACTTCTACCATACGAGCTTGCTTTGTAACTAGAAGGTCCTGGATTCGAAGCCTGTCAGTGGGTGTGTACTGACGATGATTCCCAAACTAGGATGAAACAGCTGTCCAATACTCCCTGGTTTTCAATGGTTCTCCAACTGATATCCATCCGTGGTCGAACTCGTATAAACAAATCATGGATTTATAATTGTAGAGCCTGAGGAAGAATTCATCCAAACAACAATTGTTCGCTCTAAATTATCTTGTTTTAAATACACACCAGTTTAGAAAGAGATGGAATTCTTAGATATGGTTTTCACCAGTGGATATATGTCGGCACTATAACATATACTTACAACTGATATTACCTAATTGTGTATTGGCAAGTTGTTGCATAACATACTATAGAAGTATACGAATAAGTGATTAGTATTAATTTGTTGTATGAGTGTAGATGATGTTCGTAGTTAAATCAATTCAATAATTTAGAAGAAAAGAGGAAAGATTGAGCAAAGAATATTCTTTTCGATAAATTCTTCATCTGAACGTACTACACTTTCATATACTTTTTTATATACTATTGAAGGCGTATTTACTATTAACAACACTGATTTTTTTTAAATAACTCTGAGTTGTTCAGATTAGTGGAATTACAGTTCAAACGCGTGTGTGTAAGTAGTATTATGCATAAAAATGTTTAAAAAAATATAAAATGAGGAGCTTAAGATTATTAGAGAATTACTTAGAAAAAATGGTTACCCAGATAAATTCATTGAGAAAAATATGAATTCAGCACCTAGGAGAGCCAGTATAGCAATAGTTCTGAAAAAAACCACTGCTCATAAAACTGCAGTACCTCCGTGACAACATCAGCGAAATAATAACACAGCGCCTGAAGAATGCAGTTAAAAGAGCTTATTATGCAGCAGAGGTACGTTGTTTCTTCACAACCATCCCTATTCTACGTTCGAGAAAAAAGGATAAACTACCTAAATTTGCCTCTTCTATGTGTATTTACCAGTTTGACTGCATCTGAGGAGCCAGTTACATTGGGCGTACAATTAGGCCAGTTCATCATCGTATTTCCGAACATCATCCAACATGGTTAAGCAAGGGACAAACAAGATCTATTCGTAGTTCTACTTTAGCACACCTTGTAGACAGTGAGCATAATGTTGATGTTAATACAGCATTTAAAATTATCTATCGCATTCCTACTAATCTTAATTTTGCTCTATGAGTTCGTCTTCTACAGACAGCTGAAGCAATAGGAATCTACCTGAAGAAGCCAAACCTGCGTGTTCAGAAGAAATTTGTACAGCCACTTTCCTTGCCTTGGCCATCGTAACATGACTGTATAAACCGAACTATTTCGCCTTCCTCCCCGTAAACTTTTAAAATTGTAAAAATTATAATTGTCCAAATTATTTTATTTTTCTGACCATTTCATCTTTAATTACGTGTTATCCTTGTAAAATTAATTCATTCTAACCATTTCTACCTTTTAAAGGTGTATTGATTTTCTTCGTTAATTATCAACCGATTGACATGTTGACACGGACTAACTATTGTTAACAAACTTATCGCCACTTGATTGGTAAAATGTTGTGTATTGTAATAATAAAAAGTGCTACATATATTAGAGTAGAGCCAGAGATGAGGATCTAATTGAAAAGTAAATATTTCTTCGCTCAATCTTTCTGTTTTCTAAATGCCTAAATGGGGATTTTTTCAATATTAAAAATATAATACTGTATTGCGTATTAAATAAAAATTAAGAAGAAAATTTATGCGACAATTACAGACAGTTAAAACCATACTAATAACCAATAGAAATCTTCGAAAGAGGAAAATGGCCGATTTTGACAATCAAGTAATGATGGCCTTGAAGTAAGGGAAGTGGTTGTATGAAGTTTCTTTTTGAACACATACAGTTAACTATAGTGTAGCCAGATGAGGAAGTTATCGAAAAGCAGATTCTTCATTATTATTATTACTTCCTTTAATTCCTAGAGGAACATAGGGATTCAGCCGTGCGTCTCCATTGCGTCCGGCTCTCTGCTAGAGTTTTCACCTGGCTCCAAGTCTGCCCACATGCTTTCATCTCCTCTTCACATGACCTCCTCCAAGTCACCCTTGCACTGACGACCAACTCGCCTCTTCCCTTTCGGATTCCACTCGAGGGCTTGTCTAATGATGCTCCTCAGAGTATGGCCAGCCGATCCATCTCCATTTCTTCCTTCCTATTTGTTGCACAATCGGTTCCTGGTTGGTTTGCTCCCAGAGATCCCTATTGCTGATTTTTTCTGGCCATCTGATCTTGAGTATTGAGCGAAGACAGCTGTTAATGAAGGTCTGTAGTTTGTTTGAGGTGCTCTTTATGACGCCATTTTTTGTCTTTTATAAATAAATGTCTTAATCGAGATTTTCGCTTTATTTCTTTCTTATATCTTTCTTCTGTGTTTTGTGAATGAAAACTTGTAACGCTAAGACTTGTATCCTCCTTTCAAAATAACTTCTGTTTTGTTTTGATCAACACTCTTAGCGTGATATTGTTCAGATTTTGTTTTTTCAGATAGCTATTCGACTCTACAATGGTATACATTAGAGATTATTCATTCTCCAATTATTTAATAGACATAAGTTTGGCGTTTTATAGATTTTTACAGAAGGTTTAATATATATATATTCAAAAATATTTTTATCTCACACATGTATCTTCTTTCATGGAAGTCAATATTTCTCCCATAGAAATCAATGGAGAATAGCCACAGTTTATTTGAAGAATATACTTGGATTATCTTTAAATATTTAACTAAATTAGCATATTTATTATTATAATTATTTTATTCTTTTCTGTTTCCAGTGGAACATAGGGCTTCAAGATAGAGGGCATGAAGTTTCGGTACCAACGGTACTTATTTTTACGGGATACGGTTGCTAGCCTCACGCTCAACCTCCACTATTTACCAGTCTTATTGATGGGCTTAGTGAGTGCATCGGTCAGGTATCGAACCCAGAAGCACCTGAGTGGTTGGCGAGCATTCTACCGGTGTCACCGACGCAAAAATTAGCGTAATTGCCAAACAGTTGCATGTACACAATATTTAGAGTATTTGCTATTAACAACACTGATGTTTGTAAATGACATCCTAGCTGTTACGATCAAAAGCATTACGCTTCAAAAATATGTTTGAGTGATAATATCCACGCCAAATATAATACTAAATTGAATACCAAATAAAATTAGTAAGAAAATTTATGCGATAATTAAAGACAGTTCCAGACACAGTAATAATTCCTAAAAGACTTCAGAAGGAGGGAGAAATTGTTCGCTTTCTACAATCACATAAGTCTAGTTTCTTTATGTATTTTTTTTTATTTTTATTTTTTATTTTGATTTACAGCTTGATTCCACACCGTATTTTCAGTACAAGTGTGGAATTTTCAGCATGGATATCGGTAGGCCAAATTCAGGCTGACCATAGATATCGGGTGTGCGCCGGCAGGGGATCGAACCCCGGACCATGTGCATGGTCGGCGAGAGTCCTAACCACTGTGCCACCGACTCTGATGGCTTCAGTCATATATATATATATATAAACTGAGCTGAAACAAGGCTGTATTGTGTTGTGAGACCTGTCTGCAAGCCGAAATTGTAGACAACAATTTATGTCAATGTTTACGTCCCGAATCAGCGTCATGAGAAAAAACAATAACAAGGCTTAACCTTGAGGAACTCACGAACTAATCAAAGCAGAATTAACGTGTACAAATACGATTCGCAGATATATGGCTTAACTTTCTAAGAAACGGCAACAATAAGATGACAGAAAAACCTTCAGCAGGAAAACAACCGATCAGAAGAGGTTGCTTCTCCACTGACAATACATGTACATAAAAATCTATAAATATCTCTTGATTTTCTCAATGAACAATCTGTTGCCTGACTTTTGTCTTCTGTTGTTACAGTATGAATAAACCTTCTTTGTGATTTTTCTTGTAAATATCTGACAATTTCCTCTTCCTCCTAAGGCCTTTTACAAGTTAATTTTTTTTGTGATTTAATTTTATCTTTAATTATTACATAAATTTTCATCTTAGTTTTATCTGATAGTATTCAATTTAGTATTACACTTTTTTTAACGGATATCATTATATCAACACATATCTTTTTGTAAACTGTAATCTACTCATCTTAACAACTCGATATTATTTTTTTTTAAAACATCAGTGTTGTCAATAACAGTTACTGATTTAATGCAATTTAAATTTTCCCGTCGACTGATTGGAGCGAAGTGCTTGGGTCTCAGGTGTTTGAAACGATGTGCACTTGATTCCAGCCTCGGCGGGAACACCATCACTCACTGAGGAGTGCAGGTACATCGGTCGGTCGGTCGGTTTTCGACATAGAACTTTGCACATATGTGCGGCAGTTCAAGTCGCCACAATCTATGTAGCACGCAAAGCAAGAGAAGAAAGTAGAAGAAATGCATAATATAGACAGTAAACAGAGGTGTGAGACAAAGGAATAGTAATAACGGAGAACAAAAGTTTAATTGGAAATCATAAGTCACAAGGAGTGGATGCATCTGCGCTAACCATTGAGAACGATTTTGAGCCATGTCACCAATTGTTTCCAACCATTGGTTTTTACCGTCCCGAGAACCCCAAGCAGTCAGGAAGTCTACACCTTCCTACGTGGCTTAGACTAACTGTTGTAGATTTCATTGACTGGTGCCGTGTTTTCGTTTGACCGCCGCTAGCTCTTTTCCAACCTGACCCTATATCAGCTAACATTGCCCATCGAGGAAGGCGATGACTAGGCATACGTAGGACATGTCCTAACCATCTCAGTCGAAGTAATTTCACAGTCTCGTCGATTGATTTCCCCGCCTTACCTAGCACTCGACGCCTAACCTCAATATTGCTCACCTTATTATACCACTTCACGCGGGAGATAGAACGCAGACACCTATGATCGAAGACAGCTAATCTTTTCATGTCGTCTGCTCTCAATGGCCAGGTCTCACAGCCATAAAGGAGGACGGAGCGGACTGTTGAGCAGTACACACGCCCTTTGGTCGATAGTCGGATATCGCGTCTACGCCAGAGACGGCGAAAACTGGCGAATGCGAACCTAGCCCTCTGTATTCGTGCTGAAATTTCGTCGGAGATCAACCCGTTGGGGCTGATGGTACTTCCCAAGTAAGTGAAGCGGTCAACGTGTTCTACCACTTCACATCCTATTTCTAATCTAGGGGTCGATGAAGTCCAATCCTGCAGCATCATCTTACATTTTATAGGGGCGAATCGCATGCCAAACATGCGGAGATTGTTGCTCAGGCTGTTCAGTAGACTCTGCATTTTGTCAGAGTCCTCGCCTAGAAGGACTATATCGTCTGCATATTCTAAGTCAACGAGATTCTTCCCTGGTAGCAAGTCAATCCCTGAGTCGCTGAAGTGAGTTAGGGTTAAGTCCATTAGTACATCTATGATGAAATTGAATAGGAATGGGGATAATGGGCATCCTTGACGGACGCCACTAGTCGTCACCACTTCAGATGACAACTCGCCCTAAGCCCTTACCTGGCTGCATGAGTACGAGTAGAGTGCCTTAATCAGTGCAATGTATTTTCTTGGCATTCCCTTTACAGCCAAGCATCGCCAGAGAACCTCCCGGTCGACAGAATCGAATGCCGCCTTTAGGTCAAGAAATATAATGATTGTCGGACGCCGGTAGGAATGCCTATGTTCTAGAATCTGTCGAAGGGTGAAGATGTGTTCAATACACCCTCTACCTGGCCTAAAACCTGCCTGGTTTTCTCGTGTTTGTGTCTCCCGAGCACCACTTAATCTACGCAGTATTATTGAGCCTAGGATTTTAGATACTATATTAGTCAAGCTAATCCCTCTGTGATTATCACAAGACGACTTGTCCCCCTTCTTGTATATCGGGATGATCAGTGACTTACACCAACCCGATGGGACTTCCTCTGATTCCCAGACGCTGCCTAGAACCTCCGTTAACGCAGACAGTAAACTGTCGCCTCCGTACTTAAATACCTCTGGAGTCAATAAATCAGGTCCCGCTGCTTTGCCTAGCTTCAGATTGGTGACAGCTTTAGTAACCTCGGTTAAGGACGGAGGACCTGTGTCTATCTCCCATTCAGGGAGGTGTTGGATGTCCGGTAGGTTAAGTGTGGCTGTGGGCCAATTAAACTGCTCCTCATAGTGTTCTTTCCAGCGCTCCAGACGTCTATCCTGGGAGCTAATTATGGTGCCATTTTTCTCGGATATTGTTTCGCTTATCATTTGTTTTCTACCACCTGTTTCCCTGATAAGCCTGAATAGTTGTCTGGTGTTGCCTATCGCCGATGCTTTTTCCATCTCTTTCGCCTTTGTCAACCACCACTGTTCACGGTCCTTGCGGAGACTTTTCGTAAGTTTCCTCTTGTGCAGCTTTCGCTCCTCATTGAATTCGGAGCTCGCCGGGATAAGTCTTCTAGCATCTATCAGTTCGGATGAGGCAGTCGAAATCCAGTGGTTTTTACTCACCTTTGGAATTACCTTATTCACAGCTTTTACAGTTGTATCTATGGCTGACTGAATATTCTTCCAGGCTTCTTCAGGGTGAGCGCAGCTGTCGAACTCAGATATGTGTTTAGCTAGTTCTTCCTCAAATAGGGACTTAGTTTCCTGATCGAGCTGGGGACGTGATGGGCTTACCGCCAGCTGTTTCCTACGTCCGTTCAGTCGTAAGCACACACGAGCGCGGACCAGTGCGTGATCGGTATCTACACACGTGTTCCAGAAGGAGCGACAATCCCCTACCGACCCACGCCAACGATAGCTTATTGCTATGTGGTCTATTTGTGTCCAGCGTTGATTTGATGATGGGGGTCGCCAGGTCAAACAGTGTCTCTCCTTGTGTTTGAAGTTAGTGCTTACAAGATACAAATGATTATCTGAACAGAACTGTAGGAGACGGTCACCGTTGTCGGTTCGCTGGCACGGAATTCCGTATGTGCCACCAACCTTCTTCTCAGATTGACACAATTTCCCTACTTGAGCATTAAAGTCACCAGCTAAAACGACTATATCTGAGCGTCTAGCCTTTCGCAGCAAACTAGACAGCTTTTGGTAGAACTCATCCTTCGTTTCATCCGAACTGCAGTCAGTGGGGGCGTAGGCGGAGATTACGAAAAGGCATCGGCGAGTAGTGCAGTCCTTTCTCCTTTTCACTGATCCGTTCAGGCGGACAGCGCACATTCGGCTATCTACCGGGATCCAGTCAAGTAATGTCTTTTCTGCCCTAGTACTTAAAGCTATCCCAACACCAGCTAATCCTCGTGAGCTAGCCGTCGCATCTCCTGACACCCTCAAGGTGAATTTTGCAGATTCATCCTGTTGGCCAGGTGGGTTTAGGTGAATAACCACACTTGGGTCCTGTATGCGTGTTTCTGAAACACAACATACATCAATGGCTCGGGATGCCAGAGTCTTGGCTAGTGATGCTTGTTGTCCTATTTGGTAGTGTCCTAACATTAAATGCTCCTATATAAAATTGGTGGCGTGGTTTTAGGAGACAATCGGTGGTGGCTTTTTGGCTTCCATCGTTATCAGTGCACACAGAGTGAAGGGGAAGTGAAGAGCCAACAAGTAGAGGAGTTGCATTGGTAGAAGGAAGGCAAGATAATAGAGATGAAGGTGAAGACAAAGATGAGCGAGGATTAGAGGGGTTTCGCGTGCACTTCGGATTGTGAGGGCGATTGGTACTTCCCGGCTGCCCACACCGTGGAAGTTGGTTGCGTGACCGCAGAGCCCAGGGGACAACTGCTTGAGGCCGGTCACACACGGCCTGTTTTTGTTTGTTCTTTTTTATTTGGTGTGTCTCAGTAGCGTATTTATCACTTCTGCCCTGTGACACGGCAGCAGAAAGCGCGGTCGTTGTTAATCCGGGCCCCGACCGATCCGGCATGATATTTTGTGATTTATTTGAAATCATAGGATTGGATTGGGTAACTGCTTTTAGTCTAACTGCTATCCAAACAACCTTTCTGGCATGGTAGGACCTGCAGGAACATAAGTTCCAGCCAGTATAGCTTGTTGGGTCATTGCAGTGTTCAAGCCCGACCACCACGTCAAGGTGGCAGCTTTCGGTCGGGAGTGCAGGTACATCCAGTTGACGAGTCACAAATACGACGAAATGAGCATCCTGGATTCCACTGTTAGTCACCACCCATCAAGTGACTTCAAATAACAACTCCTCTTCAAATATCATATGTGTATTTAAATTTGTAGAGCCATATTAGGAAGTTATCAGAAAAAAAAATAGTGCGTCGGTGACACAGCAGTAGAACACTGCCCAACCACGCATGTGGTCTGAGATTAGAGCCCTGGCTGACGCACTCCTTTACCTTGTTAAGCTAGTAATAATACCGGTAAAGAGGGGAGGTTGGGCATGAGGCTAGCAACTCCATCCCGTAAAAATAAATACCACTACTACCGAATCCATATGTTCCGATGGGAGCGTAAAGGAATAAAAAATTAGAAAAAATATTCTTTCCTCAATTTACTTTTGTTTCCCGAATAGCGAAATGTGAATTTTTGTTGAATCCGCTATGCCACCGACGCACTAATCCAATACATAGTGGGAGATAAATGAAATGAAAATATAGCATTCGAATCAGCAGCATCTAAATTACTAGTTTCACCGCAAAGGTTGGGAGTTCGAGTCCAGCAGTGAATCAGATATTCATTTTACCTTCAAGTATCACTTATTACATTAATAACAGCCTGCTAATCCCAAGAGCTTATGGACAGTTGTCATCTGCTGAAGTTATGAAAACCAGTTGTGTCCTTCAGGAATGCCCACTGCCCCCTCCCCATTTTTGCTTAATTTCAACATAAATGTGTACTAGTGGAATTGACCCTAACTGCCTTAGGCGAAAAAGACATTAACTTGTCATCAGGGAACACTCTTGACAATTTAGAACAGGTAGATAATATTTTCTTCCTATGTGAAGATGCTGATAAAATAGAGTCTTCTGAACACCTTGAGCAACAATCTTCGAATGATTTTCATGCGATCTTCTCCTGTCAAATGTAAGATGATGCTACAGAAGTGGACTGCGCCGACTCCTAGCTCAAAGATAGGCAGTGAAGTAGTGGTAAGTGTGTTGACCACTTCACTTACTTTGGGAGTTGCACCAGCTGCTCCAATGAATTGATTTCTCACGAAATCGCACCACGAGTACAAATAGCTCGTGTGACAATTTGCCAACCTATTTCATCTCTGGTCTACACATGATATCCAGGTATCGATCAAAGGACGCGGGTGCACTGCTCAGGATTTCACCTTGTTTTCCTCCATAGCTGTGAGATTTAAAACCATTAAGAGTGAAAATATATGAAAGGCTATCTGTCTTTGATCATAGGTGTCTGCGTTCTATGCCTCATGTTCAGTAGTTAAGCTTAGAGTGGTAGAGGGGAGAAGGTGAAAGCAACCGATGAGGTTATGAAGCTACATCGATTGAAATGGTTGCGCATACCAAACCACTGTCTTCCTCAACGAGCGATGTTAGCTGATATAGTATTAGGCTGAAAAAGAGAGTAAGCTGTAGTCAAACCAGAAACTGGAATCAATCCATGAAACCTTTGACATTTAGTTCCAGCCATATAGGGAGGTGTAGACTACTTAGTTGGGGTCCTCGGGAAAAAAACCAATGCATGGAAACTATTGCAGATATGGCTTAAAGTCGCTCCCAAGGCTGCAGATGCGCTTATTCTTTGTGAACTCCCACATCTATTAAACCCTAATAATTTTCAACTTTACTAATCTTTTTCCTCATATTTCTGCTTACAATAGTTCTTTAAAATCTGTCATTACTTACTCTCTACTGTCTACCTTTATGTGCTTCATGAAATGTGACAACTTCAATTGGTGCATTTCTGTTGTGCAAAGTCCTATGCTGAAACTCAGTTAGTCAGCTAACCTAAGACTCGCTGTCTCTCCCCCCCCCCGCCCCCCTCAGAGATAGATTCGCCATTAATTAAATCTAAATCTACAGTAACATCTCGATTTCTATTTATATGCAAATAAGTAGTATCGTTTTGCATAAATAGAGGAGTTGTAAATTGGCTTGAAAAACACAAGGTAGTTGCAACATTTTTTCTCAGTCGGCACCAATTGTTCACAAAATAAGAAGTATGTAGTTACTAAAGTTTAATACGCCATGATAACTAACTAATTATGTATGCATATGTGAATATGTCTCATCTTTTTTGAACAAAGATGAATATATATATATATACAAAAAAAAGTATTCAATCACTTCTACTAGCATGGGTAACAATCTTGTTTTTGTTTTCAAGTGTTGATTTGCAGGGATTTGAATGGTTTCAGGATTTCATCATAAACAGACATCGGTCGGAGGACCCCTGGAATACCTGAGAGTACTGGAAAGCTGTTTTGATTAGCCTAGTTTGGAACTCTTCAGCGGTACGCACCTACCGAGGTTAGCACTCAGGAACTTCTGGTTTCAAGGAGAACTTGTAGACCATTAAGCCACTGGGGCCAAAAGACCCCGGGTATGTGCGTACTTCTGAAGAGTTCCAAACTAGGCTAACCAAAACAGCTTTTCAGTGATCCTCCCTAACCGATGTCAGTTAATAATGAAATCTTAATTTGTTCTTTTCAATACTTTGTAACTCTTGTATTTCCTTCGAAGTCTTACGTAAATTAACATTTTCCCCCGTTTCTATGTGCATCCTGATTACAACTCATTATTCATTAAATTCCTTATCTTCTTGCATAAACCAATACAATTATTCAACTCTCGTTTTTTGTATTGATTATTATTAACAACTACGCTTATGAAAACTCATCAGTTGTATCGCCATAGAGGGAAAATTTTTTGTTTCCTTCACGTTCCCCAGTGGAACATAGGGCGTAAAGCTAGTGGCTTGAAGTTTCTGTAGCAGTGTTTCACTTTTACAGGATGGGGTTGCTAGCCTCATGTCCAACCTTTCCAACTCTTCACCAACATTACTTCTGGCTTAGCGAGTGCGTCTGTGGCCGGGGATCGAACCCCGAACCGTATGCATGGTCGGCGAGCGTCCTAACCGCTACGCGCCACCGACGCTTTATATAGGGAAATAAATTCTCCAAAAAGATACTTTTCGCTGAATTACTTGTATTGTTCTTTTCATTTAATAGGCGTTCAAAATCGGTCACTCTCAGTACTAACTAATCACATGACATAATCGTACCACAGTGTATATTAGTATTTTTGTCTCATTACAAATAGATCTACCAAAGTAATCAAAACAAGTATGCAAAATAATATATAGCACAAAGTTATACTTTACGAGTTGATCACGGATTGATATCATTTAGAGAACCATTGGAAAACCTGCAGGGAGTGTACTGGAAAGCCGTTTCATCCTAGTTTTGGAAATCATCGGCAGTACGCACCCACTGTCAGGGTTCGAACCTTCGAACCCAGGACCTTCCTGTTACAAGGAAAGCTAGCTCGTATACCATTCACCCACTGGGACCCGATTAAATGGCCATCCTGTGAATTCTAACTTCTACTTTACGAGCTTGCCTTGTAACTGGAAGGTCCTGGGTTCGAACCCTGACAGTGGGTGTGTACTGTCGATGATTCTCAAACTAGGACGAAACAACTGTCCAGTACTCCCTGCTGGTTTTCAATGGTTCTCTAACTGATATCAATCCGTAGTCAAACTCGTAAAAACATAACTAACCCTTACAAACCAAACTATAGAAAACAAAGTTATACAACATTTAACTGAAGAGTTGGTTTTATGTTTGTAAAAATAAAACCCACCCTGAAAGAAAACACCTTACCTGTTCATCTAAAAATGTATGCTCCAAGTCTATTTCTCTGAAATGCACACGTCGAAATATCTCCTCCATAGTTTCAATATGAAATCGATTCAATCGAATACCTGAAGTGAGCAAAAGTGAAGATATAAAAAAAAGAAAAGAACTCATTATGAACTGATCAATTGCACACACACAGGATTATAATATGCGTACGTGTACGTGTGTGTGTATGTGCGTGTGTGCATGGGTTTGAGTATACGTGTACACCATTAAAACTGGATCGTCTGAATACTATTCTAATCAGCTCATTGTTGACTGAACAATAGAAGAAATATGACTGATAAGTAAGTCTACAAGGAGATATATATATATTTCATCTCTTTTAACTTTTCATTAGTCACGTGTCAAGTATTGTGTATACCTTTTTTTATATACCTTGGTAAAAATCAATACGAGTCGAAAAGAAACGAAGCAATGAGAATTTCTATGCATTAAGCAACTGTCAACGATAATTAATTTGAGTATTAGATATTGAAAAATTTATTTATATGATGCAAGCAGGCAGAGAGATTTACACTACGCATTGATGAGATGTATATGCATTTCACATTACGCAAACTCATTAAATGGGACGTGGAGGGTGGATTGATTCGATCAGTTAAATTCCACTTTTCTAAAGTTGTATGTTGCCTCCACGTGCCTCAGTTACGCACGCACACATAAATACACACACACGCACACATAAATACACACACACGCACAATGGAGAGAGGTTGTCAGTAGTAAGTAGTAGTTCAGTAATGATTTATTGTGATTCAAAAATTAATTTAGACTAACATGATTGCCATTACTACTATACAGCCATAAATAAACGAACTGGCGCTAACAGCTGATCAATGTTTTTATTGATTAGGGAATAAAATCAACCTAAATAAATTGTTTCAATTGTGGGGTTTTGTAGGGATTTGGATTATTTCAATGTAGATTTCGTCACTAACCAGTATCATTTAGAGATCATTGGAAAATAGGAAGCGCTAGTCAACAGTTTTGTCCTAGTTTCAGACACTTCAGCAGTGTCTACCCACATCCCCACAAGGAGGCCAAGCTCGCTGACAATTAAGCTCCTGGAGTAGAATTCAGTAAGCCGTGAAATCTAACTTCTGTTAATTCGTGGTGTGATGGCACCTCCAAGTCGATGATTTTTATGGGTATTTAACTCCCCTTGACTAGTCATGTGATAATGATAGAGGAATCAGCCTGACGAACATAGTCTCTAAAATCCTAGGCTCAGTAATCATGCACAGACTAAGCCGAACTCGGGAGGAACAAACGAGGGAAAATCAACCGGGCTTTAGGCCAGGTAGAGGCAGCATAGATCATATCTTCACTCTCCGACAGATCCTTGAACATAGACACACTTTCAGGCGTCCAACAGTTGCCATATTTCTTGACTTGAAGGCGGCCTTCGACTCCGTGGATCGAAAAGTAATATGGCAATGTTTGACTGTGAAGGGAGTGCCAAGAAAGTACATTGCACTAATCAAGGCACTCTACTCAAACTCACGTAGCCGTGTAAGGGCTTATGGGGAATTGTCATCTGAATTGATAACAACCAGTGGTGTCCGTCAAGGATGTCCACTTTCCCCCTTTCTGTTTAACTTCATCATAGATATGCTAATGGAAGTATCCTTAACTGAACTTAACGACTTAGGAATCGACTTGTTACCAGGGAATAATAGTCTTATGGACCTAGAATACGCAGACGACATAGTCCTGTTAGGGGAGGATGCTGAAGAAATACAGAGTCTTCTGAACACCTTGAGCAGCAATCTTCGTGTGTTTGGCATGCGATTCGCCCCTGTAAAATGGAAGATGCTGCTACAGGACTGGACTACATCAACTCCAAGCTTAGTGATAGGGAGTGAAGTGATAGAACATGTTGACCACTTCACCTATTTGGGAAGTTGTATCAGCACCAACGGACTGATTGGTGACGAAATCTCAGCACGGATCCGAAACACTCGAACTGCTTTCGCTAACTTACGCCATTTCTGGCGTAGGCGTGACATCCGGCTATCAACCAAGGAACGTGTGTACTGCTCAGCAGTTCGCTCCGTCTTTCTCTATGGCTCTGAAACATAGCCAATACGAGTTGAAGACATGAAAAGGTTGACTGTCTTTGATCATAGATGTCTACGATCTCTTTCTTACGTTAGGTGGTATAATAAGGTAAGTAATGTTGACGTTAGGCGTAGTGTTAGGCAAAGAGGGAAAATCAATCGACGAGGCTATAAAGTTACATAGATTGAGATGGCTAGGTCACGTGCTGCGCATGCATAACCATCGCCTTCCCTGATGGGCATTAATAGCTGATATAGGTGCAGGTTGGAAAAGAGTAAGTGGTGGCCAAACAAAAACATGGCCTCATCAATCCATGAAATCCTTGACAGTTAAACTGAGTCAGGTAGGTAGGGAGATGCAGACTTCCGGGTTGGGGCCCTCGGGACTCTAAGAATCAATGGCTGGGGACAATAGGCGACATGGCTCAAAATCGTTGTCAATGGCTTACGCAGATGTATTCAGTCTCTGTAATCTTTCATATTCCTTTCTACCATTACTCATTCTGTTTCACTCTTATACTTGTCAAGACTCTATTGATTCTCTTCACTCATTTACTTGTCTACCTTTGTGTGCTATTTGGAACGTGGCAACTCGAACTGCTGCGCTTCGGTGCCAAGTTCTATGTTGAATCCAGACAGACAGACCCTTGACTAGTCATGACTTCTCACAACAGCTTCAGGATATCCATCTCGAAGGCACTGAAGAGCTCGGAGGTTGATATATACTCAGATTATGAGTTTTGTAGGGATTTCGATCGATTTCGGTATAGTTACGTTTCACAAGCCGTTGAATTCTGATCCTAAGGGCTGAATGGTTAACCAGTTGTTTAGCCTCAGGACCAGCAGGTCACGGATTCAAGGGTGGCAAATGCTGAAGAGTTCCAAACAAGGAGAAAAACAAGTGTTCCGTGCTCCCTAGTTTTTAATGGCCCCTTTAACTACTAAGCGTCAGGTCATGATGAAATCTGTTAATTATTATCAGGAATTAAGCTACTGGTAATTACTGATATAAGTATAAAACTTGGGCACTATGGTAGAGCGTAACTCCATTATGGATAAGATTTTATTTTGATAAATCACACAGTGTTGTACAGTAATATTAACTGATGACGTTTCGAGCATAAACTATTGCTCTTAATCATATCAACTTGATATGATTACTGGTAATTACTATTTCCGATCGATGCGATCAGACCAACAATATGAATGGGTATGATAAAAACAGGTTGAAGTATGAAGGAAGTCATCATATAACATAACATAAATTCTCTCATTAATTTTTTCATTAATACTACTGAAAAAGGAAGCACGACAAAGAAAAATAAAGTCAGCAAAATGCATGTGAATTAATTCTATTTTTTGCAGGGTAATAATCTATAATGTTTTTGATCATTGTAATCGCTTGAATTATTATCATTATTATTCCCTTGGATTCTGAGTGGAACATAAGGCTTCAATAACACATCTCCACTTTATTCTATTTTCTGCTGTTCTCTTCAGCTGAGTTCACGACTGGCCATAATCTCTCATGTCCTCCATGTCATCCTGGCATCGATGAACCACTCGTCGCTTCCCAATCGGATTCCACTCGAGCGATGGTCTGCATTTCGCGTAATGTCATTCGACGGCCTCCTCAACATCTGCTCAATCCATCTACATTTTCTCCTACATATCTGTTGAGCAATCGGCTCTTGGTTGGCTTTTCCTAGCCAGATTTTCTTGTTGCTAATTCTTTTTAGCCGGCCGGGCATTTGATCTTCAGTATGGAGTCAGCCAGCGAAGGCAGGCAGCTGTTGATAATAGTCTGTAACCTTTTGGGAATCCTTTTCGTGGCACGCTGTCCAAATTTCTGACCCGTATACAAGAACTGACTTCGCTTGAATATCTTAAGACTGATGCACCTAAAAATGCGTGTAATGACTAAAGGCCAAGTATTTTGGTCTAAATGCAGGAAACTTATTGATGTGTTCTTCTGTATATCTGGTCAAACTTCCGCGAGTTATACACAGTCCAAAATTACACTCCAACAATAACAAAAACACGAGCTGATATGATTGATTCCGTGATACTATTTAAAAAATATAAAACTAACTCAACAGTCCAAACATTTCTCAGGTATAAAATAGGTACCCATATTGCAAAACTAAGTGGACCACAGACAACAGTGAACAACTCTACCAGAGAATCTCAGTTAAGTATGAAGACCCTGTCTGCATGAAATAAATAGGACAAAACACGATCCCTGAAAACAGACCAAGGTCAAGAAGTTACTCCATGAGGTAACCTTCACTGCACTCAAAATCAAAATCCCAGTCGGAAAGTAATACATCATCACACAACAGCAAAGTGAAGCAGTCAAAATATGGTTCAACAAAGAAACAAAGGCAAATAATAAGGCGTAAGTCTAAAGAAGATATGCAAACCTTAGGATAATAATAAACTGAGCAGGAGGAAAAGAATAGTAGTTGCAGCGTTCCCACTGGAACATAAGGCTTCAAGCTGGAGTTGTGAAATTTCGGTAGCAGTGGTACTTATTTTTACGGGATAGGGTTGCTAGCTTCATACCCAATGCACTAAGTATTTAATAGGGCCTCCTTTTATTAAGCGTGAATATTAAATTAACGTGCACCTTAAGTTCTCTCTTCTATTAACCCGTTTCTACATCTGAATGCTTTTCTACATCGATAAACTGTTAACTGACATCGCGCAGCAGGCCAGCCTTCGAGTGGAACGTGAATGAGAAACGACGAGTCAGGTATGGGTCGGAGGGTGACATAGAAGAGATGGCAGTCTATGGGCAGTAGTTGTACAAGCAGCTAAAGAGAACTGAAGGGAACAGGGTGAAATGAAGATGTTCTGCTGAAGCTATATGCTCCACTCGGAACTTAAGGGAATAACAATAATAATAAC
The DNA here is from genome assembly GCA_944472155.2 of Trichobilharzia szidati. Lineage (NCBI taxonomy): Eukaryota > Metazoa > Platyhelminthes > Trematoda > Strigeidida > Schistosomatidae > Trichobilharzia > Trichobilharzia szidati. The sequence continues at coordinate 75,885,461 of OX235272.1, forward strand.
AAAAGTAGAAATTAAGTTGAATAGTCACATCATTTAAAATCAGCTGCAATAAGATGAATGCAATTAAAACTTCCCAACCCATCATACGTGAAGAACCTAGAAGACCTGGATTTCGCGGATGATTTTTTGATGTCACACAAAATCGAAGACTTACAAGCGAAAACCGACAAACTGGTCGAAGAAGCAGCAAAGACAGGACTCCAGGTGAACATAGACAAGACGGAGGTTATGAAAATAACCAACCAACAACAACAACAGCAGCAGCAACATCCAGCGCCAGTCACCATCAATGGGAGGGATTTGAAAGAGGTTACTTCATTCACTTATCTAGGGAGCATTGTCTCAACTACAGGAGGAACGGACGAGGTTGTCAAATCGAGAATCGGGAAGGCGAGAAACACATTCATCAACCTGAAACCAATCTGGAAATCTTCGTCACTCAGCATCAACAACGAAATTCGGATTTTCAAAACAAACGTCAAGTCAGTCAGTTCTTCTATACGGATCAGAAACTTGGCGGGTCACAAAGAATATTTCCAACAGCCTGTTGCAGACCTTTATCAACAACTGTCTTCGTTCTATTCTCAAGATCAGATGGCCGGAAAGAATCACAAACAAGAAACTATGGGAATAAACAAAACAAGAACCAATCGCCCAACAAATATGCAGGAGAAAGTGGAGATGGATTGGACACTCGCTGAGGAGGCCACTGGGTGACATCGCGCGTCAGGCCAACGCTCGAGTGGAACCCGAAAGGGAAGCGGCAAGTGGGACGTCCAAGAGTGACATGGAGGAGATCGTGTGAAGAGGAGTTGAAACAGTATGGACTAACATGGATGCAGGTGAAAAGTACAGTAGAAGACAGAAGCAAGTGGAGACGTGCAGTTGAAGCCCTATGTTCCACTAGGAACCCAAGGGATCAATAATAATAATACCCATCATACATTCAATCTGCAATATCTTATTACTTTCACACTTATAAATATATATATATATATATATCAATCTTTACACTCCTGTTTTTATTTTCATTGTCATATCGTTAACTCCTGTTTTCAAGAAGAATAGAAATTTAAACAATAAAAAAATCAATCACTTATATCAATAAATTCAATATATAATTTTTATTGCCTGTGTGTGTATACGTCAATCAGTAAATTGTATAAGTGTACAATATACATCAAAGACCTTGATGTAACCCATATTATATACATATGTATGTATTTTTGTTTACCCTTGCTGCTGTATATATCCGGCAGCAGATACTTATGCTCCACACAAATCTCCGACAGACTAAATTAAAACTGACCTTTTTCAATTGAACAAAATACACGAGATGCTACTACTTATAAGTATGAATAGATTAAGTATAAATAAACGCAGTAAATAACTGTTATAATTATACTTATCACTAAGCAATGTTATCATTATTATTATTATAAACATACCTCTTAAACTGAGACGACTGTAGCGTTCATTGCAAATCGATAAATCGATACCCTATTAAATAAATTAATGTAATGAAAAGAATAATTAATTATCAATACCTCTATAAGAGGTTACCACTGGAAATTATTATCATAAATCACACGGGAGAGTTAAACTACTCTGGTGTACTATGGGATACAGTATTAAGTACTTTTATTGATAAGAAGGCAATTAATATATACATACATACATTTTAGTATTAACAGATTAGATGTTTTATTATTGTTACTTCTATTTATTCTCTTGGATTCCGAGAGGAACATGAGGCTTCAGCAGCGCACATCTCCATTTCACTCTGCTCTCCACAGTCCTTCTTTATCATGTCCCACGACTGACTACAAGCTTTCATTTCCTCCTTACACGATCTTCAGTCCACCACAGTCGAGAATATCATCGGTGATAGCAGGCAGACTTATCTGACTCCTATCTTCTGTTGTGAATCACTCGGTATGCGGCATCATCACATAGCTGTTGATAGGGGTTTATAAATGTTTGTGACTCTGCACTCCGTAGTGTTGAAGCGATTCCCGAATTATTTCGAAGCCAGTCCTGTCGCTTGACGTGGACAGGAGCATGATTGCGCGCTAGTCTTTGCAAGGGCTAAAGTCACCCTTCTCTGGCAGTTTGAGAAGGTAGTCACCTTTCTTCAAATGGCTGAGTAGCTTTCTCCTTCCTTCTAAACTTTTTGCAATAGTACCGTCAGCATATCCGCTACAGATCTGTTCTCAGTAGCTTTGGAGGATTTCGGTCTGGTCCTGTTGTCTTCAGGGTTGACTTTCAGTAACTTCATGGCTTACAAAACGTCTGCTTTCATCGGAGGATTGATGTTCACTGACAGTTCTGTGGCGGTTGATGGTGTTCCTGGCCGGGTTTCAGGTGGTGGTCGGTTCAACAGTCCTTTAAAAAGTGATTAGCCCATTGTTTCCTTGGCTTTTCCACCTTAGCAACTAGATTCCCTTCGCTAACTTTCATTGGTTTCACCTGTGTTGGTCTCTTCCAGAGTAGCCACCTGGTTATCTGATGTAGTGCTCTGAGGTCCCTCTTACCTGAATCCTATTCTGCTTCAGTTTCCAGTGTCATAAAATTGTATTTTTTCCTTCCAAGGACTCTTCTTTATTCAGTGCACCGTTTTATTCGGAGTGATATACATGGGCAACAGGAGAAATGTGGCCCATTGGCTTAAGCAGTAGACTTCTAACCAATGGGTCCAGAATTTCGAACCCTACTACTCCACCCATTTAACCCAGGCAAATTGGCAGTATCTTCAGCCCTTATACAATAGGTGTGGCCCGGTATATGAAAAATCCATTGTGAGTAATTGAGTTCCAACCAGCTGAAACAGGTAACAATATACCTCTGCTATTATTCAGAATAGATATTAGACTATACAGTATCCTTGAAATATGAGTTTATGGTACTTCCTACTCGGTTATCCAAATTGAAGTGGGCTGTGAATCCAAGGCAGACTAAATGAATGCAGAACAGGGTAATATACAATTAAATACAGTGATGCATCACTCTTCAGGGGTATGTTTCCAAAATACAAAACAGTCAGAAACAAATTGAAAAATCCCCATTGAGTCATGTAAAAGAAAAGACGTTCAGCGAAGAGTTACTCTTTTCAGCGATATCATTCTCAAGCTGTACAATCGCATATCTATATGGTAGATTGTCTTAGCAACAAAGGGAATATTTCCAGAGATGTGTCATTGGAATTGTAAACCTGTATTAGATGACAAATTACGTAACGGAAACCCCGAAGGTTTCATAACAAAATCCATGAAGCCAAAACCACTAAATCCAGCCACACTCTTTGCTCTTAAGAGATTTCTCTACCTGAATCTGCAATTTAATGCAAACTAATCGGCAGAAATAATGAGAAACCGCCTGCCCTGCTCATTGAATAAAGCCTTCGCAGCCGACGCTAGACTAACTTTCTCCACAAACCATGATTTGCGCGAGCGTGAAGGATAAGCTACCACTGTTGGTCTCTTCAGTGTGCATCTATCAATTCACCTGCTCCTGTGGAGCCGCCTATGTCTGTCGTACTCAGCGTTTGCTATGCAAACGTATCATCGGATACTTACCCTCATGGTTTTATGAAGGAGAGAAGAGATCCCCCCGCAGCTCTACCCTGGAACACCTCATAGAATCTGGACATCAAGCTAACCCACAAACGAACTTCAAAGTCATCTACAGAATAGGCGGGAATCTTACTACAAGAAGACGAATCAAACTTCTTCAAACCGCAGAAGCAATGATAATTCCCGAACTCTGCATACAGAAGTTTGTTGAGTCACTAAATCTACAATGGACCTGATGTGTCTTAACACCGGATATGTAGCTTTTTTGTTTTCGTTTCTTAATTGTATTTTCACCTCAGCCTTTATTAAATTTCTACCACTTATTACCAATGTTGTTAACTTGACTCTTATTCAATTCTAGTTGAATTCTACTCAATGCTGTCGATTATATATTATTTTAATCCCTTCACTCAAGATAGAGCTTGAAGTTCTGTAGCATTTTTACAGGATTAGTTGCTAGCCTCATGCCCAACCTTTCCTCTTTATCAGCTTTTATTTCTGGCTTAGTAAGGTAAGGGAGTGCCTCGGTCGGGGATTGAACCCCGGACCATGTGCATGGTCGGCGAGCGTCCTAACCGCTATACCACCGACGCACTGTCGATTATATTAATTTACTTATTTAATTTTGTCTTTGTTTCCACCTGATTAACACTTTTTTATATTACGTAATTTATTATCAAAACAGGTTCACCATTCTAATGACTAATCTTTGGAAATATTCCCTTTGTTGTTAAGATAGTTTACCACACACGTATATGCGATTGCACGGCGTGAGAATGACACCGTTGAAAAGAACAACCTCTCTCGGTGAACATCTTTTCTTTTACAGAAACAAATTAACAAGACAAGTAGCAATAATAATGATCATTTTCAAAGTAAAATGAATATACATATTTGTGCTACGATATCGATCGGATATACCACGAAGCACTGTCACTAGTCATTCAAATTTTACGATAACTTGTAGCCCAACCCCCCCCACGCCACGAAAACGCGCCCATTTCTAAGGGTAATCAACAATATTGTAACTAGATGACACACATCTTGATATGACCAGTATGACACCACTCCACCGACTTTGAATATAGCTAACATCACATATCAAGATGGTGTTGACAAAAGCATTATATTCAGTTATTGGTTTACAGGGACTTGTTCGGTTTCAGGACTCCATCATGAACTGACATCGGTTAGAGGACCACTGGAAAACCTAGGAGTGCTGGACAGCTGTTTCGTCCTAGTTTGGGACTCCTTAGCAGTACGCACCCACTGAGGTTCAAACTCAGAACCTACTGGTTACAAGGCTAGCTCGTAGACCTTTAAGCCACTGGGACCCGATCCAATGGCCAATAATGGCGCAACCACTAGCAAACATCACAGAGTTTGAACTTCAGTGGGTGAGTACTGACGAAGAGTCCCAAACTAGGACGAAATAGATGTCTATTACTTCCAGGTTTTTCAATGATCCTATAAGCAGTGTCAGTTCATGATGAAATCCTGAAATACATTATATATCTACTTTAAAAGATACGAATCCGACTGAGAACGGGCAGAAAGTTTGTCACGTATTTTAAACTGATTATTATTATTATTCCCTTAGGCTCCAAGTGAAACATAGGAGCCTCAGCAACACATCTACATTATATCCTGTCATCTACAGTCCTTTTGCCTGACTCCACAAATGACCATAAGCTTTCACTTCCCTCTCACACTATCTCCACCATGTCAACCCTCAGACCTATGTCCAACTCGTCGTTACCCATTTGGTTTCCACTCTTCATGGCCGGATGCGTCATGTCACACAACAACCTTAGCACATGTCCAATCCATCTCCATTACTTTATGCACATTTGTTAAGCCACAGGTTGGTTGACTGGTTGGCGGCTCCCAGGACTCCTTGTTGCTTATTCTTTCCAACCGATGAAAGTCTGTAGCCCGTCAGAAAAATGATTTTTGCAACACGTTAAATCACGAACCACGTAGAAGCACTGACTTGACTTTAGTGTAACTGAGAAGAGAGTAACATTTCAAAACTCTTTGTCCATTGAAGAAGCATCAAATCGAGTGTTGCAAACATATGTATGCATAATCTATGCTAAGATATATTACATAATATCTGAAAATGTGTATAGGAAGAGAGAGAAGAAGAAACGTCATTACCCTCCCCCCAACACACACACACACACCCCCAATAGGCTTACCTTTAATTGTTCTAATAGAAATTCAATAGGCGCAACTTTATATTCATAACAAGAGGATAAATAGGCTGCTAACAACTCTTCACTTGAACAATTATCTGGGACTATTTGAAATAATTCAGATAAAATAAAATTAAAAAATAAATAAGATTAGCAGTAGTCTTAATGGGAGAAGGTTACAATAATAGTAATAATAATAATAGTAATATTTAGAACAACACATTTAAGCGAACAATACTGTTTTCAATTAGATCCCATCAGGCTTAACTCTAATATACATTTCCTGGATGTCTTACTAAGTAGGCGAGAAGATAGGTCACTTGGGAGAAGCGTGTATAGAAAAAGCACATTCACAGGGCAATACACACACTTCCTTAGTTACTTGCCCATTAAATATAAAAGAAATGTTGTTAAATGTCTTACAAGCAGAGCAATAAAGATATGTACGGATCAACTCTTACAAAAGGAATTTGAATATATTCACGATTCCTTGACGGAGATGGGCTATCTGAGTAGTTTCATAAAGAAACATATGAAAACATCAGAGAGAAAACCTGAGACTATGACTGCAGGTGAAGAAAAACCTCTATTTATTAAGTTACAATTTAATGGTGACTTATCAAGTGAGATTTTATTCCAGAAACTTTCCAGGAGTATACGGAGAACGTTTTACGCAGCATACCTATGTTTGTCATTCTCTAGCTGACGAATGATTCGGACGCAAAGGAAGGATAAGCTAGATAGTTTTGCCACATCTATGTGCATTGATCAGTTCAACTGCACCTGCGGTGACAGTTATGTCGGGTGTACTACTAAGGCAGCTTAGCCAACGTGTTAGTGAACATCTCCCATCGTCGTTTGGCAAAGGACAGACAAAAACAATCCGTAGCTCAATTTTGTCACATTTAGTTGATAGTGGTCATGTAGTGGAGAAGACGAGAGCTTTCAAAGTAATTCATCGTATCCCACCGAATCTTTCCAATAGACTTCGTATTCGTCTACTGCACACAGCTGAGGCGATAGGCATTCGAAATGTTAATCATAAACTATGCATTCAAAAGAAGTTCGTACAGCCATTATCCCTCCCTTGGCTTATTAAGACATAATCAACTGATGACTTCTACACCACCCCTTACTTATATTTTCAACCCCTCTCTTATCATCCCTTAATCTTATCACATCTTCATTAAAAACGTGTTTCATTTACTTCCCTAACAATCTAGCATTACTTAATCGGTTCATTTGTTTTTACTGGCCTTTATCGACTACTTCCACCTGAACATTTGTTTGTTTAATCATACTGTTTTTCATTATTCGTGTTATCACAGATTGCCTCACTTTTTCATCCTCATTATTGATAAGACCATTTTTATTATTACTATTACTATTATTATCATTATTATTATTACCATTACTGCTATTATGACTAATTGCACAATTTATATGCACAATCTTATTATCCTATTGACAAAACACCATGATTGGTTTATATTTGAATTTTTATTTGTAAAGTTATGTGCATTAGAAATTAAGCCTGATGAGATCTAATTGAAAACAATATTGTTCGCTTAAATGTGTTGTTCTAAATTTTACTATGAGAATATTTAATAATAGTAATAACCAATTGACATATAAGACAAAAGGATTACATTCATATTATAACGAAAATCCCTACTATATTACTATTATGAATAAGAATATGTACTCTTTTGATGTAAACTCTTTATTCACTAATGTGCCTTTGCTCAAAACAGTTGACATTTTGTGTGATTACATTTCCACACACAATTTTTTCATCCCGTTCCCTATATCTTATTTAAGGGATTTATTACTTCTATGTACTAGCAATGTTAGGTTTACATTTGAAGGTGATTGTTTCCGCTAGATTGATGGTGTTGCCATGGGAAGTCCATTAGGGTCCCTTTAAGCAAATATCTAAATATCGTACTTTGAGAGTTTATCAGAGGATTTAATCAAAGATGTACCACTTTATATATTTTTTTGATTACAGCTCGATTCCACACCGTATTTTCAGTACAAGTATGGAATTTTCAGCATGGATATCGGTGGCCCAAATTTTGCAGACCTACCATAGATATCGGGTGTGCGTCGGCAGGGGATCGACTCCCGGACCATGTGCATGGTTGGCGAGAGTCCTGACCACTGTGCCACCGATGCACAAGGTATGTAGATGATATAGTAATCATAAGTGATAAACCTTGTTCTGCCACCTCAATTTTAAATCGAATGAACGAAGTTCAGAATAGCAAATCACTTACATCTGTAGAAGAGTAACATAATTGTTTATCTTTCCTGGACATATTGCTTAGTCGACGGTCTGGTGGATCAATAAAAACATTTACTTATAGGAAACCTATCTGGAAAGGACAGTATCTTAATTACCACAGTTTTCCTCTAAGAAAGACGTGTACATCAAGCTACCCTATATGGGGCATCATAGCAGCTTGATAACTACACAAAGACTGAACGCTGCTGTTAAAAAGAATTTTTATGCAGCTAATATCATAATAATTGAGAATGTGAAGCCAATATATCTATCCATCTAAGCCCTTTGAACATGCGAAAAATGATGTCACATCCCACTGTATTTACCAATGTGAATGTACGTGTGGCCACGCATACATAGGGAGGACTCATCGATCTCTGCAAGTAAGGGCTGGCTTCAGAGCATATTCCTAAATGGCTCCAGAAGCAAATAGAATCTTCAGAACCCATTAATGGTGAGAACAGGAGACCTAGCTCCTCTAGTGCGAAACATATCATAGAGACAGGACATAAAATTGACGTTAACGCATCTTTTAAACCTATCTATAAAACGTGTTTGGGGCGTATCCTAGCTGGCAATTAGAAAGTTTAAGCCACCTTTATGCGTTCAAAAACAATTCGTCATCACATTAAACCTTCCTTGGTAAATTTTGTTTTGATACCATAGCAGATGTACTATTACCTCTGTTATTTGGTTTAGTGATCTTCATTGTTATTTTGACCTTCAATATGTCCTTTTAACTTGACCTAAATTTATTTTCTCACCTCTTAACTCTTTATTAATTAATTTCACATATATTCCTATGACAAGTCCGCGTGTGTGATCAGATTGTTCGAAATGTGTTGCGCAAACACATTACACGATTCAGACAAATTACGTCTTCTTATTGCTTTATCTAAATTCATAAAGGGAACTAATTGTTTTAAATTTAGAAGACTATCATAGACGGACAGTACATAGACCCACAAAGTATCTTCCAGTGGGACCCCAATCAAGACCTAACAAAAACGGGAAGTGTTACGACGGATAAACTTCTTTGTTAGTCGATAAATCGTGATTTACGCATATACAGACACCATAACCCTATTGGACAATTTTGATTCGTTTATTTATGGCTTAATTTTCCAAGGGATATCGATATCCTGTAACCAATCAGATTTGTTTTATTTGTGGTTTGAATTTCTGAGGATTAATAAATATAATATAGCCCTATTTTGTCTAATAAAAGTTGTTGTTGTCGTTATTGTCTTTCTAGTCGTCGTTTTTCCCACTCTGACTTTTGTATCTATCTCTTAGTGTGGAAAATATGTTCAAGTGAACCAGTTGGTTATAGTGTCGTGTTCTGGAGGTGAATTCTAATCGAGTTAGACGAACCGACAACCCAGTAACACTCTATCATAAAAAATATAAAAGAATTGGACGAAGAAATATTAACTTTTCAATTAGATCCTGGTCGATGACTCTACTCTAATAAACATATTTTTTTATCCTTCACGTTCCCCAGTGGAACATAGGGCCTCAAGCTAGTGGCTTGAAGTTTCTGTAGCAGTGTTTATTTTACAGGATGGGGTTGCTAGCCTCATGCCCAACCTTTCCAACTCTTCACCAGCATTATTTCTGGCTTAGCGAGGTAAAGGAGTGCGTTTGTGGCCGGGGATCGAACACCGGACCATGTGCATGGTCGGCGACTGTCCTAACCACTATGCCACCGACGCACCTGATAAACACAGAAATTTGTAATACAATACAGAAATTGATCATGCTAGTGGTGATAAATTAGTCAATATCATTCACCATCCCACCCAAGGGGGTAATAACTAGCCAAGAAAATTAATGCAACAGTTGAAGGGTAAGAATATTTGCAAAGATGTACGAAGTGGATAAAATGAGTAAAGAAGAAATAAATGAGTGTCCAAATTGATTATGTAACAAACAAGTAAAGATGAAGTAAGCACAATAATAAAATAGTTAGGATAATGATAACTTGTAAATAGCTCAATGGAGGTAGAGGAAAACTTAGAGTTTTTTTACACGCATGTAATGATGAGATGATTCAAAAGCTTCCCTGATAGCAGAAACTACGCATCTGAGACAACCCTACTACTGATCGTCGCATGCTTCAACGTGCCGAAGTGCAAAGACGAGCCCCTACGTTGGACCAAGGCATTCGTAATCAGCCTGGTGTAGACGCCAGATAATCCAAATACAAAGTAACATGAGCTGTCCTTGTATTTAGACAGTTTTCATATGAGCACCTACTTCAGTCTGCATAGACAAATGATATCACTAACCATCACGTAATAAGTGTGGCGCATAGCCCGGAAACGTGTAACTGAGTTCTAAAAAACTAACTTCATATGGGCGCAACCATATGAGAAAATTACTGGTGCATTAAACATTCGACAGTGATTGCGATGAAGCTCTTCACCTTATTTCTGCGCTTCTTTAAACTCATGACTTCTCCAAATTCAAATTTGCACCGCTTACTGACAAAGGTAAAGACTTTACCACTAGTCAATTCAGGTCACATCTGATTCTATGTAGGACCGAATTATGCAGACGACTCGTCCACTAGATGATAAGTCTTCATGAGTCATCATTATCGGTCGGTCGGTCGGTTTTCAACATAGAACTTTGCACATATGTGCGGCAGTTCAAGTCGCCACACTCCCTCCTTGTAGCACACAAAGCGAGAGAAGAAAGTAGGAGAAATGCATAATATAGACAGTAAACAGAGGTGTGAGACAAAGGAATAGTAATAACGGAGAACAAAACAGTTTAATTGGAAATCATAAGTCACAAGGAGTGGATGCATCTGCACCATGTCACCAATTGTTTCTAACCATTGGTTTTTACCGTCCCGAGGACTCCAACCAGGAAGTCTACATCTTCCTACGTGGCTTAGACTAACTGTTGTAGATTTCATTGACTGGTGCCATGTTTTGGTTTGACCGCCGCTAGCTCTTTTCTAGCCTGACCCTATATCAGCTAACATTGCCCATTGTCGAGGAAGGCGATGACTAGGCATACGCAACATATGTCCTAACCATCTCAGTCGATGTAATTTCACAGTCTCGTCGACTGATTTCCCCTCCTTACCTAGCAATCGACGCCTAACCACAATATTGCTCACCCTATTATACCACTTCACGCGGAAGAACCAATTCACCATCTATCTTTAAACTAGGGGAGTTAGGGTAGTCCAGTCCTGCAGCATCGGATATATATATATATATATTCCCCTGAGATAAACAGTAAGAAACAATTTGAAAGAGTGAACCTATTCAATCTTTGAAGTATCCACCCCGTGTTTTCACCCATAACAGCCGAACGATGAATGTAAAATGATGTAAAATCGTATAAAAGCCATAACCAAAAAGAAAATGCGCATTCGATGAAAATTTCAAGTGGTAGTTGAGTATGTCTGAGTGAATAATTCAGTCAAATGAAATATGGTCATTATGACAGGAGAGGCCATAGATATACACAGCACAGTACAGACTTTCGATACCATTAGTCTTAACCAGTAAAACTTTTCTTATACACTCACACAACTGAAAAGAATTCTTAATAGATTAACAACGAAAATTTTTAAAAAGTATTTACATTCTCAAGGATTACTTAAGTAAAAAGTGAAATGTGTCACTCATACTTATCTACACTCGTATTATTTTTGTGAAATGTTTTTAAAAAAATGCCAATTGTCATATGTTAATTTCGATTTTATTGTCTTGTCTGCTCAAGTCATTCCAGAAAGAGTAATAATAACTAAACGCCATGCTCAATCAATTAAAATAATATAACATATATTCATATATACATATATACATATATAGGGTGTCGGTGGTTCACAATGGTGGAATGTCCGTCAGCCATGAAGGAGGAGGTCTGGAGTCGATTTCCGACTGATGCATACCTAAAACTCACCTAGTTTACTACTTAACAGTAAGTCTGGAGAAGGAGGAAAGGTTTGGTGAGAAGCTAGCAATCCTACTCTGTAAAAACAAAACACCAGTCCCACTGAAATTGCAAAAGCTTGAAGCCCTGTGTTTCACTTATTTGCTGAGTTCAATCAGCCAACGCCACCGCGTTCATTGCTGACGAAATCTCTGCACAGATACAGAAGGTTCGTTTGGCATTTGCCAACTTACGCCATCTCTGACGCAGACGTGATATCCGGCTGGCTGTCGACTAAAGGACGTACTTACTTCTCGGCAGTTCGCTCTGTCCTCCTTTATGGTTGTGAGCGAGACATTGCGATTGAAAGTGGAAGACGTGAAAAGACCAGCTGTCTTTGATCATAAGTGCCTGCGTTCTATCTCCCGTGTGTGTTAGGTGGTATAATAGGGTGAGCAATATTGAGGTTAGGAGTTCAGTGAGTGCTAGGTAAGGAGGGGAAATCAATAGACGAGGCTGTGAAGTTACATCGACTGAGATGGTTAGGACATATGTTATGCATGCGTGCCTAGCCATCGCCTTCCTTGACGGGCATAGGATGGAAAAGACCCAGTGGTGGTCAAACCAAAACATGGCCTCATCAGTCAATGAAATCCACAACAGTCAGTTTAAGCCCCCCTCCACGTCGGGAGGTGTAGACTTCCTGGTTGATGTCCTCGGGATGGTAAAAACCAGTGGCTGGAGATAACTGGTGATATGGCTCAAAATCGTTCTCAATGATGGAGCAGATGCATTCAATTTTTGTGATTTGTCATACCCAATTAAATGCTATTGTTCCTCAATATTACTATTCTTTTCCCTCACATTTCTGTTTTTTATCTCTCTTTTGAATGTCTCTTTACTCTCTTCTTTTGCTTTATATGCTACATGGAGTGTGGCAGCTCGAAATGCGGCACATATGTGCAAAGTTCTACGTTGAAACCAGTCAGTCAGTCATGTGTTCCACTCGGAATGCACACGAATCAGCACAACAATATAAGTCAATCTGAACGAAGGAATATTCTTCCAAATAAATTCTCTTCAGCTTCTTAGAAATATAAAATACAATATTTGTTGTCGTTACAATAATGGTCAGTTATGCGGTGGGTACATTCTACGTAGTATGATAGATTAGTTATAGGCTGACAAAATAAGTAGTATATGTGCGACAAATATGCTGGTCTAAATTCAACTACAAAATATCACTGTTCGTATCGTGGACAAACTTTGATTAGAATTTCTCTTCTCCAAGAGTGTCTCCTTCTCTTATTCGTTGTTTCTTTTGCTTTGTTTATTATTATTACTACTAATCATAATTTACACCCTTCATTCGAACATTCTTTCAATACTATCAAACCCTCCACATACAACACTATTCGGACTTATTATTAATGATAGCATCTCTTTTCTCAATACATGTTTCCACCTGTTTCATTTAGCATAGTTATTCTACGATTGACTATTCACCACTACCTTACTATCTTCTTTTTAATGCTGCTTAACTATTTTGTACTAGCCACTCAACTGACACCTTTTACAGCCTTGAAATGACTAGTCAATTTTCCCTTCTCATATTGCTTAAACCTATTATGACTAATCACCGTCGTCGTAGTTGAACTCAGACCAGCACATTTGTCACACATATACTACTTATTTTTGTCAGGCTATAACTTATCTATCATACTACGTAGAATGTACCCACCGCATAACTGACTATTATTGTAACGACAACAAATATTATATTTCCTACTTGTAAGAACCTGAAGAGAATTTATTGAGAAGAATATTCTTCACTCAGATGGACTTTTAACTTACAAGATGGGAATATTTCACACTATCAAATCTTATAACAACACTTGCAATATGACTAACAGGCTAGGAGACTTGACATTGAGGTAAACTTAGAATTGATGCTGAATAGTTGGAGGTTTAAGGTTCGAATCTCAGAAAAAACATCCATTCCTCAGAAGTTCCAGATACGCTTCATCGATGAGTATTAATAACTACGAAACTCAGATTCACAGCTTGTTATCAAATACCTCTAACCATTTAACATATATTCAAAGTTCCACAGGACGGTAAGTCTCCTACATTAGTCATCAGACTGCAAACTCGACTGGTAGCATTCACTTAGCTCGAAGATCAAATATCATACCAATGGTCATATCCCACTGACTAATTAATGTGACCATATCATCTAAGAAACCTATAGAGAGGAAAAACAGGCTACGACATATCCAATGTAACCGATCAATACGCAAGATCTTCTATCCACAAGTGATATGACCATGGTAGGTTTGTAATCACCATCCTTAAGACTCCTATCAGACTAGATTTACATCACATATTGGAATGCCTAATACAAACCAAATATCATGAGCAATTTATTCATATGAATATAGAACAAACGTTAGACATATTATTCGGATATTGGGACTTTTGATCGATGGTGCAGAAAACTAATTAGTGTTTATTTTAATGTGAAGCGAATCGTTCCACAGTAGTTAGGTCAAAACGCGGAACTAATCTATTATTTGTGAACTTGTAAAAGGAATTTGGCATTATTAAGGTCTGTTATCAGTTAGAGAACCACTGAAAACCAGCAGGGAGTACTGGACAGCTGTTTCATCTTAGTTTGGGAATCATCGGCAGTATGCACCCACTGGTGGTTGCGCGCTAAATCATGAATTGGTAGAAGTTAGAATTCATAGGCTGGCCATTGAAGCGGGTCCCAGTAACTGAATGGTATACGAGCTAGCTGACCTTTTAGCCGGAAGGTCCTGGGTTCGAACCCTGTCAGGAGGTGCGTACTGCCGATGATTCCCAAACTAGGATGAAACAGTTGTCCAGTACTTCCTGCTGGTTTTCAATGGTTCTCTAACTGATAACAGTCCGTGATCAATTCGTAAAAACAAATCTAATTCTTACAAACCAACTATTGAAAATTATTAAGGTCATAGCAGTTTATTTATATACCTGAGAAACACCACACATTGAGAGGATATTATTATGTGATAAGCTTCGACTCAAGAAGTATTCATCAGATATACTAATAAGGAGATTATAGGCATTAAGCTCGGTAAACGTTGACTATTAAATTCGAAGTACAATATATACGCCTAAACCATACAAGAATAATTAATCTAAAGTACAGTACAACATAACCGGAGGAAAAAAATGTGTTAATTCTCAAGAATTAAGTAATAACCAATCCATAATTCTTCTGAAAGTTAATCAAATATCATACTATTTTAAGAAATTCGATATCAATACATAGAAAAACAAACCATGTTTGAGAAAGATTAAAAACCTACAACTGACACAATAATAAAAATAATAATACTAAAAATAATCTGCCATTTTAATACGCTTTCATTTTTCACTTTCATATTTAAAACTAATCACTATATCGTGTTGTTCAGATTTAAAATAGGGTTATTTTGTCACAGATTGACAGATATGCCTGGAAAATTTCTACACATTCTTAATATGTGTCACAAACGACAATTTGTAAAAACATAAAAAAGGAAGGTTAAATATTGTACATTTAGAAAATTTCTTTAAAATACTTGACACTTTACCAGTTGGTGAGTGAAATTGAGGTGAAAACTGGAAGATTCCCCCTAGTTACATCAATTTTTTAATCCCAAAAATTTTAAGACAAAATACATCACGAAAGAGAAACGATATCAGTTGAGTCGTCAATTCTCTGAGTTTCAGCACATAGAACTCTGCACAAACGTGCAGCAGTCCAAGTTGCAACACTCTATGTAGTGAACAAAGATAGAGAAGAGAAAAATTTTTAAACTGTAATGTACAGGAGGATTTAATGGATCCGGGAGACTACGAAGAGTGAATGAATCTGCTCCACTGATGACACTTTCGAGTCATATCACTAACAGTATGAAGCCATTGGTTCTTAGAATCCCAAGGACTCCATTCAGGCAGTCTACACCCTGAGAATTGGCTCAAATCAACGGTCAAAGACTTCATGGACTCATGACACGTTTGCGTTTCGCTATCCCTAACTCTCTTCAAACCTAATCCTATGTTAGCTAACATTTCTCGGTGTGAGGGAGGCGATGACTTCGCATATGTAACACGTGTCTTAGCCATCTCAATTGATGAAGTTTCCCAACATTATCGATTTACTTGCCCTTTAAGCCTAACCTTAATATTACTCACTATACCACTCAACACAAGAGATAGAACGCGAACATGTTCCAGATTATAGCAGTTATATTTATATATGACGTTAGGAAAAGTTAATCTTATCCTTGATAAACAATATAATTATCCGAACGATACCATTACAAAATTCTTATTTTTATTTCATTCCTTTGTGTCCCGAATGGAACATAGAGTTTTAAGCTTTGAGCTCTGGATTTCCAGTAACAGTGTTATTTTTTACGAGATGGATGGGGTTGCTAGTTTCCCCCACAACCTCCCCTCTCTATCGGGTCTACTGCTAGCTGGGATCTGGGAGTGAGCTGGCATGCGTGGTTAGCGTGCATTCTACCGCTGAACCAACGACACACACAATATTTTTTTATATTTTTGATTACAGCTTGATTCCACACCGTATTTTTTGGTACAGGTATGAAATTTTTAGCATGTGATATAGGTAGCCCAAATTTTGCACGCCGACCACAGATATCAGGTGTGCGTCTGCAGGGGGTCGAACCCCGGACCATGTGCATGGTCGGCGAGAGTCCTAACCACTGTGCCACCGACTAAGTTATCATCGAAGACTTTCTACATGCACACTGTCAAAAATGAGAAATAATTCAGTTAACTTACAATCAAAACAGTAACAAGATAGGATGCAAGCAAGATGATGTTTTGAATATTAGTGTTCACATAAAATTACCCTACTATGACAGGTGTTTTGATTTTCCATCACTTTACAACACATAATTTAATTTGGATTTAATCGAATATTTAGGTGGTGATTGGACATTTCAGAAAAAAGCCCAAGTAATTCAGCAAGTCTTGTTATCTTTTAAAACCATTATATAATCCTAATGTCCCCAAAATATATTCAGGACTGGCACAGTGTTTCTCATTTTAAAAATTATGAATCAAATGTAGCACAGTAATTATCAGAAAATTGGTGTCAAAAAAGGCTTAAAATTACCTAGTCGAAACGGCTCCAAATAGTCTGATATTAGTGCATCATCCTCTGGGAAACGCACCCGACGTTTTGCTTTACAACTGGCATCTGAATTCGACCGGGATAGTTTATTTTCAGAACGATTGCAATGAATAGCCGTAACAACGTCAATATTATTGGTCATTCGGTTTTATACCTTCCAAATAAAATTAACTGTGGGGAAATATAATACAAAAAAATATTTGAATTAACTAGCAAGATAGTATATATAAAGTTCGATACGTTTACGGATTTTAAATTTAAAAAGTGCAATGTGAAATGTATACAAATAACATATTCTGCAAACCACATGCAGTTGCATCTTAAAATATACACCTGGGAAACTACGGAATAGTCAGTAAGAGACGAAATGGTCCCATTTGTTGTAGTCTAAGAATTCAAACAATTGCGTCCACGTAAAAATCAAACCTTTTTGCTGGGAAGTGGGATGGGTACTATACATCGCTTTTTATACGCTTTTTTACAAAATGCGACCGGTATGCAGTACAATACTGCAACTTAAAATACAATAAAGAGACAGTTTTACGTTAACTTATTAAGTGTTGATGTTCGAGAAATATTTTATTATTCCAAGATTTACTACGCAAATAGTGTGTGCAACTTATCCAAAGAGTTAAACGCGAAGTTATAACAGTGTGTTCTCAGCAAATAACTTGTTAAACTCAGGTAGCGAAACACTGTAACATTTTCTGCCAAACCCATTACTCGAAATACACAGAGTTCCTCACTCGAATACTGTCTTTAGTTGTACGATTTCCTTTAGAAATTCAGCATAGTTATATTGCTTACATGTAGAAACAAAGATATCCACTTGTGAGAAGAAACCTGTTGAGCGGATTCACTAGACGTTCATTAAAAATAAAAACACTCAAAAGGATTTGGAGCAGCTGGTACACCAGCTATTTGTCTACTTTGTTGCTATTTGGAACGTGGCAACTAGAACTGCTGCACTTCGGTGCCAAGTTCTATGTTGAATCCAGCAGCAGCAGCTAAGAAGCTGGTTGCCACGTGAACCGAGACCCAACACAATATAGTGGGTTTTGTCTTGTCTACAACCAACTTAGCGGGACAGTATATTCAGTCCGTTTTTCTCAGTCACCAACAACCTCGATCTTAGTATTAAAATATAACAAAACAGTTCACAAAACTTAGAAATCGACTACAAGATAAAAAGACATTAGTACAACATATGTGAATCCCAAAGAAATGAAAGAAGAGAAATACAAAAGATGTTAGTACGCTCATATGTAAACAAGTATTCTAGAACTAAGGGAATTCAGAGGAAAGACCGAATAGACACTTTCTCGATGTGGAAAATTAGAAACATGTTAACTAAGAATATTATAGATTGGAGGATTTAAACTCACTGATATAAGACTAGTAAAAATCAAACAGTAACCTTAAGTAAATGAATCAAAACAAATAATGTAGAGTATGAAATGACAATAATTTAAACTAAAACAACCAAAATAAGATAAACGTTCTGGTAATAAACCCCAAATTTTGACTGAAATATAAAAATATACTTTAATGCGTTAGGTAGCAACCTGCAGACATAACAGTGTAAAAATTTACAGAGACGAATTCGGTTAATGGACAATTTCATGGAGCATTCACTGTTTCCACTTGCAAGCTGCATGATAAATAGGTGCGATAGGAACGATTTTAGTGAATACTAGTCGTCCGCATTGCTCTTGCGTTTCGATATGCAGATAAAACTGTGACAATTAAAAGGGTTAAAACAAAATCCATTTGTTCACAGATAGAAGCAAACGTGAACATCAGCATTTCGCTAATACATCATCCACATAATATCATTAAATAATCGGAAACTAACTACGTTCGGCTTCTGGCCAACGGAAACAGACGCAGTCTTTGGAGAATGACTTACCAGTTCAAAAACTTTTAGCACCTACAATTTTTGTCCCTGTATTAAAGACCCCACACTGGAGCTGCCATACCAGAGCTGAATAAGAACTGATTAGAACAGAAATAATTGAGTGAGCCTATAGAAAGAGGTAAACGATAATAAATTAAATAGATAAAATGCACAGGACAATACAGTGGTTAAGACTGAAAAAGTCACATCTATTTGAGTATGCACTGACTCAGGCAAATGTCAACTACACCACAATTGATAGTTAAATAAACTCTAAGACCTGTAAGGCGAGATCGCACACATGATCTTATAAATGGGTGAAAAATTCGCATGTGAATGTCTTTAAAATGATTCTGTATGGGACTCTACAGATAGAAACTATACAATACTACAAATAGCAGTAACTTATACAAGCTATCGGACTAATATCCAAATTAATATGAACATAAGGATGTCCTCATGAATTAACATATCTGTGAAACTTGGATACTGTGGTAGTGTGTAATTCCACATTAATTTGATCATCAGGTATATCACACGGTTACACGGCATAATTTACTGAGATACTTTGCACACAACTCACTGGCACAATTATGAGTAGTAAATCATATTTCAAATGCTGCTTTAGTGTTACCTATATATATATATATAAATGTTAGTCTCCAGGAGGACTGGGTACTGATAAGCTACTAAAAGACTTTGGGGAGTCAGTGGCACAGTGAGTCATTATATAACCTATATGTTATTCCATAAAATTAAGACTACCTTAGCAGTATAAAAATAAGTTTTTTAAACTCCAACATAAGTTCAAAGTAAACATATAAAAAGGAGTGAACCTCAGTAGCAAATCTGTGAAGCAAACGAGACACGTGATTGACTATACTGAAATCAACACCACTTGTTTCTTGATTTCAGATAAAATTACACAGTTCTACACGTTCACTAAACACGAGACAAAAAACTTGTCACAAAACGTGTGTTGCGCTCGTACCTGTCGTAAATACTGGATCACAACTTTTAAAGAAACCTACACACATTTGCGGTCACCACACAGAAATCCCAGTAAAGGAAGATCCTCAAACATGTTCACTTAAATGACTCGATAAAAAATTTTCAATTTGGAGTGGGTTGAAGCAATTACAATAATGCTGAAGTAGTGCTCGCAAATCCTGACCAAAGCCTTTCTCTACAGTGGATATATTCTGAAATGATCCTAAAACGAATGGATATTCCACACAAAACAGCATTTTTTGCTGTTTTTCCACACCGCCTGCGTTAGTTCTGTGACTACTGCCAATTGATGCTAAACTAAGCTAACAATATTGGAAGCTCGGAGAAAGATAGGAGCGAGTGGGGGGGGGGAACCGGAACCTTCCCTAATGTCCCCAAAAATGAGCTCTAATTATTTCTCGAGACAACAATAATTTGTACCCCAAAAGTTATCCACCTGACCTAAAATTTTGTTACCTGCTCTGAAATCACCCAAGCTTACTATAATGCTGAATTAAATCTCACTAATTCTGAAATAATTCAAACATTCTATAGTGAGTAAATTCTGGATGTATTCTGAAATGGATTCTTTAATGGCACAGACTAGAACTCAGTGCTGGTTTTCAGCATGACTGGCACTAATTCAGCACTGTGTTCTTTTCCTAGGCATTTTCATGAGTAAATCAGAACCTACTGGGTTTGCTTATCAGCGTTATTCCACACCTCACAGGACATATTAAGCACGGACTAGCGTTAATTGAGAACACAGTGGGTTTATAAAACCTATTTTGACGATAAGAAGGCATTATCGAAGAATAGGTTAGGATAAGTTTAGAATTGTTGTTAGCTTGAGCACAAGCTCACTTCAGCTGACATGGTGAAATAATGAAAAAAACTACAGTTATCTCATACCTATAAAAATTTGTTACGACATTAAGAA
Source organism: Trichobilharzia szidati (assembly GCA_944472155.2). NCBI lineage: Eukaryota > Metazoa > Platyhelminthes > Trematoda > Strigeidida > Schistosomatidae > Trichobilharzia > Trichobilharzia szidati. The sequence continues at coordinate 75,906,436 of OX235272.1, forward strand.
AAAGGACATGTTTCAATGTCCACAGGCTACTAAACACCATAAGAAATCAATGAAAATACAGAACGACCTACCAAAAAGAAGGTTTGACCTTGAAAACGAAATGTTCGCCACTATGAATCAATGCTCAATATTTTCACTACTTTAGGTTACTAGTGGAACATAGGGCTACAAGCTACAGCTTTGAAATTTCGGTAGCAGTAGTTTTATTTTCACGGGGCGCGGTTGCTAGCCTCAGACCCAAACTTCCCCTTTACCTGCCTTACTACCGACTTAGCGAGGTTAAGGAGTGCATCGGCCGTGGATCGAACCTTAGGCCGCAAGCGTGGCTGGCAAGCATTGTACCGCTGAACCGCTGACATCGTAATGCTCATTATGTGATACTTATTCTGCAAGCCGGTAAAAATCAAAACAAATCCGTACTGCCCACTTCTTGGACTTGAAATAATGGGTAGTTTTCGGTTTATGCTAAGGCCGTGACGCTAATGGTATTTAAGTCAGTCCTCTCAGCAACGAGCGTTCTGGCAGCATATTTCATTCATGTAGTGAACAAACACCGTTTAATATGGTTCATTAGGGATTTCAGTAAGATCTGTTGAAAATTACCTCCCATAACTCCAAGCCTTGTTGCTTCTATACCTTAGTTTATCAAGATTAGTTTGGCTTGTCCTGAATCACCATTTAATCCAGGCTACTCTTTTTGATCGCAGGATTCTTTGGAGCAATGCTTTAATCGAAAGGATTATTTCTTTTGAGTGACAATATCGGAAATCTCCGTTGGAGCTATTTCACTTGTTCGCAGTCTCATCCACTTGATGGTGATGTACGATCTGATAGCATTGGAGTAACGGAGAAACCGTTTATCGTGTCCATCTGGTTACTTCACTCAAAACACAGATAAGGATAGGAAGTATCACACTCTATACGCCAACAAAGTACTATATTAAATGTCATGAAGAGTGATCTCCACTGTCGAGAGGGGACTTCATATAGGGAGTAAATGGTCGTCAGTCAGAATATACTCCAGTTAAGATGACTTTCTATCCTAAACCCATCTGGTGTCGTCTACTGCTGCCACGTTATATCCGTCTCTCCTGAGTGATTTCCGCTAAAACAGCTAACCCAAGTCGGAGACAATTAACCTCAGTCGAGAAACTGGGGTGGTTTTCGCGCAGTTATGTGTGTGATGAGCTACTGCTCGTTCTGTTTTGTTTTCCTTGTTGAATCTCGCCAGTAGATCCTTGGTTCATTAAAAGCGGCACCATACCCAAAGTTTAGCTGGCAGCTTATCTATTGTTTTAATGCATCCAAGTTAGCCTCTAGGAAGCCGGTTAGCTACTCTGTCTTAAAGAACAAAGGCTAGCTTCTGATTGGCTTCAACCAGAAATAACACTCATGATGGCAGTGTGCTCACCTATCTTTCTAGTCCTACGCCATGGCCATCCTATCTGCTGACTGTTTAGCCTGATCCACTAGACTTAGTGATCTGGCTGCTCTTAACTTGGCCAACAACTAGTGAAGAATGGATCAGACACTCACGGCCATTCAAGGTGTATTTATCATCTATACTACAAACAGAATGTGTTAATGCCTAAGCACACCATAACGATGCAAACACGCTCTTGTTCCGTGGAATTCCGATTGTTCACAATATCATTCATCCAGCACACATCAATAAAATAAGTCGTTGGAGAAGAAATTACTCATGTTCAGTTAAAATGACTAATTTCTTTGACACGCTGCTGCAGCATCTCTCCTTATAATCCTTTTCTAGTCTGAATACAACAGCAAAACTGTGTAGTGACCTTTTGCTCAGTGTCAGCAGAGATCACCTTTGTTTTAGTTGGTATAATTATCTGGTGGTCCAGGTTCTAATGTGGGTATCTGAGTTCCACCAAAACTCCCGCCCGCTCTCTCACCGTCACTATTTAGCCATGAGTAATCAATCTTGTCGGCTGTTTTAAATGCGAGGACAATTTCATTTTTCATTTTTTAATGTTTCGGGCGACATTTTCTCGAAATTGGCAGTAGGCGATGACGTGGTAGAAGTAGTCCACTGGCAACTCTCTTGCCTGATGAGTCAAACTTATATGTTCGGATATCTCATCATCACTAAGGCATCAAAGAGTAAGAGAATATCTCTCATCTTCTTAGCAGAATTTAGTACTATTCTTAGTGGTGTGTTTTCCTGAAGCGTGCAATCCTACCCCGGGATATGTAATACAAAGCTTGATTGGCAGTATGTTTACCCCAAGTTTCCTACACAAAGAACCTTACTACTTCTGGTGGAACAGTTTTTCTGTTCTAGTAAGCCAGTATATACCAGCCAGTCGAAGGAAAATGGACAGTTATACCAACGAATGTTTGCCTGCATTTCTATCCTTAATTGTTCAACATTTTAAGGGAGGTTCCAGAATTATGTTCCCTTAGAATCCTACGTAATCACATTACCTTATTTCGTGCTAATAAAACTATGTTTTGGTGAGAATGAAGTCTGTTTTCCTAACGTCGCAGGTGCATCCGCCAGTAGCAGTGAGAGGCTGGTACAACAAGTACCTGGATTAGAAATGACTGTAGTTGTCTTTAATGACAATAAACTCATTATCCAGCCAAGATCTGTGAGTATTCATTCTGTGGACGATGCAAAGTAGCTTTCGTGTTAGCGCGCCCAGTGGTATACCCACAGTACCTGTTGGAAAAACACTGCATACCACGGGGAAATATTTAAGAGAAATAGGAAAGGATATTGACACGTGCAATACCGTCCTCTCACTCCACTGTTGCACCGGTAGTGCACCCTGTATTTGCAGAAGTGATTTCAGAGAAGTAGTCACTTTCGTTAGCTATAGTACTGTAAATGCGGGACTCTTTGTTTCCATCAAATGATAACTTCTGGGGTTTGCTCTTGTATCGGGTTTTCGTCTTCTCTAGATAGTTTTACTGGCCGCACCAGAATCGATGCTATGGGAGCACTGAATGGTTTACGTAACTCGGCCATTTGTGTTGCCTTTCAAGGAGATGGGGAATGTGACATACCGAAGGGGCCAGTGTTCATTTGTTCAGGTTTGAAGAAAAGGTATCAGTAATAGCTAAACTGGGGTGTTAAAATTTGTGAATTGATTTTCCCAGCCCACATTACGGGCTATAGATACGACAGAGAAGGTGGACCTGAAGGACTATGGTACAGTAATATCCACTATCTCAAGTTATGTTGAGGTACCACAACTATTCATGTCATCGCATAAGTGCTAACGCATAGTTAACCATCCTAATAAAGGAACAGAGATCTAGTAATTGCGAATAAGATATTTATTGATTTCACCTTAAACTATCGGGTTATTCGTCTTTACACTTATGAAGCAACCTATGTACTTGTAATTTCTACTTGAATCAGTGCTCCCTTTTCTTCAGATATTCTCACGGAAAGAAGCACTGAGAAGACCAGTGAAACCCTTTGGATTTACATAATACAATGCAGTAGTACGTATCACATAAAAATATCATCTCAATGGTTAAGCAGGAGAAGAAGACTGCCAGGGAAAAAGTACGGCCACAGAGAATTTAAACCAAAATACAGAATACTCAGGTCACAGTAGTCCTCAAATTTCATACTCAGTTTTCCGTGTCGGATGTCATTATTTGGCGCGTACTATGAATACTAGCATGTAAATGTATCTGATCACAAGTCGTAGAAAACCTGTCAGTGTTTTTCGGATGTCTTTGCCCGAGTGTGACTAAATCCACTGAATTTAACTAACTGAAAGACCTCATTACCACTGGTCATTTCTCAAAGTGACACAGAATAAATTCAGTTACACAAATTAAGCATTTACATGATTAACATGCAAGATCATATATGACTTAAATATTCAATAAATTCAGTCATCCTATTTTACACTTCTTTTGAAATGTGCAGCACATTAGTGGTGCAGAAAATATCCTGAAAGTTACTCATACATACTGCCAGTAATTGTGTCGTCGAATCATACCACAGGAGTACATTTAACAATACTTTGTTAGTGGTCTGAGGGAAAAAAGTATTAGAGAAAACATACAGGCTAGATGAAAGTTCCACAAAGTTGTCTCACTATTATACACTGTCGCACTCGCCAATTTTTCCTCTACATGTGAACGTAGCCACATACTGGTATTTGGAAAAGGTCATCGCTATTAGCAATCTATAGGGTCCTCACTTTTTGAAAGTCTTTCAATGCGTTCGCAGATTCTTAGATATGTGTTGCTTCCGCTCGCACTGATTACCTGCGATGAAATTGGGACCCACGGTGTCGCAGTCACTGATAACAACCATTACGGTTAACCAGTCTCAAGGGTGTAAATCGAAAAGAGCATTGTATCTGTGTAGAAAACAGTGAAACAACGTTAGAATACTCAAATGTTACATTTATAGCCATCGCAGTTGCTTGCAATCCATGCGTAACACAACCAAACAAAACGCACACGGCAGCACCTACCTATGACAAATCGAAATCCAACTGACCGCCACTGTTCTAGCCAATGAAAGACGAAAAAACCATGAGCGAGGTAAATTTAAGACGCGATAACCTTTATCCTCACCCCTCCCTGACACAACATGAGGAATCTTTTACTCAAGATCATTCTGAATTGCAGACTTCGTTCGACCGCAACTCCGTATGCTTGGAACCAATGACAAGTCCTCAACTGCTATGCTTGCAAAAGAAACCTCTCCATTCGCTTATAATAGCGAAACATGTGAGCCAGATGTCTGATTCCTGCAAAGTTAAGTAAACTGTCAGTACAAGGCAAAGCCGATAACAATATTACAAGATATTATTCAGAAAATATCCAGGAAACAAATTACATAGCTTGATGAAATTTGGGTTCGTTTGCTTGTGTGCATCAAATAGAAATAATGTTGGTAGCTGTCATGTGACAATCCGTCCTGTGCAGAACTCCATCTTCTCTACCAACTTGTTAACTCGGCGTGACCCATCTTATCTTGTTGAGCAGGTTGTCTCTAACAGAGTCCAAAACAATGAAAGCAGTGTAGCTGCCGAGTCTGACCTCCAAATAGGCCTTAACGTCAGCAACTACTAAACTTGCTTTCCTCAGTTAACCCTGATAGGTTCACTAACTACCGTGTATGTACCGATGCATAAAGTCCAGATAGAAGACCTATGCACCGTTGTGTGCCCATATATGAATTATGTTTATATAACGAGCGAAAAATCAAAACTAGTAGGTAGCAATAGTGTACATCTTATCTGTTGACAGACTGGGGTAGCAAGCTTGAAGATCGTGCTTAATGGCAGCACAATGAGGGAGCGAGCCACGCGCAAGCAGCCAAGCAGGAAAAAACAAAGATGGCGTAGCGCCATGGTACATGAATGCGTCAAAACAAAAGCTCAAACACTCAAGGTGCACTAGAAGAGAATTTTGCACTTCCACTTGTCGAAGATACTTTAAGGGGATTTAATGATAATAAGCCACAGGAATACACCGCTCAACGAGGCGACCACTCTCATATGAATTCTGACATAAATTGTCCATAACGTTTCTCAGTGACTTTAAGGAGTGATTATAGCACAAGATGAACCATTCCAACGTGCACTGACTCCACAAATATCCTTGATTTTCTTACATTCACTGAAACCAAAAGTAATTTCAGCAACTATTTTCTGAAACCTTTTACTCGGACTAATACTGAGAGAGTTGAGTATGTAAATAACCGATTTTATTGGCCATATATGGTCGTACTTCAAAGGTTGTCCAATCAGTTCGCTTGAGACCTTAGTCATTAATAAGACATGTAGCGAAAGACAACGTTGCATCAAATTAATATCTCCCAGAGTGAATCAAGAACCCAACTGATCCAGGTCTTTCACGGCTGGATGGACTTTTGGTGGTTACAGGTATCGACGTTCGCGAGTTGTACGGATTATACTAACGCAAGATCTTATACCAACAACTTCTATAGTGTTCGTTCTTCGAGTACCAAATGGTAAAGCAAAAGACCAGATTTTGTCGTCCAAAGTACGTAGTATATTTCGGGACAAAATCGCGGGTAGAGGTGAATGCTTAGCTAGCTAGTAATCGTGCACGCACGTGACACGACGGAGCACCAAATGGCGGGGATGATTGACCGGAAGCCTTCAGCTAAACAAGTCGACTTAAACAGTGGTGGTCAGCATCCAATGTTGAGTGATGATTGCTGTGGTTAATAATTTTGGGGAATTATTTACCGCTACAGACTTCTAGTTGGACACTCCTCCTTTACCTGTGGATTCTATTGGTTTGGTTTTGCTTCACCTGGAGACTGTTTTGAAATTTTCAATTAGCAGATCTGGTCGTATCGCAGATCCAGAAAATTTAACTTATCGACACAATGGCTGATTCTGATGTGTCGCCCATATTTCTGCCCCACTCTATATTCGAATGTCACAGTTCAGAAAGACTTATAATTTCATCTGTCTATTTTCATTATCCCCATCCATAATTGTGGCGGTAGACTCATTAACTAATGCAGAAACACACAGTACTGGCTATGACTGCAGCATTGAATGATACTCAGTATGTAACATTCCACAAAGAGCTCTGACAAACTTTTTCTCAATTCTGTCGTTGGCCCTATGGGGAATAGGGAAAGAAACTAATGTACAGCTTCTGGTATAGCTCTCTTGAAATTGTCTAAAAACATTCTGACCTAACCACTGGACTAGAGGGGACAAGTTGGCGGCCATATACTTCAGTTTAGACAGAATTCTTGAAATATTTGCAACATGAATTGAGTGCCGTTCTGAAATACAATGGTCAGTGGGATGTTATGGTATGCAAAATGTTTTGTGAGCGCTGCTATGGTTCCGCTACTACAGAGTGAAGCAGTACCTCCAGTTACCTCGAAAAAGAGTCTAATAGAATCGGACAAAACACACTATTGATCAGCCCACCGGGGACCATGTATAACGGAGACCCTGCTTTTGGTTGTCCGCATGGTGGACTTTTGACAATGGCTCAAAATGACTGAGATTAGTTAGCTAAATCTATCGTGTCATCACCTACACCTGGTCAGTAAATATGAAGTCTGATGGTAAATTTCATTTTCTCATATTCTGAGTGCCCACTATCAAACCTTTTCAATTCAGCTTGTCTCATAGCATCGAGTGTTACTCACTCGTCCTCCAAACTTGAAACAATTATTAACAGTTCTGGGACCGTGATATTAAAGTAACAGTTACATGAGGTAGTGCTTAGAGATGAATATCGACCACGAGATTTTGACGTACCTCATGACTTGTTTTAAATTATCATCTCGTCCTGTATTATTATTATTGTTCCCTTGGGTTCCTAGTGGAACATAGGGCTTCAACTGCACGTCTCCACTTGCTTCTGTCTTGTGCTGTACTTTTCACTTGCGTCCATGTTATTCCATACTGTTTCATCTCCTCCTCACACGATCTCCTCCATGTCACCCTTGGACGTCCCACTCGCCGCTTCCCTTTCGGGTTCCACTCGAGGGCTTGACGCGCGATGTCACACAACGGCCTCCTCAGCGAGTGTCCAATCCATCTCCACTTCCTCCTGCATATTTGTTGGGCGATTGGTTCCTGTTTCGTTTGTTCCCATAGCTTCTTGTTTGTGATTCTTTCTGGCCATCTAATCTTCAGTATGGAGCGAAGACAGTTGTTGATAAAGGTCTGCAACCTGTTGAAAATATTCTTTGTGACTCGCCAAGTTTCTGATCCGTAAAGCAAAATTGACTTCACGTTTGTATTGAAAATCCGAATTTTGTTGTTGATGGTGAGTGACGAAGATTTCCAAATTGGCTTCAGGTTGATGAATGTGTTTCTCGCCTTCCCGATTCTCGATTTGACATCTTCGTCCGTTCCTCCTGTGGTTGAGACAATGCTCCCCAGATAAGTGAAAGAAGTAACCTCTTTCAAGTCCCTCCCGTTGATGGTGATCGGCACTGAATGTTGCTGCTGTTGTTGGTTGGTTATTTTCATGACCTCCGCCTTGTCTATGTTCACCTGGAGTCCTGTCTTTGCTGCTTCTTCGACCAGTTTGTCGGTTTTCGCTTGTAAGTCTTCGATTTTGTGTGACATCAAACATAAATCATCCACGAGCGAAATCCAGGTCTTCTAGGTTCTTCACGTCGGTCCAGGATATACCTGTCTTCTCGTTTCCCACTGTCTGACGCATAATCCAGTCCACCACAATTAGGAATATCATTGGTGATAATAAGCACCCTTGTCTGACTCCTGTGTTTACTCCAAACGCCTCGCTGAGTTTTCCGTTGTGGATCACTTGACATGTGCCGTTGTCGTACAGTTGTTGAATAAGGTTGATGAATATTTGGGGTACGCCATAGTACTCGAGTAGTTTCCAAATTACTTCGCGGTCAACGCTGTCGAAGGCCTTCTCAAAGTCTATGAAGTTGAGGTAGAGGTTTGATTGCCATTCCATGCTTTGTTCGATGATAATGCGTAGAGTTGCAATTTGGTCAGAACATGATTTGCCTTTCCTGAATCCAGCTTGTTCTGGTCGGAGTTCTGTATCCAGCGCGTCCTTGATTCTCTCCAGGATGACGCGACTCAGGATTTTACTTGGCGTCGACAGGAGCATGATTCCTCGCCAGTTCTTGCAGAGTCCCAGGTCGCCCTTCTTTGGTAGTTTCACCAGGTAACCTTTCCTCCAGTCAGTAGGCACCTTTCCCTCTTTCCAGATCTTTTGCAATAATGGAGTCAGCATATCTGCCGTCGTTTCTGGGTCCGCTTTCAGTGCTTCCGGGGGTATTCCATCTGGTCCAGCTGCTTTTCCAGCTTTAAGAAGCTTGATTGCATTCATGACTTCAGTTTTCGTTGGAGGATTGGTGTCAACTTGCAGTTGTGTACGTGCTGTTGTTGGTATTACTGGACGGGTTGCAGGTGGTGGTCTGTTCAAAAGTTCTTTGAAGTGGCCCGCCCATTGTTTAATCTGTCTTTCTTCTTTGGTAATTGGGTTCCCTTGGCTGTCTTTTATAGGTTTTACTTGTGTTGATCTCTTCCCGGATAAGGACTTGGTTATCTGATATAGTGTCCTCAGGTCCCTTTTGCCTGCTGTCTTCTCAGCTTCAGTAGCCAGGTTGTCGTAGAATTGTCTTTTGTCCTTCCTGGCACTCTTCTTCACTTCTTTGTCCAGTGCTGCGTAAGTTGAGTTCAGCGTCTCTTTCTCTTGTCCATCTTTGCATTGAATCATTTTTTCTTTCACCTTTCTCCTCTCCTCTATTAGTTTCCAAGTGTCTGTTGAGAGCCATTCCTTGTCTTGTCTCTTCTTTCTTCCTAAAACCGTTGAACACGTTTCGTTGAAAATTACCTTCAGAGAGTTCCAATGGTCTTCCACGGATGATTCCTCAGTGGTGCCACGTAGTGTTTCCTGCTTTGCTCTGACAGTTGCAGTGAAAATGTCCTGTGTGATTGTGTCCTTCAGTTTGTGAGTGTTGAACTTGCATTGTGGCCTATCCCCAGCTATCCTCGAGGCTTTCAGCTTCACCTTGAAAGTCCCTTGTACTAGATAGTGGTCTGAACCCACATCTGCTCCTCTCCTCGATCTTGTGTCCAGTAGGCTCCGTCTCCACTTCCTTGAGATTGAAATGAAGTCTATCTGGTTTTTGGTGTGTCCATCTGGTGAAATCCATGTTGCCTTGTGTATACCCCTGTGTTTGAACACACTGCCACCAATCACCAAATCATTGAAGGCGCAGAAGTCTGAGAAGAGTTCACCATTTTCGTTCATTTCACCGAGGGCCTCACGACCCATGGTGAGTTCTCTTCCTGTATTGTCTCCTCCCAGTTTCGCATTCATATCACCAATCAGGATTTTGATATCGCTCTTTGGGACGTTGTCCATTACTGTTTGTAGTTGACTGTAGAAATCCTCCTTCTTCTCATGTTCTGAGGCGTTTGTAGGCGCGTAGCACTGAATGATTGTAACCTTCTTTCCTTTTGAGTTGAACCTGGCTGTCATTATCCTGGAGGAGATTGGTTCCCACTGCATGAGAGCTTTAGCCGCTGTTGGTGACATCATGATGGCTACTCCCTCGGTGTGCTCGTGATTGTCCTCTGGGTGACCGGAGTAGATTATTGTCTCTCCAGTTGATAGTTGGCTCCTTCCACATCCGTTCCATCTGCTCTCGCAGATTCCCAACACTTCTATTTTATATCTCCTCATTTCTGCGGCTACCTGAGCAGCCTTCCCAGCTTCGTACATTGTACGAACATTCCACGTCCCCATCCTTATTTTTGCTCTCATCGAAAGAAGGCACATCGGCTGACTGGCTTCCCGAAGGCTTTCACCAGCCCGCGTCATTTCACTTCCCCGATTCCAGCGAAAAATAAGGTCACTATTTGTAATTTTAGAATTTTGAATATATTTGTGCGTTGAAGTTTTAGTAGCAATTTGGTTAAGTTTTGGGGGTGGAGTTGCTAGCACCACGCCCCAACCCTCCCTCTTTATCCGGGCTTGGGACCGGCTAGAATACTAGTGACCTAGTAATCTAGGCGAGGTTATCTCGTCCTGTAGCGTGCCTTATTTGCCTTGCTGTAATAGCAGCTGCTGTGTGGCGAATATTATCAAATTCTGGACGTAGTTGTTTGTCTTCAAAGCTGTACTAGCCGTCTCGTTGTTCGACGAGGGATATTTTAACTTCAGCTTCGTTGTATGTACTCTTTAAAGGGATTTCCGAGTTATGTAATTTTTCAAGCCAGTCCAAACACAACAAATCGAAGTTTCAAACTATTCATATAACATATTTGGATAAACTAGATCTTATGCGAAGCAACACTGCGCTTAAAATTACCGTTTAGGAGGAGTTTTCCTCTGTATTTACTGATGGCGACCTGACATTGTCTACTCCATGGTAGGGCATCTTGAATTCTACCATAGCTTCAGTATTATCGTTGTACATAATGCCGTATCTATTCGAAGGCTTATCGACTGTGAGTCGAGTGTTGCACCAATGTATGTACATGCTGCGAGAGTGCTGATGTGGTAAGCAGCTGTATAACTTTTAGCTTCGCGCCTGGGATATCTGCTGGATCAGATTCTGAGCATTGATCAGTTGATTTGCTGGCAGTAGACATTTTGGGGTATAAAGGGAATCGACTGTTACGCAAGATGTGCTGTATTTAAACGGAATTTTCTATCCTGTAACCGTCAAATTACTTGTTCTACTGAAACTAGAGATCAATAAAAACAACAGATTGATCGTTTTAAATCCGAAAATTATGTCGGGATTAGAAGTGCTGGGTGATGATGACCACTTAACCAGCCGTGATTCGTGCATGAGCGAACGAACGTGATACTAATGCTGTGGATGTTTGACAGTATACCTTCAGCTTAACTGGTCGACTTGAACAGTGAAAGTCGGCACCCAATGTTGAATGAAGAATGCAGAAGACCAATGACGGTTGAACCCACCACCACAATCATTCGTACTATGCTTATTATATAGTTCAATGAAATCCTGCCGCAGAGTAAATTCGTTTGATAAAAGCGCAGTGTGGAACATTATTATTACTATTTTTTGACTACAGCTTGATTCCACACCGTATTATTTGCAAGAGTATGGAATTTGCAGCATGTGATACCGGTGTAACAACAGAAGACAAGGCTGGCAACAGATCAGTTTTATTACGAAAACCAACAGGTATTTATATGTATTTTACGTACATTAATAAGGCTTCTGCCCGCAGAAAGAAGGCGGTCTTCTGATTGGTTGTTTGCAAACAAACGCAGTCTTCTGCTTTCTCGTTTTCGATGTTTTTCGGAAATGGGAGCCACTTGTCTGCGAATCATATTTGTCCACGTTTAGGTCAGCAAAAAAAAAAAAAAAAAAAAAACTAGATTAATTTCTACCAATCAGCGTAGATCAATGTCTACCAATTGGCTAGCAGCTTGCTCTCACCACACTCGTCCCCCCGTCAAATAGCTTCGTGCGCAGGCGTTCCGACCTTCTTGGTGCTACATCCCCTAGTTGAGGATTGTTGCTGATCGGCTTGTCCCACTGTACCCGTCGTTGGAGCTGACTGGCATTAACTCGTTTCTGTTTGTCACCTCTTCGGATGGTATATACTTGACCCCGTCTTTTTGTGATTGTGTATGGTCCTTCCCACTTTGGCAGGAGTTTCCGTGAACCTGGCCCGCCTCCAACTGTATATCTCCTGTCTCTACACTTCACTTGGTCCCCGACTGCAAAGGTGATGCACCGCGTCTTTTCTTTCATCTGAGACTTCGCGACATCACTCCGCTGCTTCCGTATTACATTCTTGACGGCCTCTTTCCGCTCTGCTTTTAATTTCGTCGCACTCCACTTTTGGTGAAGGGGCCAGGTCTCGTTGTGTATCGGTAATCGTGGTTTTCTACCATACATCAGTTGAAAGGGTGACTTCTTTGTTGTTTCCTGAGTGGTAGCCCGATGCGTCAGTAAAATCAGTGGAAGCTCCGTTTCCCAGTTACCGCCCTTCGAGGCCAGCCACTCCTTCAGTGTACGGTTGTTTCTCTCCGTTAGGCCATTCGTCTGTGGATGATATGGGGTCGTTCTGGTCCTCTTGATGCCCAGCTGTTGCAAACGGGAAGTAAATTCTTCACTCTCGAAACAGGGACCTTGGTCTGTCAGTATCGTCTTTGGTACGCCGTGGTCTGCAACGATGTGTTTAACTACTGCGTCTGTCACGGTCTTTGCACGTTGATCTGGGATCGCTACGGCGTCTACCCATCGTGTCGCGTGTTCCGTCATCACCAGGAGGTACTGATTACCATTAGATGTCTGAGGAAATGGACCCATGACATCTATGGACCACAAGTCACCTATCGCCGTAACTGGAATCGACTGAAGCGGTGGTCGTATGCACCGGTCGCCTTTCATTAGCTGGCACCGTGGACATCCAAGTACGTATCTTGCTACATCTTCTCTCATACCTGGCCAGTACATGCTTTGTCTTAGGAGGTCAGTTGTTCTGGCCACGCCTGTATGTGCTAGCTGGTGACATTCTTCTATCATGTCGTGGCGCGAGGACTGAGGTATGATAGCCAGCCAGCTTCCGTCGTTCTCTCGCCAGGTCAGAGTCCCGTAGGCATTCACTCTTAGTCGATCTCTCTGTCTGAGTAGTGTGGTTAGCTCCTTACTCGCCGTAGCTTGATCTACTTCTATCCCGTTGGTTATCACCTGTATCACTGTATTCAGCGTATCATCCAACCTTTGCTTGCGTGCAAGTTTTAGTGGGTCTTGTTCTACAGCATGCACTCCGTAAGCGATCTCGGGCAACTCAGGCTCGTCTTCTGGTCTCGATAACAAATCTGCCAAGACATTTTCACTTCCAGGAACGTGTGAGATCGTAAAATCGTACTCCTGAAGACGCAACATCCACCGTGACAATTTCCCCCGTGGGTCTCTCGCTGTCTTCAAAAATTGTAGCGGCTTATGATCAGTTTCGATGTGGAACTGCCGGCCGAGTAAATAAGGTCGCCATTTGTCGACTGCCCATACCATTGCTAAACATTCTTTCTCTATCGTTGAATACTTTCTCTCTGTGAGTGTTAAAACCCGACTGGCATACTCAACGATTCCATCACCTTGTCTTAGGACCGCACCTATGGCGTAGTCACTGGCATCTGTGCACACTGTAAACTGTCTTCCAGGTACAGGTAGTTTTAGTGTCATTTGTTGGTGGTCGAACAGGTGTTTAATTCTGTCAAATGTCCTCTGCGATTCTTCCGACCAAACAAACTTCGGCTCACCTAGTAGCCTGTATAGAGGGGCTGCTATCTCATTGAAGTTCTTCACGAATCGACTATAAAACGCCGCTCTACCCAAGGATTGCCTCAATTTCCTCTTTGAATTCGGGGCTGGAATTGTTTTCATCGTCAAAATTTTCTCCGGTAGTGTTTTAATCTCACCATTTCCTACTTTATGTCCTAACAGAGTAACATTCTTTCTGGCTATCTGGGACTTGGTTTTGTTAATGCGCAGTCCAAACTCTTCGATGCGTCGCAGCACGGCTTCTACATGCTTCACATGATCGTTTTCGTTTTGACTGTATATCACGAGATCATCACCATACACTTCCACGTTTTTCAAGTTCCTAAGTAATAGCGTCATCAGTCTTCTGAAGGTAAACGGTGCACCTGCTAGTCCAAACGGCATGCGTTTAAATCGATATTGTGTCTGGCCCACGCTGAATGCCGTCTTATCTCTATCACCTGGTTTTATCGGTATCTGCCAGTACCCTGAGCGAAGATCGAAAACGGAAAACACATTCGCGCCTTGTAGGCGGTCTAAAGTTTCCACCACTGTTGGCATGGCACACTGTTTTAACTCTGTCATACTGTTTAATTGTCGAAAGTTAACACAGAATCTATACTTCCCATTCGCTTTCTTTACTAACAGCACTGGAGAGTTGTACGGGCTATCAGCTTCTTCAATAATATCGTCTTTTAACATCTCTTGCACTTGTCGCTTCACTTCGCCTTCCAGATGACATGGTATTCTTCGCGATGTAAATGACATTACTTTTGGATTAGTTAACGGAATTTCATGATTCACCTGGTCGCAATAACCGTATGGATCGCCATCTCCAGTGAACAGATGATCGTATTTCTTAATTAAATCTGTCATGTTGTATACCGTCGACAGGTTCACCGCTGCTATCTCGCTGGTCTCATACATTTTGATACGCCCGTATTTCGTGACCACCACTTTCGCTTGCGTGTCAATTATTGCACCAATCTCCCGCAGAAAATCCGCTCCTAATATCGTTCGCTGTAGTTCGGGCACAACGATGAAAGGAAACGTCACCTCGCACCCTCCAACAACAATCGTACAGTTCGACCTACCCGTTACACGCAACACATGCCCGCCTACTGTTTGTACTGTCAACGAACACGGACTGACGCTCTTACATAAATTCTTATCTATCAACGACACGGCCGCTCCTGTATCTACTAAGCATACTACTTCTCGATCATTTACTCGCAACTTCGAATACATAGCCCCCTTCTCAATCGCCCCCACTAAGTCTAGGTTCATACGAAAGAAAGAACAAGCATTATACCGTCTGAAACTTTTCCTTTCCTGTCTTTCTGGGCAGTCTCTTCTCCAGTGTCCTGGCTTGCCACATTCAAAACATCGGTTTTTTCTATTACCCAACTTTAACGCCGCCACTTCCCGCTGCAATGCTTCAATTTGCTGCTCATATACATTTGGTTTCGGCTGCTCTATAGCGGCTACAGTCGTGCTCAGCAGCTGTCTGGTCACCTTCGCTAGCTCACTAATATCCATCGGTTGCGTTGCGCTAACCAGTTTTAACTGCTGAGAAATGTGGTCTGGTACACTCTCGATGAATTGGGAAGATAGTAACTGCTCTTCTGATTCTTTATCCAACGTGGGAAGCGCCCGTCGAAGTAAATTCGTCAATTTCACCGCCAATACTAACGGGTCTCCATCAGGTCCCAGCCTCGTTGATCGGAACTGCTGCATCGCTAGCTGTCTGTCTGTTGCGCTGTCGAACTCCGACACCAAATTTTCAACCAATCTCTTCCAAGACACTGTGCCGTTTGACCGGTCTACGCTGTCATATGCCGCCTTCGCTCGGCCTCTCAACAGCGTCCCCAGAACAACTGCCTTCGCCACCTGCTCCTTGACACCCACCAGCTCAGCTACGGCTTCGAAATCACGTAGGAAGCTCCGTATGTCTCCCTCCTCAAACGCAGCTGGCCACGGGATCTTCATTTTACCGGAGGCAGCGACATCAAATGTAACAACAGAAGACAAGGCTGGCAACAGATCAGTTTTATTACGAAAACCAACAGGTATTTATATGTATTTTACGTACATTAATAAGGCTTCTGCCCGCAGAAAGAAGGCGGTCTTCTGATTGGTTGTTTGCAAACAAACGCAGTCTTCTGCTTTCTCGTTTTCGATGTTTTTCGGAAATGGGAGCCACTTGTCTGCGAATCATATTTGTCCACGTTTAGGTCAGCCTAGATTAATTTCTACCAATCAGCGTAGATCAATGTCTACCAATTGGCTAGCAGCTTGCTCTCACCACACCGGTAGCTCAAACTTTGCAGGCCGACCAATTGATATCAGGTGTGCTTCGGCTGGAGATTGAAACCCCTGACTAAGTGCATGGTCGGCGGGAGCCCTAACCCCTGTGCCACCGACGTACACTGGAAAGTAATCAAAGAAACTGATAGAAATAGTGTATACAGTACAGCTGCAAATACTTTCTACCAATCGACTTCTCAGATAATTTGAATTATTCATAAGCATTAGTTCAGGACAGAGAGGAGACAGTTTTTCTCATGCAGTATAAATACCTACAATCAGTATATATTTTTATTTTCTTGTGAAGTTATTCAAGAATTTTTATCTTATACGAAATCATACTAAGTAATAGAATTTTAAGTTTTATATTCGTGCTTCCCACCAATGATAAAATGTTTTATGAATGAGATGACCTCATAAATTAGGTCACTTAAACTTCATGTGAACATATTATTTTACTGATAAGAAAGGTCAATATAGTCCTGCAGTTATCTTTCAAGAATTATCCTTCAAACTGAAAATCAACAAATATTTGTACAGATGTGTACATGGAACCTTTTTTCAAATGTTTTAACTATTTACAAATGTGTTCTAGGCGTTGAAATTGTGGTAAAAGTCACGAATTGACAGAAGTTACAATTCATTGTCCATTGGGTTCTGTCTCAGTGGCTGAATAATCACCAAGCTACCCTCATTAGCTGAATATCATGGGTGCGTATTGATGAAGAGTCCCAAACTAGGCAGAAGCAGCTGTCCAGTACTTCATACTGGTTTTCAGTGGTTCTCTAAAATGGTATTAATCAGTAATCAAGCTCGAAACCAAGTAGAGAAAAACAAATATCAAATAACTTAAGCAGAAGATATTTGTCAATACAACTTAAGTCGAAATTACTGCTGCTTCAGTCTTTGCATCCTAAAATCATTTGACTACAGAAAATAAGATCATCAGTGCATTAAAACAAAGTATGACCTTTAATGACAAGTCAAACTAGCTGCTTACCACATGAGTATCACATATAAAAGGCTTATAATAAAAAACATTGTCCTGGCAATGTGACATTGATGATGACATCACTAGAAAAGATAAAAACAAGGTTTTAAATATTCATAACAAAATGTTAAGAGAAAGAATCCAGAATTTTTAAACTGTGACAATATGACACTTTATCTAACTGTTTTCATAATTCGTCAAAGAACTAAGCAAAAACCAGTTACCCAACAAATGTGCTGAAAGAAGTGGAGACGAAATGAACACACGCTAAGGAAACTGCTGAATGACATCATGTGTACAGTTCAAGAAGATTAGAACCTGAATGAGAAACAACGAATTCGGCTGGGATCAGAGGGTGATATAGTGAAGATAGTGCGAACTTTTTAATAAAGATACAATTTACAATATTATCACTGACAAGTTTTAAATATTTCAATGAATACATTGAGAGTGGTATTTTCATTTCCTTACTTCTTTTCATAGTCTGTCAGCCAGACATCTTTAACACGAACAGATAAATGGGTTACCTTTTCTACTAAATTAGAGGATTTCACCGGACTAGAAGCATACCGATTTACGTCATTGGTACATCAACACATTTATATTTAAAATGAAAACAATTAAGTAGCTAGCGTCAATGGTGCAGTAGAACGAATGGGCAGAAGAATGAGTCATGTCCTAGAGAACTACGGTTTATTGACTGATTGGCAAAATTCTGGTTTTGAGACATGACGTTATTGTGTTTGACGTCTCTCGTGTTTACGCTTGTGTTATGCTGATGAATAACAAGTGGCCACTGTAAAAACAGTCCTTCATTCTTTGGATTTTTCACAGCCGATGTCAGTTCTTGATAAAAATCTGTCTTCATAATATATAATTCTCAGAAATAGATTAAATTTAATTAGAAAGAAGCATTTGTAGAGTAAGAGGATGAAATGCTGCAGTATTCTAGACAGACTAATGCATAGTTAAACTGCACTACTTGTCTCATATTTTTTTCTGAAGTATAAGTTCTTTGCTGTTATGACAGTTGGTACACAGTGTACCTAAGGCAATTATTAATTTTATCCATTTACTTAAAATCTTCGTCCTTCTGCAATTTTGACTCTTCTAATAGGAGACTCTGCTCTACACTGAATGATAATCATAGGAAGGATCTGAACAGTATATTACAATTATTAAGGTAAATAAGTTATAAAAGAATACAGTTACTTGAGAATAGAATTAATTCCACTTCCACAAACTTAACATTATAGTCCAGAGACATAGTTCAAGAGGCATGCTTCGACGGCGTTTTCTCCACCCCAGATATTTCCAACGGGTTGTTAAATATTCTTTGGCTGAGGATGAGAGATTCCTGTCATTTTCAAAGCATCGAACCAAAAAGTTAGTGACAAAGCAGACATTTTTCAGAAAAGGGATTAACCCTCTGCATATTATCAATAGCATTTATCAATACGACTAACATTTCCTATAAGTGTGAAGTTTCTCAGCTACTTAATCGGCAAACTGTATGAAATTAATGTATTCTGATGAAATTTAAACTTAATCATAAAGACGAATTGATTTTGACACTGTTAGGAAAGTATACCAATCAACCCAATTAATTTTGCAACATTTCCCCACTTATTATTTCTTTGACTTCAACAGTTTATTTGTGAGGATTTGATTTATTTCATTTCTGGTCACAGATTGATTTAATTTAGAGAACTATTGAAAACTAGCACATGTTTTGCCCTAGTTTGGAACTCTTCAGCAGTACTCACCCATGAGTCCACCAGAGATCAAATCCAGGACCTTCAGGTTACGAAGCCAAGCTCTCTGACCATTCAAATACTTGGGCAGAAATTCAATGACCAGTGAATTCTATCTTCTGCCAATTCATGATTTTAGCCCGATTACCAGCCAGTATCATAGGCGAGTATTTGTCCTCATACCCGACCTAGTGGACCCTATTGATCACGACTTCTCAATAGGACTCTCCAGTCAACTTTGTCATGTAGCCAGTCATTCGTCAGCACCAGATTAATACTGAAGAGTTTGTTTGTTGGGATTTAACTTGTATGAGTTTTTATCATGGAATGATGTCAGTAGGTAGGTGGAGTGGAGTTCGAACCCCTTTGACCCAGCAGCTGGAACCAATGACTGTTTTTTGCCTTGAATTTTCTCTTTTAAAATCTAAGATTTTCTACGTTGATTCCTCTAAGTGAAAGTTGTTCATGAATTATTAAATAATCAGTGCAGACTCGATATTCATCACAGAATATTTGAAGCTGAATGATACATATTTTAGTACGGAATAAACACCATCTGTGAGATGAAGACAAGTGATCTGATTTGAATAACAGTCTTGTTAGCATGAAGATAACTGAGAAGATAAATTATGTATCAATTATATGAAACAGTACCTTAAGTCACACGATATATTGTTCTAGATGATAAGAAGATAGTGTCAGTATTGAGATGTCCAGAGGGATAACAAGTAGATGTTATGAAACACAAGAAATGATCTTAAAATGTATGGAGAAGTTAAAGAGTGAAGAAGAACAAACAGATTCAATAATACAACTGATTTCTGACAAGAAAGAGAATACTAAACAAAAGAATAAATATTTTATAAAATAAGAGACGTGTATAATGTCCACTCAAGGCTACAGCATATACAGATAGCTAGAAAGCATAATTAAGATTTATGAGGGCAGCTTCACCTATCTGACACAAATGATATAATTGAAGCAGTTGAGTTCCCTTTATGAATTTCGACAAAGCAATACGATTTAATTTAAATGGGTTAATTTGTAGGGATTTGATCTGTTTCAAATTTGGTCACAGACTGATGTCAAATTTTTTGTGGAAAACCGTGATCAATGAGGGGGGAACCAGGTTGGGTGACATTGGCTGATGGTTGTGCTAGCATCACGGATTGGTAGAAATCGGAATTCATGGATTGGGTCCCAGTGGCTGAGTTGTGTCTGGACTTGTTTTGTAACCGGAAATACAAAAATTTCATATATATATATATATATATATATATATATATATATATATATATGAATTCTTATAATTGTAAAAGGATCAATCTTCGAATAGTTAAAAAATAACGCTCATTTTATCAATACAGAAGTCGTAGATTGGATAAATTTCAAAGATGAAGTGCTTGTCTGAAAAAAAATAGTAGATGCATACTGAACAATTTTCAGAAAAATCCCCTAGTGGACTGATTTAAACCGAATATTAATTATTTCACTGTCATAAGCATAATACAAATATTAAGTTATGCATCTGCCATATTGTTTTTTAGATATGATGAAGAAGATTTGTAGCTCAGGTGGATGATTTTGATGTAGTTGTTTTCTCTGAGCTAGATATTTTATTTGCGAAGCTTTCATTGCCCTGCTAGGCAACATCTTCATTGGCCAAAGTGGACGTCCCCTTCGTCTTCATATCCGTGATCATAAACTAGCCGTCAAAAAGCATGACATCCACTCCCTCATATCGCTGCATACAGACAACCACGGACATCATTTCGACTGGGACAACGTTCAAATATTAGACAGAGGAAACAACAAGAATGCTAGAGAATTTTCAGAAGCCTGATATTCCAGTGAATCGTCAATCAATAGACACATCGAGATAGATGAAATTTACTTATCAATAAGAAGGAAATCTCACACATAGAGGGTCAATGTTCAAGTCAGGGAAACAATCAGCTCGAATACAAGCAGCCCAGATGGTGTGAAAACACACAAAAACAACCAGTCACATCCAAGGTCACCGGGGGAGATGACTAATAACTCGTCGAGAAATCTAAAAGCTCACATCAAATTGAAGTATGCACTGAAGATGTTGCCTAGTAGGGCAATGAAAGCTTCGCAAATAAACTATCCAGCTAAGACAACACAATTACATCAAAATATTTTCTCTTAAAATATATTTAAAATAGTCAGATGAAAAGTACTGATGAACATATGAGTTGCTGGTGAAATGGTATCCGACAGACATTTTTGGTCTAGAGAAAGATTTAAGTTTGTCCTTTTTACTTCAATGTACAACGTTAACTTGACTAACTTTTTCAGTACAATATCTTTCATCGTTGTGTAACAGTTTAGACCGCTACAGTTCATGTCAGCATACTGTTATAACAAAGAATAATGTGAAAGAAGACAAGTCAGCGAATAAGGCTTAAGGAATGTCATCAGATAAAAGAGAAATTATCAATCAAAAGAGTCTGTCTTATGTTATAATGTAGGTTAGGTGATCAACAATTGTGAATATCTTTTTAATTTTGTGATTTACTATATTGATTGTTTGGATTTTCAGCACCAACGTTAAGTCATTTCTTCTATATGGGTCAGAAACTTGGCGTGCGCGTCACGAAAAGTAATTCCAACAGGTTACTGTAAACTTTCATCGAAAACTGTCTTCTCTTTGTCGATAATGGAGATCAGATGGCCGGTCAGAAAGGATTAACAGCGACAAACTCTGGGAACGAACCAACCAACAACCTATTGCTCAATAGATATGCCGAAGAAAATGATAATGGATAGGATACACCCTGGAGACCATTAGGTGACGTCTTGTGCAAGACCAAGCCCTCAAGTGGAACGCGAATGGGAAACGACGAGTTTGGCATGTGTCCGAGCTTGAGATGGAGAAGATCGTGCGAGAAAGACATGAAATCCCTTGGACGATCGTGTTGCCGGCTAAAGCCGATTACAGAGAACAGGATGAAGTGGAGATATCCTGTTGAAGGCCTGTGTTCCACTAGGAACCCAAGGAAATGATAAAATATAAATCATATTTACCAGTCTTATGGCAGCAACCAGTGTCATACGCCTAGTTCTTAGTGTTACTGCTAAGTGAACTCTATGTGCAATGTGAATATGAAACTAGATGACTTGTAATTTCAGTGAGCATTTGATTGACGTTAGTTAGTTAGTTAGTTTGATGATCACATTGCAAACTTGACCGATAGAATTCCGTCATCAGTTACACTAAGACCTAGACATATGACTTTGGTCATACCATGGTAAACAAACAATATAGTTGAACACATTGTTACAAGGTCACTTATGGTTTCTGTTCATTTTCGTTATCGTAAAGCAATTTTATTTACTTTACAGTTTCTGTTTTATCTTACTATATATCCTTCTGATGAGTACCGAAATCCAAGAAACCTAGATCCGGGTTTTTCTTCCGATTGCCTCCAAATATCTAATGCTAATGTGACTAATTGTCAGCCATGCTACTCGATTTCTTTAACAACAAATTTACCTATCTTTAGGACCTCAGCTAGGCAACTGATAGCTTTCTGGTACATCCTAGACTAACAATCAAAGGCTTCCTGAATTCATTTTGGTGTTTCAATGTTGGTGAGAAGGAAATGGTAGATTTAAAAAAGATGAGTACAAACCAAAATGCAAAAGCTAAAGTTTAAATGTAATCATTACAATGGATCTGAATCAATAAGTAATTCATCGAATGCCTTTTCTGTTTTACTACTGATATTATCAGTATTATGCGTAATCTAACTTGAAAAAAAATCAAATCATTACAAACCAATGCTTGAAAACTAATCTCATGCTTACTAATGACTGGCTGAAGGATGAAGCTGCTTGGAGTTCTTGTGAGAAGTCGTAACCAATGGGGTACACCAAGTCGGATGTGTAAACAGCAACTCACTGATAACATTGGCTGGTGGTAGAGACATATGGAAGTAAGAATTCATAGGTCACTGAATCCCATACCAGTGACTCACTTTGTAATCTGTAGGTCCTGGGTTCGATCTGTGGTGGTATGCTTGTGAAGAGTCGTAAAGTAGGATGGAACAGCTGTCCAGCACCCCTTGCTTTTCAATGGTCCTCCAGCTTATCTCAGCCCGTAATCTATCTTTTAATCAACGGGTGTTTTGAAGACATTCCAAAATTCAAGGCTGTTGGTTGTATAAACCTACTATACGATAGAGATTTGATGCGTAGACGTTATTGATCGGCTAGTGTCGGAAAAATTATTTGACTCATGAATGCTGTCAAGACTCTGCTTAGATCACCATTATATATTTATGAAAAGGTTGTCTTCTCAACTAGTCGATATCATTATCAGATGCAGTACATATACGCTTAAATGGACACTAGTCCGTAACTATTGTAATGTGTCTAGTCGTTTGTTTGGTGCAGACTGAATTCTATTTTATTCGCGAGCCAGAATAGCTCAGAAGGCACATGAGTTCCTTGAAGGTTTCAGACACGCCTTGCTAACTTGTAAGTGCCAAGTAGCACGAAACCTAGGTGGAGGAAGTGCTTCTTGCTGATTGCATCCAACCACCTAATATTAATACACCAACTCTGAATCCTCGATATATTTCCCTTTCTTAATCTTAAATAGTTTTCTGCAGTGCTGTCTGAGAAGAAATAAAGTCGTTATTAGACCTATGTGTTAAGAAATACTGAAATCTTAAAACAGTCATTTCTTAGACGAAAATTTAAGCGTCATATTGTTAATGACGTCTTTCATTAATTAGTAAAGATGATTAGAATAGAGTCATGTTTTTTTTTCGATTACAGCTTGATTCCACACAGTATTTTCAGTACAAGTATGGAATTTTCAGCATGGATATCGGTAGCCCAAATTTACAGGCCGACCAAAGATATCGGGTGTGCGCCGGCAGGGGATGGAACCTCGGACCATGTGCATGGTCGGCGAGAGTCCTAACCACTGTGCCACCGACGCACAACATTTACTACACTGACAAATCAAGTATCCGTGTAACCTAAATTTTATTTCAATTATTTATCACATGTAATTAAGTGGAAGTAGTCAGTAATAATTTCTTTGAACAAGCTTATATGCTTGCATTACTGTTATTACTCGTGTTATTGTCCAACATTATAATGAAAACTAATCGATATCAGCAGGAGCAAACCAACATGTTGACAGGAGAGGCAGGCAAGGAAGACAGGATTTCAAGTGGACATAGAGAAGACAGAGGTGATGAAGACAGCAAACATCCACCAACAACAAAATGCACCAGTTGCCATCAGTGAAAGGAATTTAACGGAAGTCGCCTCTTTTACTTACATATGCAGCATCATTACTACTATAGACAGCACAGATTAGAATATCAGAGGCAGAATGGGAAAAGTAAGCCAGACCTTCCTTAATCCAAAATCAATGTAGAAGTTAGCATAAAGAACCAAAATCAGACTGCACGTTTCTCTAAAGTCACTTTTATTACGCTACTACAGATTTTCATCAGCTTCATTCAATACTGAAGATCAGATAGCTGGTTGGAAGGGATAATCAACGAGGAACTTCGGCAACAGACTTACAAACAGGCTATTTCCCAAAGAATATGCTGAAGGAAATAGAGATGTATCAGACACACGCTGAGAGATCATCATGCACCAAACAGTCAAGTAACATTCTAATGGAAAACGACGCACTGGGCGTCCTGGTATAAAACCATTCTATTCCACCTGGAACTTAAGAGAATAATATAATACATTCTTTGAAATAATAGAGAAGAATTGTAGGTGAAAATTAGGCTAGAAATAGTTCCGTTTTCTGTAGGGGACTTAAAAGCCAGATAGGTAGCTACACAAAATATCAGAATAAAAATCCAAGCTGATGAAATAACATTGTAACAGTGTATTATAAAAAATACAGTTAACAAGTTATATGAATTAATGGTTACTTGGTGACACAGTTAAATTCTACTGGTAAAAATTATTAAAATAATCCACATAAGCTTTCACTGCTGGAGTTGTGTCTACTACACCGGTTGTAGAATAGTCTTCGGATGAAAGGTTCCTGAAAAATCCAAAGGATACAACATGGTTAATAGTGAAACAAGTAGACAGTATAGACTAGTGAGAAGACGAGGTGTCAAGCAGCTTCCTGTATTTTAGATTGCACTTCAAATTTATGTATATTTTACAATGAATCGTGTTAAACAAAAGTCATGTGCAATGTTTCTATTTTTAACAGCTAACAAAAAACTGTACGATTATAATGTTCCAGACTCCAGAACTCGCTAATCTTTCACGATAGAGCGTCTATGATCCAATACCACAGCTCAAAGAGCATCAAATAACTTCAATTCGAAGCTCGCAACTTCCTTGAATAGTTAGCATGTTAGAAAGACGATTACCGCCTGAATCAGTCAGATGCAAGAAAAGGCTGACGGAGAGACCAGGAACGAAAGAACACAAGATAGAATAAATCTGTTCCAGATGAAATTTTCATCCGCCTACAAGAAAAGGTGTACACGTATGACACGTCCACAATCACATCACCACATTTTTACTTGCTACGCTCTCTCTTTCAGTCTTTTCTATCTGTCCTTCAAATTATTTAATTACACACATACTTATGTCTGGGTCATTGAGCAGCCCAATTATTTCAAAATTAAGGTTATTCAGTGTTATTCAATGTCGAGGTATTCATTTGAATTTTAATTAGAGAACTGCTTTGGCAAGAGTACTAATGAGTTTATCTTGTGGTCATTTCATTATGATAATATTTCATCAGGTTTCATGCACCATAAGAAATGAAGTCAACTCTCTTCAGTTTGTTGAAAGCCTTTGTTAAAATAAATGAACAATTATATACACACACTAAATTTGAGTTCATTCTTTTACTTAGTATCTCATATTCCTGAAATGAACTGAATTCTCAGTGTAGAACTTTGCACTAAAGTACAATAATTCAAGTTACTACGCTTCGTAAAAGCAAATGTAAAGCTAAAGAAACTATAATAAACGAATACGTACAGGAGAAAGAATAATGAGAATTGAATGTATCTGGAAGATCACAAAGCGAAGAGTGAATTCATCTTCCCCACTGAGAACCATTTCGAGCCATATCATCAACAGCCTTCAGCCATTGGTTCTTAGAACACAAATGGCCTCAGTCAGACAATCTACCCTTTCTTATGTGGCTCCAACCAACCAGCAGTCAAAAAATTCTTGAATTGGTGCTGTGTTTTCATCAAGTCATCATTAACTTTTTCCAACGCTATCCTATTTCTGCTAACGGCTTTGTAATGCGTAACACATATCTCAGCCATCTATATATCGATGCATCAGTACAACCTCATCAGTCAACTTTCCCCCTTACCTGACACCACGCCTAGCCTTATCATTACCAACCATTATATACAACCTAACACAACTAATCTGACTCAGACACCTGTAGTCAAGGAAGGTCAGACTTTTCAATATTATTCACTTTCAAAATCATCCTAATCTGTAAAGAGGGATGAAGAGAACTACTGCACAATACACACATGCTTTTTTGGATAGCTGGATATAACAACACGTCATCTTTGTTTGCTAAACTGATGAGACTCTTTTCGAGTAGGGAAACAATCTCTGAGCAACCGAATTCGATCAGGGTCACCTTCAGCTTTTGTATATTAAGCATGCTTCTCTTATGAAATTATTCCGCATATCAATTCATATTACTCTGTTTGTTTATTGTATTTTAGGTCACACCTCTTCAATAATAGTTCAAATGTAATCGTTTCGTAGAGTTACATAGTGATTAGTGCGTCGGTTGCACTGCGGTAGAATGCTCGCCAACCATGCAGGTGGTCCGGAGTTCGATCCCCGACCGACGCACTCCTTTACCTCTCTAAGTTGGTAATAAAACTGGTGAAGATGGTAGGTTGGGCGTGAGGCTGGCAACCTCATCCCGTAAAAATAAGTATCACTGCTGCCGAAACGCTATGTTTCACTGGGAATGTAAAAAGGAATAAAAACACATACTGATAACGTTGATTAATAATCAGTATGATAAAGCTAAACAACTTAATAAGTGATAATAACTAACACAGAAATTTATTGTAGGTAATCACTATAGTAGAAAATTTTTATACTGCTAAATCATATGAGCGTGAGATTCATTTGTGAATCGCAGCTAGCCAGAGAACTCTTTTAAATCCATTTTTAATACTACTCTATAACATGAAATCTGGAAAGCAAATGAGTAGGAATTCAGCGACTTAGGCTTTCCAGTTGATGTCTGTCATTTATCATCATATTATTATAATTATTCATCTCTTGGTTTCCAGGTGGAGCACAAGGCTTCAGAAGCACACTTCCATTCCACTCTATTCTCAGCTTCCTTTTTAAGCTGGCTCCACGACTACCGACAAGCTCTCATTTCTTATTCACATGATCTCTTCCGTGTCACCCAAATAGACGCCTAAATTGTCTCTCCTTATTTGGGTCTGGAGTTGTACAGAACTAAAGTCACCCAATTTCATTAGCAGGTGATTGTTCCGGAATCTGAGATGACTGATCTAACTGGTTCTGTTTTCTATTTGAGTACTACCTGATTAACAAGTTGAACGGTCTTCGGTGAATCGTAAAAGTAATAACGCTAAGATCAGTGAATTCTGTGCAAAACCGTCAACTACAGACCTAGATACTTTTAAAATGAGATACACCCAGAAAGTTAAAGTCAATTTTCGAGAGGAAGAACGAAGATAAAGAAAACAATGCTTAGATAAAAAAAGTTTCTAGTAAGGATAGATAAATATTCACAAGATGCTCACACATTGACATCCACTAATATCACATTGTTTTAAATTTAATACAGGTTATATTAAAAGTTCGCTACTGTGAAAACAAGCATATTGCCTGGAGCACATCTGTAAAGAATATTTTACACACACACACACACAAACCTGTTATTAAATCTGTCATTTGCAAAATCCCAAAGACCAAGGTGAGAATTCACCAAAGCATATGCCAACAAATTGAAACAGTTCGATTGTAAATAATAATCTGTAGCGAAGATTTGACTAGGCGTCTTTAAATAGTGAATTCGCAAAAAATTAGGGCGATTAAATTAAATTGACCACAGTAAATTCTAGAATATTATTTAGCTTCATTATTTAGTTGATTATTTAGTTTTTCAAAAGAATAGACACTGAACAAAGAGAACTCTTTTCGATAAATTCATCATCAGGTTCTACAATTATATATACATTATAAAGAATGAATGAATTAGTCTTATGTACGACATTAATGTGATATTTAGTTTTTATTATTTTATTCATTCGAGCTCCAAGTGGAAAATAGGGCTTCAAGTGAGAACTTTGAAGTTTTTTTAGCAGCTGTAGTATATTTACAGGATGAAGTTGCCTTCCGCGAATCTGGTTTTCGCGCTTTATCGGCCTCATAACTGGCTTAATGAGGTTTAGGTTTGCATCGGCTGGGAATCGAGCCTGGCCAGTGGGCGTTTTAACGTTGAACCACTGACTCACAAAGCGTTATCCGCTAGTTCCCTAGAGCGACTGAGAACTCATGGGCGAGGCTAATCCGGGGTCACTCACTAGGTGAACATGACGCTAAAGGCAGGTTTGCGAAAGTTGGAATAAACCGAAGTGTGAATAAGATAATTGAAAATTATACTACTTATATCTATAAATCATTTTCGTAGAATACAATTCAACCTAGAAGTGTTATCAAGCTGTAAAAACCTACAATTTACACTGCATTCATTTGTCATGGATGGTGATGATGATATTATAATACTACTGGTTTGTAAGTTCAGAACCGAAAAGCAATAGGCAATTCGATCAAAAGCCAGATACTTCACTACTCCACTTTAACCCAAGGAAAAGAAGATAAATGACAGACTGATTCGTGCTGATAATGACATTTCAATTTTATTATGCAAAAATACATTACATACAGATATATCGCAACTCGAAAAGTCAAACCAACAAATGACTAATCATAGTGATTGCGTGAGGCTTGGCTCTAAGGCTGTCCAATCTCACTATTGTTAGTGCACCAGTAGTTCACTGGTAAAACGTTCGCCAGACACGAAGAAAATCTAGGTTCGACTCCTGTCCGACGCACTCCTAAACCTCGACTAACCAGTGGTAAATCTGGGAAAAGGTGGAAGGTTGAGCCTCTAATGAAACTTCAAAGTCCAAAGTCTGAAGCTGAGAATGCAAGGAATGAAAAAAATGTCGGTAACTCAGGAATTCTGTATACATTAATTTCATTAAGTATATGTATGTGACATTTTGTGTCGGAGGAAGAAAAAATTCGAATATACGATTAAAAAATATGCAGCATATGAATTATATATAAGTACCGTCATTTAAGAGATTTATTATTATTCTTCATTTTTTACATTTTGAGTGTAACACAGCCCTTTATAGTAGCACCTCTCCATTGCTCTTGGTTCTCTACTATCATTTTCAGCTAGCTCTACAACATACCTTGTCGCCATGTCTACTTTCACTTTCATCGTAAAGGGCATTGGCCTACTAGCTTCTTGAAGCCGTTCAACAGTCAGCGTCATCCGTCCTCGAAATGAGAAGTGTTCCTGACTCCAGCTAATAACGAGTTTATTTCGAAATTAAGTAAAGTGATATAAAAAAAGACAGGTTGAATGAATTTTGAATATGAAAGAAATAATAAAAAATTTGACATTATTTTAGTCGTGGCAGCCAGTAAAGGAACTCATGGTACTTATTTGATCCTGCTTGAGACTAGTCTTTTAGATACAAGTGAATCATTATGAGAGATAGCGTTCCTAAAAAGACTCGAACTAAGTGCCCGCCATTTCAAATACCAAAGCGTTATCCACGAGATTATTGAAACTAGCCACGAGGACGGCCTCTTGTGTAGTAGGCATTATTACATTGTATTTATGATTCACCCCACGGATTCCGAGTGGGACATACAGCTTCAGCAACATACCTACATTGTACAATTCTCTGTTGTCTATTTTAGCTGGCTCCGTGATTGCTTAAGAGCTCCCATTTCCTCTCCATATCGTCTCCACAGTGTCACTATCGGATGCCCAAATCTTTGTTTCTCATTCAGGTTCCATTTGAGGTCCTGGCATTGATTTTACTGGACGAAAATACTGGAGTCGGTATTTTCGCTCATTATTCACTTATATCTGAGGAAAACAACTTGATGTTATTAAAGTGGTGTTGGCTAGGAGATTAACGCTGGATGCATTTTTCATCCTATTTGGAATTGACCAGCTGCGTATGGCCAAAGGAAATATTCATGCACTAATTCCCCTAATGAAATTGGATAAGGCGATTACAAGAGATGGAGCAAGTTACAGCGGATTCATTTTATTTCGTCTGCTTCTTTCCAACTGGATACAACCTGAATATTGAAGGTCAATAGTTTCACTACAATATTAACATAATTTAGGTCATTGGAAATAAAAGGTGGAACAATAATTCATACTGAGCATGATAGATAAATGAATTAGGATGTTGAGGTGGTATAATATAAAGTGCTGTAGTATTGCTGAAGAGTCCCAAACTGGGACGAAACAGCTGTCCATTACTCTTAGGTTTTCCAATGGTTCTCTAACTGATGTCAGCTCATGATGAAATCCTCCATGCTGCAGTATTTGTATATTTTATGTGATCGAATTTTCTAGAACAAAACAAGAGGTTGGGGAGTAACAGTAGCAAAAAGATATTGAGGTACGAAACTTACAAGATTACGCAAGTCAGTAGAAAATTGTTACACAAACAAATGAGATATGAAAAAACTGTTGTCAGTTAAGCCCATTCAGTTCAATAACAGACATATGAGACATGAAGTTTAATAGGTGATGGTGTAACTAGTTAAGAGTAAAAACTGATTAATACTTTGTTAACTACATTATCACTAATCATATCTATGGGAATATAGTTTTAAAAGTTCAAATTTCACAAATAACATGAGTCTTTATTGATATTATATGTGGAAAGTTAATTCACTATACTTGCGTAGCTTAAGACTCTTTAATCTGATATTCAGTCCAAGCAAGAATAGTATCATATCTAGAGAAGTAGATATTATGATTTTTAAAAGTTTATTTTATTATAGATTGATTCCACACAGTATTTAGGCACAAGTATAGAATTTTCAGCATGTGATATCGGTAGCCCAAATTGAGCAGGCCGACCATTGATACCAGATGCGCATCAGTCAGGGATCAAACCCCGGACTATGTGCATAGTCGGCGACGCATGTACATTTCGAGAAGGGGACTGATTTTTTGTGTAACGTTGGCAAATCCTTGAATCTCCTAACCTGGCCTAAAATTCATCCGTTTATATGTACATGATGAATTTCAGCAGATGACTGAAATTATCTGAAGACGTGAAGTATTCGTTTCAGTGGAAATACTGTTAGTTATCACATGCAATGTCATGCAAACGATCAGTCTAGAATGCTAATCATATCAGCCACAGGTAAATAACAATTATGACAAAGAAAAACCATCGTATTACTGAAGTCCCCCAACAGATATGCTTGTGTTTTCGCCATCCAAGTGCGATTCCCAGATAAAAACTTCAATGCTCAAGTTTAAAGCCATATTTTCCACTCAGATTCCATGCCATTGGCTAAACGGTAACACGCTTGTCCTGTAAATTGTGGAGTGTAGGTTCGATGCAGCCGGTGAAGTCATGGGTGTGTATTGTCGACGTGTTGTAAACTAGGCCGAAACACCTGTCCAGTATTCTCTAGTCTTCAATAATTCTGTGACTGATATCTATTTTTAATGACCTCTAAACTGATAAAAATATCCAGTAATAATAAACAAAAATTGTTTGTTAATATATATGTATTTATATAATCATCACATGCGACAGTATATTCCATTATGTTTATCAACAAATAACCATCTAGTAAAAAAGCATAAAACTGATTTAATTGGTTGCAATTTTATGTTTTTGTATAACTGATCATATATTTGACCTTTACGTCAATGAGCGACAAGCTCAACAAATATATAAATACTCAAATTATCTAATTTTACATTTTCACAATATCCGCTTATTCATTATTGTCAAAAAATATACTGAAATCATTTAGTATAGAACAAGTTTCAATTTAGCACACATTTGGATTTGAGTTGTGTTTAAAAACCTTCTTGCTTTTGTATATTTACAAGTGAAAAGTAAGTCAGTAAAAATTAGACATTAGTGTTATTTATTTCCATGCGTTTGGTTTGTTTGTATTTGCTTGTTCTCAATATACGGATTCCTTCAGGAATTAACGTAACTTTGAGAAGTATTGAAACCATTGAAATATCTATCTTGTAATATGGCTTACAGTTAATCTTTTTTGAAAGTTATAATTTAACATTTTTTTCAAAGAAGAATTGACATCTTTGTTATGTAATATTGAATTAAATTAAACCCTTTTGGTGTGCTTCAATTGTAAATTGAATGCATCAGAGTATATGAAGCATTATAAACCATTATTGATCGACCACTTTTAATAAATTAGAATATAATAATTGGTAGTTTAGATATGATCATCAACTTATGTATAAGTGCATTGGCAGAACCATTTGAAAACCAGGCAGTATTGAACACCTATTTCGTCCTAGTTTTTGACTTTTCAGTAGTACGTATCCACCGGTCTCCAAACCCGAGATCTTCTAGTTACAAGGCCAACTCGTAGACTATTCAGTAAGTGCATCCCGAACCTGGTTAAAATAAATTTCACCTTATTTAAATTGCCGGTATATAACGAAACCAACAGCCAGTGGTATGGGCAATTAACTGTGCTTACGATTTCAAAACCGAAACATTCCTGTAAAGAGCCAGAAAAGAGTGAGCATTAGATTCATGGAACAATGTCGGGTGAAATGGATATCATTGACAAAAGGTTCGACAAACATAATAATAATTAGGTAAACACTGAAAAATTAAGGACTACTAGATTAAGACCGGAAAAATGTAAAACATTACAAACATCAGGATGAAATAGAAGCTAAGGAATGCAAGCTGAGTAATCAATGGTTCTCTGTCTGATATCAATCAGTCATCAAACTTGAAACCAATCAAATCCCTGCAAACCAACACTTGAAAATGAGTGCTATTCATGAATACTCATCTGAATAAAATCAGAAGTCATGTAGACACTTCACTGTACTTGTGTAGGATTTAAATCTACTCTTGATTCGAAACGAATAATTTATACGTGTAACTCATTTGTTTATTTGAATTATTTTGATTTACCCGTTGATCGATTACACTGGCTTGAAATGCTGCGTCTCTACTGACAAGTCAGTCAGCTGCTAGTGCGCATGCATCGGGGATGGCTTGAGGTCTGCATGACGCCATTTGGTTGGTGGTAACCAGAAGTGGGACACAGGAGTCCTGTTTCACCCGGCCTCAAAACGCTTCACTGGGTGTATCAGCGTCCTAGTGAGTGATTGACTCAAATGCAAGGCAAGTCGTTCCCAGCCTTATTCAATAGATAGCTGAGTCATGGATAGTGCTTTGACGTTTGAAATGATGGGTACCACGTTTGAACGTCAGATGGGACACCAGTGCTCACTGGGATTTGTGTCAGTCCAGCTGACATAGGCCAGACAGGATGAAATGTGCGTCCTGGACTCCACTGTTAACCTCTGTCAAACAACAAAATGGAATTTGTTTATTTCTGTGTTTGGACAGATATGCAGAATGATGATACTAGCTGCTTCGACTTCCCATTATCCATTCAGTTTTATTTCTGCTCAGCATTGCATTGTATTGACAAGGTAGACATGACTGATTATTTCGAAGAATAAATTCATGAATCAACATTGATCAAATTATCGACGAATGTGAATACAAAAGTGTGGGTGTTGACTGCATTCGTATCGCCGACTCTATTGCATACATGACCCAGCGTACATCTTTAGCCTATCCAGGTATTCACACGCACACGATGAATTCTCTTGTTAGGAGCACGTGGAAGGCATCTTCTAAGTAAGAGCATTCATGCTACACTTTAATTAGTGTCACTGTGTCGTACTTTCATAAAAATATATTGCTTGATCCATCTATGCAATGCGTGAGATTTAGCTGTAGACTCGAACACCTCAAATATTATGCAGACATGTACATTCCAGTAATATCGCTGCCAGAGTTAAATTACGAAAATAATTAATTAGCTGAGAGACGAATTTCCCTTATATATATGTGTATTATATTTCACAAAAGCAACATTTTGACCACATAATTTGAGAATTCTACAAAAGCATCTCGTAATTGCTTATGAGTAAATTATGACAAAACTTGACTTGAAGTTTGTTGAGATATAAAGGTACAGAATAATAGATATTCACATAGTAAAAGTTAGAACAACACATTAAATCGAACAATATTGTTTTCAGTTACACCTCATCAAGCTTGCGTCTAATATATATAAATTTAAATGTAAAAATTCGATTATATAAACGAATCAGTGTGCTTTGTCAATCGGATAATAAGAATGTGCATACAAATTGTGCAATTAGTCATAATAATGGCAATGAGAATGTTAATCAAAATGTTTCTTCTACCAATGAAAAGGATGAAGGAGGTGTAATGTTCGGCGCACTACTAGACAGATTAGCCAACATGTTACTGAACATCTTTCATCGTGGTTCGGCAAAGGACAGACAAAAACAATCCATAGCTCAATTTTGACACACATTTAGTTGATAGTGGTCATGTAGTGGAGAAGACGAGAGCTTTCAAAGTAATTCATCGTATCCAACCGAATGCTTCCAATGGACTTCGTATTCGTCTACTACACAGAGCTGAGGTGATAGGCATTCGAACTATTAAGCATAGACTGTGCATTCAAAGAAGTTCGTACATTTATTATCCCTCCCTTGGGCTATTATGACGTAACTAACTGATCGCTTCTCCATCAGCACTTACTTATATTTTCAACCCCTCTCCTATCATAACTTAATCTTGCCACATCTTGGTTAAAACGTATTTCATTTACTTCCCTCACAATCTAGCATTACTTAATCGGTCCATTTGTTTTACTCAGCCTTTATCGACTACTTCTACCTGAATACTTGTTTCTTTAATCATGCTGTTATTCATTATTCTTGTTATTAGCGATCGCCTCATATTTTCATCATTGTCACTGGAAGAAACATTACCATAATTATTCTAATTACTATTATTATGACTAATTGCACAAATTATATGCACAATCTTATTATCCTATAGACAAAACACCGTGATTCGTTTATATCTGAATTATTATATCTACAGGTGTGTTTATTAAAGTCAAGCCTGATGAGATCTTATTCAAGACTATATGGTTGATCTAAAGTTACAGAATTACAGATAGGCGCTCGTTAGTGTAAGGTAGAAGATTGAAATGCAAACACAGCATCATCAGCGCTAACCTCAATGTAGTCATGAAAAAGTCAGGTTTAAATCGCACCATCTCACAGTACATATTTCATTGAGTAAGATAAAACTCTAGCAGAGTGAGTCTAGTCCAGCTTCTTCAGTTCCACCAAACACAGTTGAACAGATCCATAGATTTGTTTAGTGACAAGCGTTAGAAGCAGCTGGGTTGTCCATTCCTTCGCTGTGCGAATCACTACCCGACAAATAGCAGTTCACATCTATTCAAACAGTTGATATGTTTATGTTAAGACCAGGTCGATGTGTTGGACAAAACCGAACGGAAGGATTTCCCTGATAACGACAAAGTAAGCATATGTTTAAATATTTCTGATTGATGGTTGAAAGCAGTGTCAGAATTGGAAACAATAGCCGGCCAACTATGGGTGCGATGTTCTTTCAGTGGAGTTGAGAAGCCTGACTGATAGATAACCCGGTCATCATTTCACTGTAGTGATCACAGGTTACGCCCAGCCTTCAATGTAAATGAATGACACATTACCATCTGCTTATCGTCACACAGGGCGTCAAGTGAGGCTTCCTCCTATTAAAATTCATCATGCTGTTTAAACTGCAGACTACACGGATGAAGTTATCAAAGAATAGACTGTGAAAGGCGGACATGGAGTAGATTGTGTGAGGATAATTGTGAGTATTTATGGAGAATGAGGTAGCCAGCTAATGTAAGTCTACAGAAAATTGAATAAAAAATGGAGTTGCGCTGTTGAATCTCTATCTTCCACTCAGAACCTAAGGGAATAATAGTGATATGCTGGATTAGCAGGGCGAGTGAGGAGACTGTTTACTGATGGTGAGATTACTGGAGATAGTCTTGTTCTAGCTGAGTGTTGTTGGTGTTGCTGATGCATGATGACTAGCGGTGAAATCGAAATCCACGTTGTGGTAGGAATGGAAACAGTCATCCTCTGAACTACTGCACCGGCGATTCACCATCTCGGCTAATTGAGCGAATACTTCTGTGTAATTTATTTAAAAAATTCTTTGCTTTCAACAAACTGAAAAAAGTTGACTTTATTTCTCATGGTGCATGAAACCTGATGAAATATTATCTTAATGAAATGACCACAAGATAAACTAATTAGTACTCTTGCCAAAGCAGTTCTCTAATTAAAATTCAAATGAATACCTCGACATTGAATAACACTGAATAACCTTAATTATGAAATAATGGGCTGCTCAATGACCCAGACATAAGTATGTGTGTAATTAAATAATTTGAAGGACAGATAGAAAAGACTGAAAGAGAGAGTGCATAGCAAGTAAAAGTGGGGTGATGTGATTGTGGACGTGTCAAAACAAGACAGTCATACGTGTACACACTTTCTTGTAGGCGGATGAAAATTTCATCTGGAACAGATTTATTCTATGTTGTGTTCTTTCCTTCCTGGTCTCTCCGTCAGCCTTTTCTTGCATCTGACTGATTCAGGCGGCAATCGTCTTTCTAACATGCTAACTATTCAAGGAAGTTGCCAGCTTCGAATGAAGTTGAGTCTTTAATTTCAATATTCAACAACCCTTATACTTCACTCATTCAGCCTCAGTTGTTCGCCATCATTCTCCTGCAAACTGCTTAGAAATCAGTGTGATGCAATATGCAGAAGACCGAAGGCTTTCAACAAATCTGTCTGACGGTCAATCTGCAACTCTAGTCATTTCAAACGTAGATCTCATTCAATGCAAATACTAGACTGAGAGTGCATAAATGCCACCTTCATTCACAACGTTTTCTCTGTATGCCTACACAAAAGACACACGACAGTTAGCAAGATTACAGAGGCGTTATCTCGCCAAGCCAAATGTAGGATCTTATGTAAAAAGGCGAGTGTTTGGAGAAACGATTAAAGGCGACTGCCGTTTCCCTTTTCTCTTTTCTCTTCAAATGTAGCTGTTACTACTACTACTACTATTAGGCTTCTGCGTGCCAACATAGTCAAGAAAACGCAAGCAAATTCAAAATTTCTATAGTTATAACCGAATGCTCTAATGGAACCATGCACATGGTCCGGCATTCGATCCCCGGCCGACGCACTCCTTTACCTCGCTAAGACAGAAATAATGCTGGTGAAGAGGAAAGGTTAGGTATGAGGCTAGCAACTCCATCCTGTAAAATAAACACTGCTACAGAAACTTCAAGCCACTAGCTTGAAGCCCTATGTTCCACTGGGGAACGTGAAGGACAAAAAAAACTCTAATGCAACCGGATGTTTGTGTAGCCTAGAAACACCTGAATACGAATTTACCATAGGGAGATATCTCATTGTTTTCCAATGTCACCTCAGTCAAAATGTCAACTGAATATTCCCGAAGAAATGAGTTTGTATTTTCCTCAGTTATTAAGCATTCAAACAACTGACTGACCGAAATAACCTATAAAGGGCAGAGATGAAAATAAAACACAAAGCGATCAAATGATTTTTATTCTGATCGTGTTTTTTTCTGGT
This sequence comes from Trichobilharzia szidati, assembly GCA_944472155.2. Classification (NCBI taxonomy): domain Eukaryota; kingdom Metazoa; phylum Platyhelminthes; class Trematoda; order Strigeidida; family Schistosomatidae; genus Trichobilharzia; species Trichobilharzia szidati. The sequence continues at coordinate 75,944,124 of OX235272.1, forward strand.
TTTTCAATGGTCGAACTTCCATGTGAGTAAATCATTGAATGGTAGATTTCATCCTCAGGTGTCTCCTTTCATTTATAGGAGACAGAATATAAGGTAGTGTAAGCTATTTCGAACCCCTGTGTGTGGAGGTACTGCGGAAGAATCTCAAACATTGTTATAACTGCTTTCTAGGTCTCGCACTGATATCAAGGAATCATTATACTCAATATGAATGAAGTCATTTAAGTTTCCCTCTTTGAGTTTCAAATTATTGTCTAATTTTGGGGCTCCCGCGCCAAATGCTTCAGCTATGTTTACTTCACAAATATCGAGCAACCTTTTGTTTTATGTTTTCGCATTTCAATATCTACTATTTCTCTGTTTACGCAAATTTGAATTATCTAGTTGAAGAGAATATAAGAGATACATTTTCTCAAGGTGAAAAACTGTTTGAATAATGCTATCGCTGGATGTCTTATCGACACACAACGTGAATTAAATTAGCAATTTGAAATCCCTTAAGATAAGTGATATCCGAAACGGTCCAACTTTCCTCGAATTTTCTGTTTCTATCGAACTGCCGAGTGTTTGGAGTCAGATTTTTATGTGTGTTCAGCAATTACTGCATACATCTGTTTCTTTGCCCTGGTAATTCAATCTCTTCTCTGTTCTTCGCATTCTTTTGCGCAATCTGTTGGTTTAATCTGTCTCCTTTCTTTTTTTATCAAAAATATGCACTTGCTTCTTGTTGATGTTTCTACCGAATGAGCTGAACTCACCATGATATTTTGCAGCCTTTTAGCCACTTATCACTGACTTCTCCGTCTGTAATCTTTGCTACGTAACTCTTTTTCGAAGTATTCAGAAATTCGGAATTGACTTGAACCTTCTGTGTACACGGTATTAAAGTGCAGCTTCCTGGAACACTTTACTTATTATTTCACAGTCTTCTGTTATCTTCTTAAGTACATCTGTGGATTACATCATTCGATTATAGGTCATACATAATTTAACATATATGACGGTCGCGCTAAATCACGACTTGGTAGAAGTTAGAATTCACAGGATGGCCACTGAATCTAGTCCCAGTGGCTGAATGGTATACTAGCTAGCTTGCCTTGTATTCGGAAGGTCCTGAGTTCAAACCCTGTCAATGTGGGCGTACTACCGATGATTCCCAAACTATTATGAAAAACAGCTGTCCAGTAATCCCTGGTTTTCAGTGGTCCTGCAACTGATATCAATCTCCAATTGTTACAAACCAACACAGACTCTCAAGTCTGTGTGGAGGTCAACAGCACTCAGCATCAAAAGTAAGATCCGGATTTTCAACGCCAATGTAAAGTTAGTGCTACTGTGCGGATCAGAGACTTGGCCAGCGCGTCATAAAGAGCATCTCAAACAAACTACAGACCTTCATTAACAGTTGTCTTCACTCAATACTCAAGATCAGATGGCTGGCCAGAAAAGATCAGCAACAGGGGTCTCTGGGAGCAAACCAACCAGGAAATGATTGTGAAACAAATATGCAGAAGGGAATGGAGATGGATTGGCCATACTCTAAGGAAGCCATCAAGTGACATCACTAGACAAGCCATTGCTCGAGTGGAACCCGAAAGGGAAGTGGCGAGTTGGTCATCAGTGCAAGGGTGACTTGGAGGAGGTCATGTGAAGAGGAGATGAAAACGTGTGGGCAGACTTGGAGCCAGGTGAAGACTCTAGCAGAGAACCGAACGCAATGGAGACGCACGGCTGAAGCCCTATGTTCCTGTAGGAATTAAAGGAAACAATAATAATAATAGTAACTATTGAGAATATATGATATTGTAAACATTTAGACTTTTGATTCAGTGTCTACCATATTCATCTGTTTATTGCTAATCACTTTACTGTATATCTCATTATATGTAATAAGCAGATTCATATTACCTCCTGAATTTCCTATTTTCTCTTCTTTCCAGAATACAGATTGCCTTCCATCACATTCGTGCGTAAACATTATAAATCATGACAATTTGGACAATTCTTTGGTCATCATTCAATCTGACAAATTTCATCACTTCGTTATTGTGCCTCATTATCATTTATCTACTGTATACGCGCATCTCATATCGACTACCACCTGGACCTATCGGTTGGCCAATATTTGGATATACAGCTTGTTTAGGTGAGCAGTTAATTACATTCAATTGTTTTTTTTCAAAACAGTTCTGTCTTATTTTGTTTAAATTTCCATCACTAGATGTGAACAATTTATGATTTATGAATCAATAACAACTTTGGTATTGAACATTGATATAAGAATAAAACTTGTGCACTGTGGTAGAGTGTAATTCCATTATGGGTAAATTTTTTTTGAAAGTGTCACAGTGTTATACAGTAATGTGCTCGAAACGTCATCCGTAAACATTACTGTATAACACTGTGAGACTTTATCAAAACAAAATTTACCCATAATGGAATTTGGTATTGAACATTGAATCGTTGACAGTAAAATAGTAAAACAACACAGGTAGCAGGGAATTTATTGTGTTTTCTCTGATTTATATAGATGGGGTGAATAAATGATTAAAGTAGAAGCTTCTCTTTCCTTCACGTTCCCCAGTGGAACATAGGGCTTCAAGCTAGTGGCTTGAAGTTTCTGTAGCAGTGTTTATTTTACAGGATGGGGTTGCTAGCCTCATTTCTGGCTTAGCGAGGTAAAGGAGTGCGTCTGCCGGGGATCGAACCCCGGACCATGTGCATGGTCGGCGAGCGTCCTAACCGCTATACCACCGATGCACAAAATAGAAGATTAGAATTTCAAAAATCTACTTAGAATATTTTATTTAACTGTAAAGCTTTTCTTCGTATTAGGAAGTTCACCTATGCAGGTTTCATTGTGTGCCAACAATGGAGAACTAGAGGATTAGGGAAGAGATATGTTATGATGGTTTTGGGTAATTTTCAGTGGTGTTAACCATCCTGAATTACCAAACAGAGGTTTTAATCACTAAGCCTTAGTAAGTCAGGTGTAAGGAAAGATATTCACCAACGAAATTAGATGGTGTTGGTACTATATCGTGGAATAAAAAGTGTTGAAATTCATAGTCCTTTGCATTCCAACTTAGTAGTTCACTGGTGAATATGCTCACATTGTAATCTGAACTTCTTTGGTTCGATCTTTGATGGATCCTTAGTACTTACTGCTGAAGAGCCTCAAACTAAGGGAGAATGGCTTTTTAGTATTTTTGTTTTCTTCAGTGGTTTGCCGACTGGTGTCGAATTGGCTGACGAAATCTACCTAAAATAGTTGTTTATTTCTTTAACCACAAAAATAAACTCCACTACAAATAGAAATCCTCAGGATTAAATCACAGACATAAAAGTATCTTCAATGAGTTAGTTATTCTCAGAATCCCCACTACATATACGACATAACCGTTAGGTAACCTTCGTTAAATTTACTACAGCTGTCGGTAATAATGCTGAGATTTGGGTTCGACACTGAATAACTCCTGCTGCACTAAGCATATGGACTGTGCCGAACAAAACAACAGCTTTATTAGATAAAAAAATACGTCATATAAGTACACTATCGACAACTAAATTGATTAGTTGCATATGGTCGGGCAGCAAAGGCTATCCAATCGAATTATGGTAAAAGCACTACGCCTTAAGTTGTTGATTCTGGTTTAAACCGGTTTTTAGCTGGATTTAGCGTTAACTGGTTTTAACCTTCGTAATATAGGTATTTTAAAATAGGGCGAAATAAAAGGTACAAAATAATATACAATATAGGGATGTAATTAATTGGCTTAAGCACTTCACCAGGTCCTGAGACTGAATCCCGCTCCGACTACTTCAGCCTAAACAAGTGGTTGGCATCATCAGCACTCACACAATTTACGTAACAGCGTTGTACATGAAAAATCTGCCTCAAGTAACTTAGTTCTAACAACATAAGCAATTACACAAATAGTAACTTTCACCAGTGTATTTCTAAAAGATACTCTGATACTTCAGACACATTGGTAAGTGTTCCAGTGTCAGCCTGAACACTGTTATTAAAAAAAGGTACACTAAAATTAAGTTGACTAATTCAATTAATTATTCTGATGCTTACTGGTGACTAGCTACAGGATGAAACTGCCTAGAGTTCTGCTGAGAATTCATGACCAGTAGGGTCCACTAAGTCGGATTGATGAAACTGTATGGTAGTGGAACTATATATCTGAGGGTTAACAGGAGTTAGAATTCGTGAACCGTTGGATTCTGTCCCAATGACTGAGTGGACGACGGGCTCGCCTAATAATTGGAATGTTCTTGGTTCGATCTATGTTTGTGCTCTGGTGAAGAGCCCCATACTTAGACGACGCAGCTCTCTAGTACTTCCTGGTCCCCAATAGTCTTTCAGATGATGTCACTTTGTGATCCAACTTAACTAATTTGTTTTTGTAGATCACTGTTTTTAGTATTTTACTCAGTTAAGTGAACCACTGTGGTTACTATATTTAACCTTTAACAAGGTAGGTGTTATAACAAAAAGGAATGTTTGATTGTTTGACCTACACTTATCTATCTTTAGTAAAATCTATGTGTCTGACAAACTATATTAGCTTGTCCTGATCGTTATTTCTCTCCGTTATCATTCGCCTACATATATTTAGTAACTTAGGTTCTCTTGCAGTCTGTAAGTTATTAGACTAAACGAAGTCTACAGCAGAAAGTTTAAGTAACTCTCAGACAGTGACTCCATTAGCACAAATAAGCCCAACTAAGATTTGGATTATAGCACCTTAATAGCTAATTGGTGTGGTGATAATTATGAACCAGTAGCTGCCCACCAACAACCACCATATGACAGCAATGCTTAACCAACCCTCAGTGAAGTTGAGAAGTGGTTAACAGATTTGTCAACCATTGAATCAAATCTCTCTGTGACAGAAGATTTCGGTTTCTACCTTCGTCAATACTCCATCCTTGTTCTTTCTGTTGGTCAACAGATGCGGGAGAATTTCCTCAGTATACATTAGACTCTATAAGTTACTTTATCAAAGTATTTTTATACTTCTGTAATTCCGTAATCTTAAAAAATTCCCTTTATATTTATATGTGATCGTCAACACAAAGACACTTAACTGTAATCATCAGAGGTAATGCGAAGCTGTCATGTGACTGAAAGGCTGGCAACTGTCGGTTTACCAACATGCTAGATGTTCAGCTATGGATGTTCTCTTGTCAGCCTCATTCTTAATGAATTAGATGTCAAAAAAGTATGTTATTAGTTGATCATAAGACTATCTAGGATGGGCTTGGCTGGCATGCAACTAGTGATGTAATCGTTGAAGTAAAGATATTAGTTGTGACAGTATTAACAGATATGGAGCCTTAAAACACTTCCCTCCTCTGATAAATCTAAATGTAGCATTTGAAAGACAATTACAATTCGTAGTTTCTCTGCAACATTTCAGAGCGTTTTATGTAATTATACAGTTCACATCAATAAGAGAGATAAAAATTTGACAATTTTAGATTTTAACAGCCAATTACCGAAGAATATCCATTTACGAGTTTCGTCAATCATTTGTTCTATGAGAGGAAAACTGTGAATTTTGAAGATTGGTGGTTGGCTCTAAGATCTTCCCATCGAAATCATTGTCATTAATAAATGTGCGAAATTCGGGCACTGTGGTAGTAATTAATTCCATATTAGTTTGTTTATTAGATGTATCACACAGTGAAACAGTATTATTTACTGGATGTTAAAGTTTCGAACAAAATTTATTGTTGTTCATAATCATGCCATCAATTATAATCACACGACTTCTAAACTTGAGTTTTATAGTTTTCTTTGTTCTCTCCTATTTGTCGTCGTTGGGGTAGTAGCATTTTCGAGATATCTCCGTGGACAGGTGTCGAATCATTCCGATTACACGTATTTGCAGTTGATTCGATGAACAAAGCTCCTTTTAACAAGGCAGGAATAAAAGTGGCATTCAAACCCACAAACTCAATTAGAAACAAGCTTTGCCGGTTAAAGGATCCTGTAGAGCCTTCAAAACGAAACAATTTAGTTTATCTAATACCCTGTCTGTAATGATTTTCAGGTCAAATACATAGGTCGAAGTAGTAGAGCAGGGGTAGTCAGACTAGCCGAGCATAAAAACCTACCAAAATCTAGATTAGTTGACCCGAATAAGATAAGAAATCTGGAGGATAGTTCAGCTGTAGCACTCACTATATGCAATTACACACAACCATACAATAGGATGGGATAAGATGACAGTTTTAAAATCTAATATCACAGGGTGGCAGGAGAGATTGACAATAGAAGCTTTGTTTATTGAATCAACTGCAAACACGTGTAGTAGGAATGATTCAATACCTGTACACCCAGACATCTGAAAAATTCTACTACCCCTACGAAAAATAGGAGAAGACGAAGAAAACTATAAAACTCAAGTTTAGAAGTCGTGTGATTATAATTGATGGCATGATTATGAACAACAATAAATTTTGTTCGAAACCTTGTCATCCAGTAAATAATACTGTTTCACTGTGTGATACATCTAATAAACAAACTAATATGAAATCATTCTCATTGTGTGTGTGTGATATAAGTTGTATATTGATTCAAGTATATGGAAAACTAGTGATTATTTACATGTCACTGAGAAAGCCGTTGAAGAGCAAAACGTGAAAAGGGAGTTCCACTTCTGAGAACCTAATAAACAAGATACTACAAAGAGTAAAACATGCCTAGTTAAGCTTGACAGATGTCATTTGCATATATTAAAATCACTTTCAAGTTTCATCACTTTGTTAAGGTCTGTTATGTGTAGTCGAGATCAACTTCAAATCTAACCTTCAGTAGACTTTTTTCCTCAGTCATGGTATCTTGACACTGGCTAACTTATACATCTTGATGGCCTACTTTAAACTGTCATAATATCAAAAGCGTCAGTTGACCAAAAGGACCTTTTTGTGTGAAGAACTCATACACCACTGAGATTAACAATCCTGCCTTTATTCATCATCTGATCTTTTCAAAGGAAATCACCTGATATCATACGCTCTAGATCATATGCCAGTAGATATCAAAAATATATATGTATTTCACTAATGTTATGTAGAGTTTTCAAATTTTTAATAGGGATGGATATTTTCAAGGTCGATTGAATAATTACATGATTTATTTCAACAAATATTTTATTATCATTCGATCTAAAATGACAATCACTTCATATTTTGTTATCTTCATTGTTTTTTACTGTTAGTATTTCATTCTAACAGTTCGTAGAATAGAATCAGATGACCACTATTATTAATTAGTAATAAAGTCATAACAAATACAGGTTAATAGATAGAAGTTGAAATAAACGAAATTTCAATTTTAAAAGTGTTCAATGGCAAAGCTATTAATGTGTGTTGTTTAAACGTGACACTTTGCTTTCTTCAGATTTAGTATGAGTATAAAAGCTATCGCAAGATATTTTCTATCTTTTAGTGTAACAAACACCACAACAGATATTCTAGCTATGTAAAAACAAAGTCGACAAAACATCCTTAAAAAGACAAAAGTAACATCTGTCTTATGTTAACAGCATTCCTGTAAGTATGTATTACAAAATCACATAAGACCAACTACCTGAGAGAATTCAAACCGTAATTTGTCGCCTCCGTTCTACCTATACGTGTATATTGAGACAAGAATGTGACCAATTTCTTCCGCTGTAACGTATGTGGAGTGTGATACTGATAAGATTTGCCAGTAGTATATAAAACGACTTTCATCGGAGTAAAAAATCGACTAGCTGGGTGATAGATTTGATGTCAGAGAAATTAAATGATACAGCGTTGTGGAGATACATGGGAGACGTGAAAAGAACACAAAGAAACACAATATGAATGGAGGCCAGAAGTAGCACAACATGAAGATCTGTGCAAATGGTGATTTGCAGATAAGGTGTACATAATTTCACTATATTAAGATACCAAGTAGAGTATCTACCGTCACCGGTTGTTTCGGTATCGTCATGATTCCACCACTGCGTAGTAATATAGTACCCTGTACTTCCTAGTGTTTCATAGTTCTTAATGAAGTAAAACTGAGATTTAATGTTAATAATGAATAACTGTCATCACATCGAAACTGTTTAACATATTCCCAACAGTACAATATTCAATCACTTAAAGTGATGAGTGCATACATACAGGGACTACAGAATTCCTCTTGGTTATATTTCACACAAGACAGTTTATAGACGTCCGCAGTAATAATATATCATGGAAATGGTAGTTAGCAATATTTCTAATAGGACAGTCCATCTAAAACCCTTCATTTTATTGTCTAAAACTGGATTATTATCCACACACCAAGTTAATGTCTTATTTTGTTCATTTTAGTATACTAATATTATTTCCTTGAGTTCTACATGGAACATAGGGCTTCAACAACACATGTCCACTTTGTGCTATCTTCTGCCATACTCTTCACCCGCGTCCACGGTTTTTCAGAGTCTCTCATCTGTTCCTCCTCCCCAAACAATCTCCTCCATGACACCACTGCCCCGACGAAACACTCGTCGCTTCCAATTTCTCTTTCAGTCGAGCGACGGCCTGCATTGTGTGCGATGTCATTCTACAGCTTCCTCAACGTGTGCCCAATCTACCTCCATTTTTTCCTTCTTATTTGTTGAGCGATCGGCTCTCGCCTGTTGGTTCCTTCCCAGCAACAATTTCTTGTATTTAATTCATTCTGGTTGGCCGACTGGTCATTTGATCTTCAGAATGGAGCCAGCCAGCTGACTAGTTAACTTTACATTTGTGTTGAATAGAATCCGAATCTTGTTCTTTATGCTGGCTGAGTGAGTGCATCATATTTCCAAACGTATTTCAGATTGATGAAGGTGTATCTCGCCTTTCCGATTCCGTCTGTCTGGCTGGCTGGCTTTGACATCCTCATCCGTCCCGAATGACTGTGGTTGAAACGATGATTCCTAGCCAGATAAGTGAAGGAGGTAACCTCTGTTAAATCTCTCCCATTGATGGTGACTAATGCTGGTTGTTGTTTCGGTTGATAGTGGTTGGTTGTTTATCTTCATCACCCCCTTCTATGATCTCTATGTTCACATGCCGTCCTGTCTCGGCTGCATACCAGCGTCTTCAGCCAGTTTGTTGGTTTTCACCTGCCTGCTAGTCTTCCAGGTTGTGTGACGTTAGACATATGTCATCCACTTGCGAAATCCAGATCTTATAGAGTCCTCTTATCGGTGGTTCAGAGTATTCCTGACTCCTCACTCCCGCGCACATTCTGACGCATAATCCAGTCTACCACAATTAAGAATATCATCATCGGTGATAATAGATAGCCAGCTTTTCTTACTCCTGTATTCACTTGGAACGCCTCTCTGAGTTTCCTGTTGTGGATCACCTGATATGTGTCATTGTCAAATAGCCAGCTGCTGAGTGAGGTTGATAAAGCCTTGAGGTATGCCATAGTGTTGAAGTATTTTCCAAATTACTTCTCAGTCAGCACTGTCTGTCAAGGGCCTTTTCGAAGTCACTGAAGTTGAGGTAGAGGTTTGAATGCCATTCTATGCTTTGTTCTGTGATGAGGATGCGTAGAGTTGCAATTTGATTAGCAAATGATTTGCCTTTCCTGAATCTAGCATGTTCCGTGCTGGTGGAGTTCTGTATCCACTGCATCAGTTAGCTAATATTAAGGTTACTCGTAACTCCATTTGAAATCACCTTCACAAAATGGATATTTGTTATTATTAATGCTAGTCTTTTTATAGATGTTAGGTGACAGAAGGCAATAGGTAAGTTGTCGCAGACAAAGGTTTGACCCTTTTCAACCAGGTTTGTCTGAAATCTTGAAAGAGGTGACATTTTCTATGAAAATCAAACTCCAGTCACCTAGAACTACAGTCGGAAGCGATACCACTGAACGAATCAGGAAGCGACTGACCTTTCATAGCACTGTAATGGGTAGATTCACTAGTCACTGGGATATTACCATTGTCTGATACAGTAGTGACTGAGTTTTACCCGTCAGTATGGTCATTAGTTTGGAAAGTTCATAATTGTGGTACAGTTTCAGTTGATAATGAACATACAGCCAACTTGACTGAGAGAAGTCAGGCAAAAGCACTAAGGACTATCTAACATGACAATCAATACTCTCCTAGTGAGACTTTAGTATTGAGCTTATATTTTATTATGTTTATTGGCTAGAATGTTGTCGTCATTTGTAAACGTCATGTATGATGCCTAGAATCAAAGCAGTAAAAACTTCCAGCGGCAGTGAAGTTTGAGTAATCTGATATATATGTTCTCTCAAAGATTTTTATTAGACTCTTTACTAAGTCCATCACAAACTGGGCTGGAAGTCGCTTTTCAATATCAGATTGAATATGACTATGTAGAGCTTTCTGAAAACTGTTTCTAAATGCTGGACACTGCAAACATTTCATCAGAATGCTGCTTTTTGTCGTCCAACTTACCAGAGGCCAGTGAAATCAGGGCGTCAAAGGCAAACCGAGCAGCTTTAAGTACCTAAATTTTCTAACTGAGTGCACCGCGACTGTAAGCCACCTGGCTTGTTGACCACATTGTAAACTAGACTAATAGAATTCAGTCTTTACCAACACGAAGAACCAAGTTCATGAAATTAGGCACTCTCTAGCGACCAGTCATTGTATCCATCACAGTCCTATAGGCGGTAAATTGTCATCTCAAATACCTAAGTGGTAAAGCCTCTAGCTGAAGCATTAGGTGATGCACGTTCAAATCTCAGAGAGATGACATGATTTCCCTTAAAACTGTAGATACACCTTGCTGACGAGTGCCAGCAAGCACGAAACATAGGTCCAGGCAGGTCTTCCTGCCTACTGACTCCAACCATCTGACACATATAATATATACATATATATTTCTCAGATCTTTACTCATCTTACCCGACAGATCTCAGATCATAAGAAAAGTTAAACCTTTAACGTAACCCGAAAATTTTGAAAATAAAAGAAACTATGGCTTGCTTCAATATCCAAAGTGGAAAATTTCCATCCCACTCTCCCTCTTGAGGATTTATTGCCTGTACTGTAAGAATAAAATCCTAATGACAATTCACAACTTCTCTTCGTTCAATATTCATTTCACTTATCTACCACATAAGTAGTAGGTGATTTACCTGTGCGTCGGTGGCACAGTGGCTAGGACTCTCGCTGACCATGCACATGGTCCGGAGTTCGATCCCCTGCCGACGCACACCTGATATCTATGGTCGGCCTGCAAAATTTGGGCTACCGATACCATATGCTGAAAATTCCATACGTGTACCAAAAAATACGGTGTGAAATCAAGCTGTAATCAAAAATTAAAAAAAATAAAAAAATAAACAGATAACACTGATTAACCTGTTTACTGTTTTGTTTTTTATATATTTATTATTCAAAAGGACGTGATGCATTTCGTAAAATTCAGTATTTAAATCAAATCTATGGCGATATTTTGTCGTTTCGTGTATTGGGGAAAACAATTATAATATTGAACAGTTATGATATGATACATGAAGCAGCAGTTACACATCGATCAAAAATTGGACGATATACCATGACTGTAAATGACATATTAGCAGAGAATGCAGGTAAGTTGTACTTATTTATTGTTTTCATAGAATTTAATTATGAAATAATAGAGAAGATTTGTAGCTCAGGTGGATGATTTGCAATTAATAGTGTTCTCTGAGCTGGGAAGAAAAGTACCTACAAACGGTCTTCAAAAAGAATGGTTATCCACAAAATTTCATCAAAAAGTGCTTAAAGTCGAATCAAAACACCAACAAGAAACCATCATCAAAGACCACAAGAAAATTCATTCTACCATACATGAGGAATATCTCTGAAATAACAGCTAGAATAATGAAACCGTTTGATATAGATATAGCACACAAACCAGTAAAATCGCTTAATTCGATATTATGCAAACCAAAAGATCCAACAGAAAAAGGGGATAAAATTAATACCATCTACAAAATAAATTGTATGAACTGTAACAAACATTACATCGGCCAAAGTGGGCGTCCCCTTCGAATCAGAATCCAAGAACATAAATCAGCCGTGAAAAGACACGATATGTATTCTTTAGTATCAATGCATATAGACAATTATGGTCATCAATTTGATTGGGATAATGTCAAAATCTTAGACAGAGGAAACACGAAAAGTGCCAGAGAATTCCTAGAAGCCTGGTACTCAAGCGAAAATGCAATTAACAAACACGTTAATATAGATGAAATATACCAACTAATAAAAAGTAAATCAGGTGACCAGGAAGTTTAAAATCCAAGTCAATAGAAAATGGTCAATACATATGTAAAGATAGTTACCAGGAGACGCAATTATATCACTCATGAAGAAATTTAAATCATTTCACTTTGTGCTAAATATGGCGCTGAAGATGTTGTCCAGAAGGACGACGAAAGCTCCGCAACTAAACCAACCAGCTCAGAGAACACTATTAATTGCAAATTTAATTATGAATTGGTGTGAAGGTAGGTTAGGATGTATATTTGTCAGCTCAGTTAATCATATAGAAAAAGGCCTTCATCATAAATAGAGAAACTAATTCTAGGGAATGATTGCTGAATCTATTAACTAAATAAGTAGGTAGATAAGTAATTAACTGACTGAGCAGTAGTTCACTCTCGTTTTGTATTTCCACTAGATCTTATGAATTGCAATGTGTTGTGTTCTCTGAGCTGGTTGGTTTAATTGCGGAGCTTTCGTCGTCCTTCTGGACAACATTCCCCTTCAGCGCAAGTTTCAGCATAAAATGAACTGGCTTAAATTCTCCATGAATGATAGAATTGCGTCTCCTGGCATCTATCTTCGTGGCTGGTAGTCGATTTACATCTGTACTGATAATTTTTTCTTGACTTGGATTCTGAACTTTCTCGTCACATGATTTACTTTTTATTAGTTGGTAGATTTGGTCTATTTGATGGTATCTTGAAGGAACTCATTCAATTTTTCAGATACGCCCTGATGGTGAGTGCCAACTAGCACGAAACCTAGGTTCAAGGCTTCCTGCCAATTGCCTCCAACTATCGAATATCATCAAATCAATGTGCACGTGACAGCGAGCTCCCTAGAATAGTGGCCATACTGCAAAGCTGACTGATAGAATTCAGTCTGCACCAAAGAAAGGACTAGACACGTCCCACTAGTTACTAGTGTCCAATCAAGGATTTGATCTACATTAACATGTTTGTTAATCTCATATTCACTTGAGTAACAGGCTTCTAGGAATTCTATGGCACTTTTGGTGTTTCCTCTGTTTAAAATTTTTACATTATCCCCATCAAATTGGTGTCCATAATTATCTACATGCATTGACATGAAAAAATATATATCATGTATTTTCACAGCTAATTTGTGTTCTTGGATTCTGATTTGAAGAGGACGCCCACTTTGACCGATGTAATGTCTGTTACAGTTCATATAATTTATTCTGTAAATGGTTTTAATTTTATCTTCTTTTTCTGTCGGATCTTTTGGATTACACAATATCGAATGAAATGATTGTGCTGACTGGCTTGTGTGCTATATCTATTTCAAATTGCAAGTCATCTACCTGAGCTACAAATCTTCTCTATTATTTCAGATCTTATGAATATCATTACTGTTCCCTTAGGTTCTAACTGGAATAAAAGGCTTTAACACCACATCTCCACTTCATTCTGTTCTCCCTAGTCCTCTTTAATTGACCCGATGATTGTGCATAAACTCTCATCTCCTCCTCATTTCCCATTCGGCTTCCATTCGAGAACTCACCTGGCATGTGGTAACATTCAGCCACCTCCTCACTGCATGTCCTATCCATCTCTGTTCTCTTCTGTATATTTGCTGAGCAATTGGTTCTTGAATGGTTTGTTCCCAGAGTTCCTTGTCACTTATCTTTTCTAACCGGCCATCTGATCTTCAGTGTGGGGCGAAGACAGTTGTTGATGATAGTTTGAGTTAGCAGTCACTCAACAAGAAGCCATGCATCTGAGTCTCCTATTTTTTAACGTTTACCACTGTATTATGCTTAAAACTATAAGAGAATCAGAATGCGCAGCCTCGACACTTCACCACCACTTCTGGTTGTTTATACAGTCGCTAAAGTTAGCGGATATACTTTTCAGATAATATTTAGAAATGCACATTAAATACATACTTTAATATTTAAGGAAAATGAAATTTAATATTTGACTAAACTCTGATTTTCACTGTGAACGATTTATATATACTTAAATATTCAGAGATTTGGAGCACATAAATTAATGCGATTTCTCTGTTGGTAGTTAGACTTGTTAGGTTCTATCTCAGTGGCAGCACCATCACTCACCACAGATTCACTTACATCCAGATGGTGAGTCCCAAACAGTACGAAACACGTATTCTAGATTCCACTGCTGACCATTATCATCTGAATAATATCATGTTAATCGAAAGGAGTCGACAAAGCACCCTTGCTAGGAGCTGACATATCAACTGAGAGTGAATATTTCAGCGCAGTAAAAATCAACCAGAGGGATAAGTTCGAAAATTATCATTTCGATCCTCGGAAAACGTGCGTGGTCAGCGAGCATTCTACCGCTAAGCCAGCGACTCACATTGCAGAAATGTTACATACCCTCATTTCGCCTATTCTTAAAAAAAGTTAATTTTGTGGGATAAAACAGGCTTAAACCAGAATTGATAGTTTAAGAAAGAGAGTTGAGGCAGAAAACTTCGTCATGATTTGATTGGTCAGCCTTGGATGCCCAGCCTCAAACAACTAATTAAATTTTCAAGTATTGGTTTAGTATTGGTTTAGTAGGGATTTTGTATAATTGCATGGAGGATTTCATCATGAGCTGACATCAGTTAGAGAACCACTGGAAAACCTGAGAGTACTAAACAGCTGTTTCGTCCCAGTTTAGGACTCTTCATCAGTACGCGCCCACCGGGATTCGAACCCAGGACCTCTTGGTTACAAGGCGAGCTCGTAGACCATTGGGCCACTGGGACCCGATCCAATGGTCCTTGAATTCTAACTTCAGCTCATGATGAAATCCTCCATGCAATTAAACAAAATCCCTACGAAACCAATACTTGAAAATTAATCTGATGCTCACTAGTGACTGGCCCTATTCAGGCAGTTAACCTGGGGTTCTAGTGGGAAGCCGTGACCAGTAGGGGACAGCAGGTTGAAGATGAGGCAGTAACTCATCGAAGAAGACATTGCGAAATGGTCGCGCTGTGTCGTGAATTGACAGAAGTTAGAATTCAAGGACCATTGGATCGGGTCCCAGTGGCTCAATGGTCAACGAGTTCGCCTTGTAACCAGAAGGTCCTGGGTTCGCCACCCTGGTGGATGCGTACTGATGAAGAGTCCCAAACTAGGACGAAACAGCCGTCCAGTACTCCCAGGTTTTCCAGTGGTCCTTAACTGATGTCAGCTCATGATGAAATCCTCCATGCAACTAATTGAATTATGCTAAAATCCCCTGTCTCAGCCTAATGACTCAAATTGTCGATTCTGGTTTAAATTGGCTTTAGCATGTTTTAGCCAGCAAAAGAACTATTATAAGATTAGGGTGAATCAGTGGTATTTAACAAGAAGGCGATCCACATTTTAGCAGTACTGAATGTTTTCTGCATATTCTCTGTCAATTACTGTGTTACTGATTGATGATGTGAACTCCAAGTTCAGGTTGGTGGAAGACAGGTGTCTTTGAAGCCGTCACCGCTGATGTCCTAATCTTCATTTCATTCATATTTTTGATCAAGCGCTTCACTAAGTAGAGTACAAGTTGTTTTCAGTTTTCATTCTATGACATCATGAGAGCTGATTAACTTCGAGGTAAGTGAGCATCTCCTGTTCCGTCTATGAATTTTTTAATGAAGAAACCGAATTATATTGTTAACTATTGATTTCCAATGTAACAGTCAACCCGCCTATTTCAGAACACGATTTAAGCAAGCAAATACATATTCTCAATAAATCCTCATCAGGTCTTACGATTACATCATAAAATACTAGTCATAAACGTTTGAACAACACATTTAAGCGAACAATATTGTTTTCAATTAGATCTCATCAGGCCTAAATCTAATATACATACCTTTACAAATAAAAGTTCAAATATAAACCAATCATGGTGTTTTGTCTGTAGGATAATACGATGGTGAATATAAATTGTGCAATTAGTCATGAAAATAGTAGTGAGAATATTTATGGTCATGTTTCTTCCAATGACAGTGATGAAAATGTGAGGCGATCGCTAATAACAAGAATAATGAATAACAGCATGATTAAACAAACAAATGTTCAGGTAGAAGTAGTCGATAAAGGCTGAGAAAAACAAATGGACCGATTAAGTAATGCTAGATTGTGAGGGAAGTAAATGAAATACGTTTTAACCAAGATGTGATAAGATTAAGGGATGATAAGAGAGGGGTTGAAAATATAAGTAAGTGGTGATGGAGAGACGATCAGTTGGTTAGGTCATAATAGGCCAAGGGAGGGATAATAGCCGTACGAACTTCTTTGGTTGCACAGTCTATGCTTAATAGTTCGAATGCCTATCACCTCAGCTCTGTGTAGTAGACGAATACGAAGTCCATTGGAAAGATTCGGTGGGATACGGTGAATTACCTTGAAAGCTCTCGTTTTCTCCACTACATGACCACTATCAACTAAATGTGATAAAATTGAGCTACAGATTGTTTTCGTCTGTCCTTTGTCAAACCGCGATGAAGGATGTTCAGTAACACGTTGTCTAATCTGTCTAGCAGTACACCCAACATAACTTTCACCGTAGGTGTAGTTGAACTGATCGATGCACATAGATGTGGTAAAACTATCATACCTATCCTTCGTTTACGTCCCAATCATTCGTCGGGTAGAGAATGAAAAACATAAGTATGCTGCGTAAAACGTTCTCCTGGAAAGTCTCTGGAATAAAATCCCGCTTGATAAGTGACCATTAAATTGTAACTTAATGAGTGGAGGTGTTTTATGTGCAATCATAGTCTGAGGTTTTCTTCCTAATGTTTTCATATGTTTCTTTATGAAACTACTCTGACAGACATTTGAAACCATTTGAATCAATAGGATCAATTAAAATCAAGTAGAAAGTAAATAGAACAACAATAATGATAGATTGTAAAACTAAGATTAATATGTACAACTAGAACACAGTATGATGTTAATTAAAAAGTTAGCAGTAAAAATAAACATAAAACGAATATGTACAGCAATTCAATGTCACCGGGAGAGGCAACTATTCTGGGCTAATGTTGAAGGCCATGGGAGGAAGAGGCATTGGACAAACTTTTTCTGAACACATAAAATAGGTTGACAAATATTTTACAGCAACCGCCTCAGATATGCTTAGCATTCGAATGAGTAGAGATTTAAGGGGTCAATGGGGCACCTTGTATGGCATTGTAAAGGCTTCATTTTTCTACCGATCTTATGCTTTATATCGGCAAGTTGTGCCAATAATGAACTCTTGATCGTATTTACGTCTTCTTTACTGAACCACTTTGGACAATGCTCAAGAAAGCGACGGTGAGTTTCCGGAGTGGTCCTACCTGTGTAACTGCCTCCACAAGAACAATTAAATTGAAACCTAATAAGATGAAGATTTCTACGTATTTATTAGATACACCTATAAATAATTATTTGATATCTATGATTACCTTAATGAAGAGGCTAAATTCATTGTGCGGAATGAATTCGTTCAGTAACCATCTCTTATGAATGATTCAATAAAATAAATTTGGATTAATGATGGGACAGGTAATGAATGAATGTGAGATGAAAATCTGGACCACAGAGACCTTTAGACTACCAGTCAACTGGCTACTAAATTAGCTCAGTTCAGTCCAGATGAACCTTGATTCGTATTTTTTGTTCTCTCTTTTGTGTTTCTATACATAGGCATATCAAATTATGACACACAAAGAGCAATGGATATAAGAAGAGCATTTCTACGCCACCTGCATGATGCTTCAAAACCATCTGATAGTCAAAATGGTGATAAGTCCCGCCCAGTTGTATCACAAAGTTATATTAACTCCGAAGTCGATGGATTACTCAAACAGTTGAGAATAAAACAAGGAAAACCAGTTGACGTTTTGTAAGTGATTCTATAAGATTTCATGTGATATTTTTTTCCGAAAATTCAACTTAGTGTTAATTAATATGATTTCGGCTTTGTGACTAAGTGAAGAGTGTATGCGAAGTTCAAAGTGGTTTTAATTGCTTGTAAGGTAAGGGAAATGTTAAGAAGTTGCCGGTTGATGAAAACAACATGACAATAACTTTAAACTTAGTGCATGCAAACTTGAGATCACTCAGCTTAATGATCACGTGATAGATATGATTTCAAAACAAAACGCGTGGTTCAGCGAAGAGTCTCTTTTCGGCGGCGAATTCATTCACCCAGCTGTACAATCGCAATCGTATATATACTTATTTGTGTGTGTACACTAGGTTTGTCCGATAAGAATAAAAGTAAGTTAGGGTTATTGTTGTCAAGACATTTCAAAAATGTGATGAGTAATCAGACTGTAACTAGGGTGGCGGGTGTGAAGATTGGTGAGAGGGTAGTGGTGATGTGTTGTTAAAAAGCATGTTTAGTGACCCACAAAAGAAGTTGAATAAGCGTTATGCAGTTACTGAATAAGGTGAATAGTTTAATGAGTGAGTTGAGATTAAGATGCACATAGAAACAAAGGAAAATATGGAATTATGTAAGAGTTCTAGAGAAATACAAATGTTATAAGGAGTTAGAAGAAAAACAGGCACACAAGAATTAAGTCAATGGAAGTCAATAGGGTTGTCACCATGACAGTAGAACTGGTTGGATGATTCTCTATTGTATACATAACTGTGGTTCCTCCAACTGAATGTCTAAGGCTTCAGCAATAAGAAGGAGACGAAAGTGTATTGCCTTTGGTAGGTTGTTCTTCACTTTGTAGATCACTTTGAAGGAAGCGTTTGTTGAGATGTAATGAGCAGTGTTATCGAGATGCTCGATTATTGCACTCCATATACAGCCACTATAACCTTTTTGTGGCAATGCGGTATAGTGTTTGTTCTTGAACGCTTTTGGACAGGATATGCGTCGAACGACCAATGTACCTAACACCAAAGCAACAGGTGAACTGATATATGTACACAGAAGTGGCCAGGTGCGAGTTCTTTTACTTAAGGCTTCTGTAGATCAATGGGCCACTGGAAAACACTACTCTTAGCGTTCCTGTGAAGAATGTTCTTTTCAAAGATTCTGATATTCTCCTCTTGAGGATGTCGCAAGCCAAGTCTCCCTTGAAATCCAGATTCATGTAAAGTATCTTTTTTGAAATAAGTAATGTTTCGTTCCTCTGCACCTCTGGTTTGATATTCATGTCGACGAATCTTGGCGGGTATCCATTTCGGGTTAAGCTTTCTTTCAGCTAATTCAGTTCTGCTTCCATGACGTCAGGATTGCAGATTTTGATTACTCATTACGTTTTTGAAATGTCTTGACAACAATAACCTTAACTTGTTTTTATTCTTATCGGACAAACCTAATTCACACACACATACAAGAATAAGTATATATATAATTGCGATTGTATAGCTAAGTGAATGAATTCGCCGCCGAAAAGAGATTCTTCGCTGAACTACGTTTATTGTTTTCACTAATGTCTGGATGGGGATTATTCATGAATTAAAAAATATGATTTGGTCAATATTTAGGATGTGACAGTTAAATTGTTTATCATGTGCTAATATTATGGATTTTACTACCCTTTAAAATCATAACAATATGAATAATTACCGTTTGAATAACTGTCATCAAACGGGGGATATTAAACATTCATTTCAATTATTCTTCGGTGACATCATTTCTAAATAATTAATTTTTAATATAGCAGTGAAATTACGCTGCTATTCGTAAAACTGATTTTGAAACGAAATAGTAACTTGTTTTCGTTACCTTAAAGCCAAGGGGATTTGCTTGCCTATATGACATGTCTAAAGAATGTCAAATTAGGGTAGTGGATATCTGATTCGTCCTGATGTATGACTCCTCAACGGTATGCCCTTAGCACTGTGCGAACCCAGTACCTCCCGGTTGCGAGGCGAGCTAGTAGGCCACTTAACCACTGGAACCCTATCCAAAGGCCCATGAATACCAACTTCTGAACTTAACTATATACATATATATATAGTTGTGTGAGTACCTTGACATGATTATGAGCAGTAAATTGTGCTAGAGACGTCATCAGTAGATATTACTGTATAACGCTGTGAGACTTTATCAAATAAATTTTCTGCGTAATGGAACTGTTTTTTTTCCTTCGCGTTCCCCAGTGGAACATAGGGCTTCAAGCTAGTGGCTTGAAGTTTCTGTAGCAGTGTTTATTTTACAGGATGGAGTTGCCAGCCTCATGCCCAACCTTTCCTCTTCACCAGCATTATTCCTGGCTTAGCAAAGTAAAGGAGTGAGTGCGTCGGTCGGGGATCGAACCCCGGACTATGTGCATGGTCGGCGAGCGTCCTAACCGCTATATCACCGACGCACCCTGTATCTGCAACCTCGAAGGAACTCATGTCCCTTCTGAGATTCGAACCCACGTCACCCAGTGCTGAAGTCAGAGACATTACCGCTGAGCTATTCGGGCTACCAAATTGGTCAAGTCCTATTCTTATATCAGTGCAACTGCCAGCGAATCTCGTAGACAAGTGGCTGTTCTCTTACCTGATTGGTGTCCTCCGCCACCCCCTCCCCAATTTTGGTTATAAATTCTCACTAGATTTCCAGGTAACTTCCTCTTTGAAGCCAGTCGTTAGTGGCTATCAGACTAATTTTCAAGTATTGGCTTTGTAATGGTTCTCTAACTGATATCAGCTTACTGTCAAACCTGTAACCAATCAGATCCCTGTAAACTAACGCTTGACAAACAATTAGGATATGTTTGCGCTTTCTTGTCTTATACTTCTTATAGTTGTTTGAATAATTCCAGAAAAATGGACTTTATGCAGCATATATATGTCCAAGGGGAATATGAAATGACTTTGATCTAGTGTTTTCATGTGCTTATGAGCAAGATAAGTGTTAAAACCTGAAAAAGGTTGCATGCCTAACCCAGTTCTCTTGTTATCTATGCTTCTAAAACCATTACCTGTAAAAATATGTTTGTGGAAGGTAATAAAGGCGACAAACTAAATTAATACTGTTAAACAGCTTTGGAATAATACAAGGTATAATGCTATTTCGTAGATGATGACTAGCAGTGGAATCCAGAATGCGCAGTTCAGCAATATTTAGGATTCATCATCTGGATGCACCTGCACTCCCAGTGAGTGATGCTGTTCCCACTGAGATTCATTCCCAGTACTCATACTTTCATACGCCAAGGCGTTATACGAACATCACCAAGTATTTATTACTGATTTCTACTTCCATATCTTATCAGACAATATTTCACTTGCTTTTGGATTCATTTTGTGCGATGATGAACTCATTAATTTTAATGAGAAAATGAGAATAAGTAGCCTCTGCTATGGCGTGAGAAAGGAATCTATGAAACCAGACAAATGACCGAAATGAATTCTTTGAAAAAAACATACATATATGTATATATGCTAATAGTGTCTGTGTGAATAAGGTCTGAGGTTGGTTTACTTGTGAAGAGCTGAGTATTTCATCGAATTTCATAACTTCATAATGAGTGCAGAAATACCAGTAGAATTTGTAGTCTGTGCAGTTTAATTGAAAAGAATTGATTTGATTACTGCAAGTGAAATAAGCACTGGTAGACACAACTCATTGATTTTATGTTCTTAAATTTACAATCATACTACGCCTACTTCAGCTGTCTTCATTTCACACTAAAACACTTTCATGATTTCATCTTACTACTTTAATTCGCATAAAAGTAGCTAAACAATTTGTTTGAAATAAATGTACGGAATATTCCCATACTGAGTCATAAGAGAAAGACGTAAACAGAGATGAAAATTTTCTTTTTGACGATTCATTTTCATCAGCTGTACAATCACAGTTGTATTTAATAAGGAATTCATAAAATCGATCAGATACTGGTAAAATTTGTCCTCGAAAACGTGTTACGTAATGTGAAGTGTAGTGCAGAAGTGGAGACTAATTGGAAATTAGCAAAGGGGAGCAGAAGTTGGGATCATGTATTAAATGTGAAAAAATGACTAATCAGTGTATTTGTTTAGGTTGGAGAAGAGCTGGTGGAAAGTCGATAAAATGTTTTTATAAAATCTATATGAAAACGCAACATTATTATTAAAAAGTAGTTGAATGGAGCAGCTGTAGAACGCTTACCAGCCACTCAGGTTGTCCGGTGTTCGATCCCCAAACCTCACTTAGCTGGTAATAATCCTGGCAAAGAGGGAAGGTTGTGCGTGAGACTAGCAATCCCACCACGTAACAATAAGCATCACTGCTACCAAAGCTTCAAAGCTCTAGCTTGAAGCCCTTTGTTGCACCAGGACCACAAAGGAATAATGTAAAATAATAAAAATACATAATAAAAGGAGGGAGATGTATAGTGGGAACGTTACTTTGGCCATGGTAGGGCGAGGAAATGTATGTGGTGCTTTTCAATGTAGACGTTCAGCTTCCTTTTATTATGTAAGTTTGCTATTATTACTATTATTATTCTCATCATCCTTACTTTATTATCACTCTACTACTGTTTATTAATAACATTGCATTTTCATACAGATTTTATAAAAACACTTTATCGTTTTTCCACTCGTTCTCGTCCACTCTACACAACTATAATGATTAGTCGTTTTCTTATTTCACTTATTTGCAATGTCTACTCAAAGTCATAATTGCTTGAGAGAGGAAGTTACACAACTTCCAGTAGATGGTCTGTAGAGTCCAATATTGCCCGGATGAACACCTCAGAAGTCTGTTGTCAAACATCAGCTAAAGTCTATTGTCCTTCTTACTTCTCGATATTCGTGAATCGAGACAGAAATACTTACATATGATAAGAAGCATAAAATAAAAACAAGAGATGGTAACAAAAGACAAACTTAAAATCCTAACGGACGATAAATTCACATTCGAAAGCGAATTTCGCTTCACATCAATGTCTTAGTGTAGATTTCTTCACGAACGAATATCAGTTACAGAGACCACTGAAAACCAGGGAGCACTGAACAGCCATTTTGCATTAGTTTTGGCCTCTTCATCAACAGGTATCCACCAGGTCTCGAACACGAAACCCCCGGGATGCAACATGAAGCTTGTTGACCATTTGGCCACTTGAGTCGGCTCACTGATGGCTACTAGATGAGTGTGCTCAAGTTGTACTGAGACGCTGTAGTTGGTGGGGTCGACCATGTTAAGGCGAAGTGGATACTGGTTGAAGGCATTGATGGACGGCAGCATTATGTCATGAAGTGACGAAATTAGAATTCATGAACCACTAAATTCCTACTCGAGTGGCTGGATAGTCAACGATTTCAGTCTCATAAACTGAAGGTTTCGGATTCAATTCCATCTGGGGTCGTGAGTGTGAATTGCTGAACAATCCCAAACTAATAGGAAACATATCTCTAGTGATACTTGGCTTCCAGTGATCTCTAACTGATACTGGTTTGTGACGACATCCTCGTCTAAACTGATCCAAATCCCTACAAACAACCATAATCTTAATATTATATAAATGTATTAAAGAAGTCGAAATGGGAAGTTCGAGTCTATATTGTCTTCTAAGAGAGGAAGAAAGTCTTCTGGAATGCACAACAGAGTGAGCGAAGAAATATATTCCTTTTCAATTAGTTCCTCATCATCAACTCTACACTTATATATAGTTTTCACATCAAACTTTTTTACCAATCAAATGGTCATTTCAGTTAATCAGTTTTAGCTAAAGGCGGGGTGAAATTAAGAGGTTAAAGGTCATCCAAACAATTAACTAATAGATATTAGTAACAAGATATTTACGTTTTAAAAGAGGGGTGAAAACTAATGACGGAATTCAGGATAAGGTGATTCTTAGGCGTTGGCAACAAGTTATTACATAATCGAGAAATTTGTAAAATAGCAATGATGACTAAGAAGAATAGGATGACTCAGAAGAGTTACGTAAAATACAAACAAGTTAACAGAATTAGCTAGAATTGTAAAAATTAACAAAGATGTACAATGAACGTAAATTCCCTATTCAATATAGATATGTGTAGACAATGAGATGGTGTTGCCATGGGATCACCACTGGACCCTATCCTAGCTGATTTTTTCCTGGCGAAACTAGAAAATGGTACACTTGAAGATATAATATATAATCTTGATTTCTATTGCCAGTATGCTGATGATACATTTATAGTTGTTAAGAAAGAAGTGAGGCTAAGGACATAATGGATAAATTCAATAGAGCACATCCCAGCATAAGCTTCACTAAGGAAGAAGAAGAAAATGGCCCTATCCGCTTCTTGGACTTCCTGATGACTAAACGAACAGACGGAACAATATGTAGACGTTTGTATAGAAAACCTACTTTCACTGGACAATATACTCACTTCCTGAGCTTCGTACCTCTACAATACAAACGTAATCTGGTTAGATGTCTGGTTCACCGAGCTAGAGTTATCTATTCAAACGAGACAGTGAACGATGAACTCGGTAATATTCGCGATCTGCTAAGTAGAACCGGATATCCAACTAAGTTCGTAAAAAAACACATGAACTCAGAAAGCAAAAATTCGAAGTTACCGACTGTGCCTAAAAATCGGTCTTCCTAAGATTACATTTCACGGATGATGTCAATAGTGAGATCTTATCACAATGTCTGAGAAGGGCATTCAAAAGGACTTTCAACGCAGCTAAGCTATGCTGTGTATTCACTAGCCGACTAATACGTAACTCTTCTGAGTCATCCTATTCTTCTTAGTCATCATTGCTATTTTACAAATTTCTTGATTATGTAATAACTTGTTGCCAACGCCTAAGAATCACCTTATCCTGAATTCCGTCATTAGTTTTCACCCCTCTTTTAAAACGTAGATATCTTGTTACTAATATCTATTAGTTAATTGTTTGGATGACCTTTAACCTGTTAATTTCACCCCCGCCTATACCTAAAACTGATTAACTGAAATAACCACTTGATTGGTAAACAATTTTGATGTAAAAACTATATATAAGTGTAGAGCTGATGATGAGGAACTAATTGAAAAGGAATGTATTTCTTTGTTCAATCTGTTTTTTTAAATGCATAGTGGGAATTCGGAAATTACCGAAATCTTCTGTAATAGGCATATAAAAGTTCAGGTTGCATTACTCAACACCGTGGTATAGCGATTGCAATTCTGATAAGAATATCAAGAGAATTATGAAAATAATACACAACAGAATCTGCATTATTTGCAGCTCTGACAGTATGGATGAGGAACTGGACATCCTGAAAATGATTATCATTGAAAATAACTAACACGAACGCTTCCTCACGAAACCCATGAAGCCTAAACCACCAAAGTTGCCCACACTTTCCACCCCTTAAAGACTTCTCGATCTGAATCTACAATTCAACGGAGATCTATCAGCAGAAATTCTTGGAAACCAACTGTCCAGTTTATTCAAGGAAATCTCCTTCACATCTGGACTTCAACTGACGTTCTCCACAAAACCAACGATTCTCGTGAACGTGAAAAATAAGCTACCAGTGTTGGCCTCATCAGTGTGCATCTATCAATTCACCTGCTCCTGTGGAGCTAGGTATGTCGGCCGTTCCCAGTGTTTGCCATCCAAACATATCATCGAACACCTTCGCTCATGTTTTCATAAAGGCGAAGAAAGACCCCTTCAAAGAGCTCTCCTGGAACACCTTATCGAATCTGGACACCAAGCTAATCCACAAACCAACTTCAAAGCAATCAACAGAATATGCGGGAGTACGAATCAAACTTCTTTAAACTACAGAAGAAATTCCCGAACTCTGCACACGGAAGTTTTTCCAGTCACTGAATTTACAGTGGACCAGATCTGTCTTAACACTGGATATGCAATTATTTTGTTATTGATGGCATCTTTTTCTCTGTCCCCCCTCACCGTATTATATTTCTACTCCTTATTATCACCTTTCCAACCTGACTCTCATGTAATTTGAGTTCTACTCAATCCCGTCATTTGTATTATATCACTCAATTTGTTTCAATTTGCATTTGGTTGGTTAACGCTTTCTGTATTATGTAACTGTTATCTAAAATTAGCGATTCTAAGGACACATCTTTAAAAACATTCCTTTCCTTGCTAAGAAAATTTACTATATAGATATGCGATTGCACAGCTTGAGAACGACATCACAGAAAAGAGTAACTCTTCACTGAATACCTCGTTCACCTTCACTGCACCTTGGCTAATACTACGCGTCTTAAAAGACAGTTATTTATTCATTCATTCAGCATGCATGACGGTCATCCTAGTCATAGGATCTCATAAACACCCACTCTGTAAATACTTCAGTACCTTAAACGCACAGAAACGAAATATATTACTATTATAATTGTTCCCTTGGGTTCCTAGTGGAACATAGGGCTTCAACTGCACACCTCCACTTGCTTCTGTCTTCTGCTGTACTTTTCACCTGCATCCATGTTAGTCCATACTGTTTCAATTCCTCTTCACACGATCTCCTCCATGTCACCCTTGGACGTCCCACTCGCCGCTTCCCTTTCGGGTTCCACTCGAGCTATGGCCTGACGCGCGACGTCACCCAGCGGCCTCCTCAGCGAGTGTCCAATCCATCTCCACTTTCTCCTGCATATTTGTTGAGCGATCGGTTCTTGTTTTGTTTGTTCCCATAGTTTCTTGTTGGTGATTCTTTCCGGCCATCTGATCTTCAGTATAGAACGAAGACAGCTGTTGATAAAGGTCTGCAACAGGCTGTTGGAAATATTCTTTGTGACCCGCCAAGTTTCTGATCCGTATAGCAAAACTGACTGACTTGACGTTTGTATTGAAAATCCGAAAATTGTTGTTGATGCTGAGTGACGAAGATTTCCAGATTGGTTTCAGGTTGATGAATGTGTTTCTCGCCTTCCCGATTTTCGATTTGACATCCTCGTTCGTTCCTCCTGTAGTTTAGACAATGCTCCCTAGATAAGTGAATGAAGTAACCTCTTTCAAATCCCTCCCGTTGATGGTGATTGGCGCTGGATGTTGCTGCTGTTGTTGTTGTTGTTGGTTGGTTATTTTCATAACCTCCGTGTTGTCTATGTTCACCTGGAGTGCTGTCTTTGCTGCTTCTTCGACCAGTTTGTCGGTTTTCGCTTGTAAGTCTTCGATTTTGTGTGACAACAAACATAAATCATCCGCGAAATCCAGGTCTTCTAGGTTCTTCACGTCGGTCCAGGATATCCCTGTCTTCTACAGAAACGAAATGGTATAATGATAAACTGCATGCGATAGCCGAAAAGGCCCAACACTGTCATTTCTTAAAAACATTTATTCACAATTGCTTGTAGAGGAAAATATCTCCACTCATTCTATTTATATATATGTATATATATATTGTTTCTTTCAGACAATTAATGAGACGTACAGTATGGCGAATTATTTGGAATTTTCTATTTGAAACAAAGTGCCAGTTAAGTGATAAACAGATTGATATTATTTTAGAGGATATTGCTTTAAATAATACAGAGAATCAACTCTTTCGAATACAACAACTGCTGCCTAAATTCTGGTAAGTTTATTCCATATTATTAAGATAATCGATTATTCATACATATATTGATTATTTTCAGTGCTAATAACAGAATGATGAATTCACAGGCCTCCAGTTTGAATTCAACCGTTTTCTGCTTGGATCACTACCTGACATCAGTGGAAGAAGCATTGGAACTTAGAATATATGGGCTATTTGGTCGAGTCTCAATAGCTGAATGGTCGAAGAGCTCACCATGTAATAGGAAGGTCTTGGGTTACTTTCATTAGGGATATTCACAGACTAGGATCAAACAGCTCCTAGTCCAGTACTCCCTAGTCTCCCAATGGTTATCTAACTGAGTTCGGCTCATGATCAAACTTGTAGCCGATCATATCTCTGCAGACCAACACTTCAACTATTTTCTGTTTGACGGAACTCATTAGTTCTATCCATGTGAATAAATAAATAGACTATTTCCTGCCTAATTCCTTGAAAAATTGTCATTTCTAAGTACTAAAATGTGGAACTAATGCAGACGCTGTTTTTAAAAGGAAACATGCATACTTTCAGGTGACTTTCGTTAAGGCAGAGCAGGATGTGTGAAGAACTGTGACTGTCTTATCCAATCGCCTGAGTGATTGGTAACTTGCCATTAATGCAAACTTAAACTTCTAAGGCTCATTTCTACAATGAAACGTGTGGTGGGAGAGGAATGAACACTATCGAATATTTTTCAACTGATATAACAGTTTTTGACATAGTTCTTCAATGATATCGGTTCACGCTTCAAGTTGATAAATAACAACCATGAAACCAACTGGTTGCTGAATTCTAGACTGACTGATAAAGTAGACGAGAAGGTTGGTACTTATATATACGAAAACAAAACACGTAATTCAGCGAACAGGCTCTTTTCGGCCAATTCATTTTCCTGTTTAGCCGTACAATCGAATTTATAGACAGTATTTCCATCAAAGAGGGGAGTAATGGAAATGATGAATTGTCACAATCATAGTTGTTAATATTAGTCAATGCATAAGATGAGTTGAGTAAATGTATTAGAGTTACGTAATGAGGACAGTAATTTAATGAATGAGTTGTAATCATGATGCGCATCGAAACGATGGAAAATATGGAATTATGTAAGAGTTCTAAATAAATACAAGAGCTTTATGGAGTTAGAAAAATAAACTAGCAAACAAAAATCAAGTCGGTAGAAATCAACAGGGTTGTTACCATGATAGTAGAAGTGGTTGATAACTTTCATTTGTTGTATGCATAGCTCCGGTTTCTCTAACTGAATGACTGAGTCTTCAGAAATACAAAGGAGACGAAAGCATATTGCCTTTGGTAGGCTGTTCTTCACTTGGTAGATTCCTTTGGAGGAGGCGTTCATTGAGATGGAATGACCAGTGTTGACGAGATGCTCGATTATCGCACTCGATATACAGTCACTATTACCTTTTTGTATCCATCTGGGATAGTGTTCTGGAACGCTTTTAGATAAGATACGCGCCTAACGACCAATTTACTGCATGGCACCACAGTGACAGGTGAACTGACATACGTCAGATCTTGTCCATAAGGCTTCTGTAGATCAATAGAAGACTGGAGAACACCACTCACAGAGCTCCCATGAAGAGTGACCTTCTCAGAGATGATGAAATTCTTCTCTTACGGATATCGAACACAGTTTACACCTAACGTGAAAGGACACTAACACTTGTACATCACTTACTAAAATTCTGTGCTTCTTTGCTTTAAATCGAAGCGATTTTCAATAATTTTCTCATTTAATACTTACCTTATTTACAGGGTAAAACTTTTGAAAAAAGTACCAGTTGCAAGAAATTTATTTGAAATCGATGACATAATCAGTAGGCATAAATCTACACGACAAATAATTGATAATAATACTGGTGAACTGTCAAACACTGACTCATTATTTGGTCGATTGATTAATAGTTCCAGTTTGAATTTAACAAGTAAAGTTGATTTTAACTTTAGTTTTTCATTGACAACCCTTTTGGTATCTTCTTAAACTGTAAATTATGTAGTTGGTAATTATTTTGGTTATCATTTTTTGTTTCTTTTTTGCGTTCTGTGTGTGGAGCATAGGACTTCAAGCTTGAGTTTTGAAGTTTCAAAAGCGGTGCTGTCGATTTTACAGAGTGAGATTTCTGACCTCCCCTCTCTACAGAGCTTACAACCGGCTAGACACGGTGTAGACGTTTGTCTACTGGAAGTCGAACCCAGACCAGATGACTGGTTGACCAGCATTGTATCCCTGAGTCACTGATTCACAGTCCTATCATCATCATCATTATTGCGTATAGAAAAAGACTAATGTTAAACAGCTGGAGGCAGTCAGTAGAAAGTCCAAAATCTAGGTTTCGAGTATGGTGGAACTAATCGAAGGAACGGATACCCCTTCTGAGAGTTGAATTAGACTGATAGAATTCATGCATCAACAGGTACTAAACACATAACATTGGTTATTTCATTTCGACCAGTGAAAACACAGAGATTAAGTTTATTTATCAGGAAAGGTATTTTTGAGCCCTCCTGCCTTTTAGATAAATCATTCATTGACGTTATCAGTGTCGACTGAGTGGGCTGGATGCAAAAGCTTCTCTTTCATTCAATTCTCAGTGCTGAAATGGAGTGTGAGTTGGGATACATTCAAAGCGGGTGAAACAACTGCATTTCATTGTTAATATGAACTTCCTAAGAAGGTAATATATGACTGGAGATGTTATAAATGACCAGACGGATTGTCATATTGAAATAAGCCCCTTCAAATTGACGGAAATAAATCCATATGGTTTTTTGAACTATTCACATCAATCTTGTATAAATCATACTTTATATCACTTCTTTATTACGTAACAGTTAATAATGCATATTTCCTCTTAAGACTTCATGTCAGTCTGTCTGGTTGTTAGTGCGCTTCTTGTTTATTGATCCTGAATTTCCTAAGTTCACACCAGCTACTGATTCTTCGATATGAGTAGTTGGAACCACTAACATATAAACCAGTAGTGCTTACTGGTCAAACAAAAGTGGTTTAAACACTAGACGGTTGTTTCGCTCACTCGGAGACTAGCTCATCAGTGTTGTATCGAGTCTGACACAGCTCAGAATGATAATAATAATAATAACTTCGATTTCCGAAGGAAACCGTAGTATAGTTTCACCTGGAACTGTGTAATCAGCAGATAGCGAGCTAATTTGCAACTTGAAAGTTTGTTCCAATGTATTACCAATCCAACCCAGTAGTTAACCGGAATTCGGATGGTTTGATCTGATTTTATTCTCTGAGGTCAGTCCATCTGGGTGAACTCCTACTGAGTTCGGTTCCAAAATGGACGAAACAGCTGGTCGGTGTTTAAATCACTTCTATTTGGCTGGATAGCAAACGCCACAGGTTGATTCTAGTGGTACCAAACTACTCATAATAATCAATCAGTAGTATAGAGAGTCACACACCAGTGCTTGCCTTCTTGATCGCCGTTTATGGTGCCAAGCAGATCACATGTTTATATCTGAATGATTTCAGTTTCCAAAGGAAGTTGTGGTGAAATTTCACTTTGAATTGCATAAACTAAGAACCATGAATTAACTTCCAACTTTTTAATATAACAGACTACATTCGAATGAGAAATTATTGCTGAAACTCTAAAGTCAAAATGCCGACTACTTCATAAGCTTTAGTCACTGCAAACAAGATCTCAAAGTTGAAATAAACGACTGATGATGAGATATGTTTTATGTGCTTTGTATTCACATACGATTCCCCAGAGAGAATATATCCGAATCATCCCTTGTTAAGCATTCTAATGATATCACTAATCCTCCAGCATTGGAATATCTTAATAGCTGAATCAGACATTTAGCCGTCTCAGACGTCACTTCCTTGCTGAACCATAATTAAGTGTAATTAATGTGTTTCTCTTAACCCACCTCTGTTTCACTATCTTAACATTTTTAGTGTTAAGCCCGGGAAAGGAGCGAAGGTTGACGGTGTGACTAGCTACCTTATCCCGGAAGATCACTCAAACTGCTGCAGAAAATCCAAAGCATAAGAAAAATATACAAAACAAACTTATTCTTCACTGGAATTAGAGAGACGAAGTGACATGAGCTGGTGAAAGCCTTGAGGAAGCCAGTTAGCCTATATGCCTCCTTTCGATGAAGGCGAAAATAAGTATCTGGACGTGGTATGTTCGTACAATGTACGAAACTGGGAAGGCTGTCTAGTTTGCCTAAGAAATGAGAAGATGTGACACAGAAGTGTTAGGAATCCATGATAGCAGGTGGAATGGGTGTGAACTATCCAAATTATTAACTGGGCAGGGAATAATCTACTCCGGTCACCCAGATAATAATCCATGAGCACACCGACAGCGTGGCTATCATAATGCCACCAACAGCAAGATTCAACTCAAAAGGAAGGAAGGTTACACTTATCCAATGATATATATGTACATGCATATCTTCATATTTATATGTAATGTCAGCAGACAAGAGACTTGGAAACGGAATGTTTATTTGGAATTTGATATCTCTGTGTAGTGAAATTATGTACACCTTATAAAATCGTCATTTGCAAAGATCTTCGGTGCTGTGGTACTTCTGTCCTACGTATTGTGTTTCTTTGTCTACTTTTCGTGTCTCGCATGCTTTGCAGCAACACTGGTTCATTTGCTTATCAGTAAAACACACAACATTAATGTGTATATATACAGTTTAGTCGCATGTAAGACTGACTGGTTTGGAGGTAGATCTCATTGAGAATCACCACCAGATAAATGAATTGCCTAAGAGTCAACGGAGAAATGGACTGCTGTTTGACTCTTGTTTAAGGCTATTCCATTAGGTTACCTTTGTTTATTTTATGTTGTCCTTACTCACATGAATTCCGGCCTATGGTAGCATTACTCATAAAATAAAACACGCTGATGGTCTTCCAGTTATAATTCAATCTGTTCCTTATAGCCTTCAAAGACCCCGTCAGCTTTTACTAACTTCTAATCTTTGATGATATTGTGTAATAAGATTTTGAAGTGATCTTCTTCACTTTATAACTCCATGTCTATAATCTTGTTCGTTGGTTTGTGTTTTTTTATTCCCACATTTGGAAATCAATTAGAAAATGAAATTTCCCGGCTTTCATATGAATTAATGGCGGCTGGTACTGATACAACTTCGCTGACGCTAACATGGGCGTGTGATTATTTGTCAAGAACACCGACAAATGATCCTTTGAAACTGGATTCAAGTATTTTCAATATGGTACATCGTTGGGCAAGTGTTGTCCCATTAGCCTTACCTCATTTAGTACGTGAATCTTTTGAAATCAATGGTTATCATATACCAAAATCATCTATACTAATATATAATCTTTACGCTGTGCATAATGAACAGCTGAAAAAGTTGGGTAATAATGAAGTCAGCTCGAATGATCAAGTGAAAGAAAGTGATATGCCGATACCATTTTCCCTTGGTAAGTGATTATCTCATCTTTTGTATTAAACTGAAATTGAATACAGTATGCCCCTTGACGCCCAGTTCGATATGAACTTTCGTCACAAGTAAATACAACTATGAATTTTGGAAGAAAAAGGCACCGTAATAGTAATAATAAAAGTTTTATTCTGGCTGGACAGAATTTAGAGCTTAAGACACGTTATTATCTGATTTGAAATAGGCTCCAACCGCTGTGATTTCCTTTCTTGGAAAAAGTAAAGTAAGAGGATAGTGAAATACACAGACGACTAGATCTCGAAGAACAATTTAAACTTTAAGAGGAAACAGAATACACCCTGCCAAGCCAGAAGGCAGAACACGACGTTCGGAAGTGAGAAGTGATATATATATATATAATAATGAGAGATACAGAATTAGGTAGGCCGATTAAAGTACAGACGTAGTGCTCATTCATTTATGTTCAATGCGTTTATATCGTTCAATAAGTGATCCACAATATTCATATGGCCTGTACCCACACGTGAAAGAAATCAATAGAGTTGTATTATAAAGACGAAAGGGTAGATGTGGACATCTCGCGACTACTCACGGACTAGTGCACATTCTGGTCTACCTAGGGGAGCTGAAAATCGCTGATTGCAAGTCCATGGTATCGGAGCACTATCCAAACCCTGACACAAGCCATGAGGTTTTGTATGGCACATATTTTAGTGACCATAATTTACCACATTTGTGGTATGATAACTACAATAATAATATAGGCCATACATGATAGTTTCACAAGTGTTTCAGGGAGCTATTTAAGAATTCAAGCCTCCTGGGATTGTTATTCGGAGACATAATTAGATGATTAAAATAATATGGATCACAGTCAGTTTGAAGAAGCATCAAAGATAAGACTTCAGGTGAACATAGAGAAAACAGAGGTGATGAAGATTCCTGGACAAGAACAACAACAACAGACAACGATCAGCATAAATGGGAGGAACCTGAAAGAAACAACCTCTTTCACCTACCTACCTCGGAAGCATCGTTTCAACTACAGGCGGAACTGACGAGGATATCAAAGCAAGAATCGGAAAAGCAAGACAAGCTTTCACTACTCTCAAGTCTGTGTGGAGGTCAACAACACTCAGCATGAGAATTAAAATAAGATCCGGATTTTCAACTCCAATGTGAAGTCAGTGCTACTATACGGATCAGAGACTTGCACTGCGCGTCATAAAGAGCATCTCAAACAAACTACAGACCTTCATTAACAGTTGTCTTAGCTCAATACTCAAGATCAGATGGCCAGAAAAGATCAGCAACAGAGATCTCTGGGAGCGAACCAACCAGGAACCAATTGTGAAACAAATAGGCAGGAAGAAATGGAGATGGATTGGCCATACTCTGAAGAAACCATCAAGTGAACATCACTAGACAAGCCATTGCTCGAGTGGAACCCGAAAGGGAAGCGGCCAGTTGGTCGTCAGTGCAAGGGTGACTTGGAGGAAGTTATGTGAAGAGGAGATGAAAACGTGTGGGCAGACTTGGAGCCAGGTGAAGACTCTAGCAGAGAACCGAACGCAATGGAAACGCACGGCTGAAGCCCTATGTTCCTCTAGGAATTAAAGGAAACAATAATAATAACAATACAGTCAGTTTGATGGATTATGCTACATGGGAAGTTAGGCAGGAAATACTACTAGTCTAGTAGTGAAACTTAAAGTCCACCCTATTCCACCCCCCCTCCTGCTTTTAGCTAAAATCACCTAATTAATATTCACCATACCACTAATGGTCTTCATTACTCATTTACAGGTTCGCGATCATGTCCTGGTTATCCTGTAGCAAATCAGCTAGTTGAACATATTTTGACGGCAATTAATCAAGAATTCATGATCCAGCATGCTGTACGCTCACACTTTGAAACAATCAGTCCAGTCAATCAACAAAGTCTTACACCATTTGGATTAACTAGAGTACCACACAAATCAATGTACATATTTGTTACACGAGTAAATGATTCGAGAAGACCAAGTATTTAATGAGGGAGAGAGAGAGAGATAAACAGTAAACAAACGACAAGATGTTACAGACTGTCCATCGCAAAGAAACACCCTTCTATCTGTCCGTGTGTATGTATACAACTGTCTCCTCACAAACTTATTTCATTTCTTCTGATATCTCATTTGACTTCGAATCACTGACTGAATCAGACTATAATTACGTTGATGTATTCATGGTGTTATTTATATATACACATATATATTTATTTATATTTATGATCTAATAAATTCTGAGCAAAATACTTACCTGTTCTTGCTGGTATTCACTAATGCTACTACTAATCATACAGATTTACATTGAGTCGATTTGATGCAATACCGATTTTTCTCCCAGTAGTTTTGTGTTCTGAAGGGAATACAGGATTTCTAGCTTAAGTCTTGAAGGTTCAAAAGTGGCTATTTCTACAGGCCTGACCTTCCCCTATTACCAGACTGATTACCGGCTAGATGGGATTCAGGAGTGCGTCAACCGAGAATCGAATGCTGGATGGACCACATGTGTGTAGTTGGCTAACATTCAACTAATAAACTACTGAGACACTAGGAACGGTATATATCAACAACTGTCAACATAAGACAAACAAAAATATACATATTCATAGATATTTTAATAATTTTACTAGGGTTTGTTTTCGAAGCAAACAGTCGTACCAAAGTAAGAAATTGTCACTATGGAATTATGGCTGAATAAATAATCATAAAAGTATGATTTACGACTTCTTTATTACAGTTTAGTCAGCAGGTTCATTTGAAGTGTGTTTTATTCGTTAACGTTGTGGGTTAGTACTGACAGCTGTCTTGTCTTACATCGACCAACATTGTAATGGCAGGTAACAAGAGTGTTTAGTGACACAATTATATTTTGGGAACTCAATACGCAGATATAGGGAAAATCCGTCTATCATATATTAGACTCATAATTTGCACAGATCTTCAGTGTTATGCTAACTTCTCTTACTTTTATGCTTTCCATGTTGTTTCATAAGCATCGTTCATTGAATCCATCTCTCCACTCTTCGAAATGCTTGCAGACGATTCACACATTTGATAGCAGATGGTTGGAGGCAATCGCGAGGAAGCCCAGCCTGACCTAGGATTCGTGCTAGTTAGTTGACACTTACCAGTCAGCAAGGCAGGCATATCTGCAAGCTTGAAAGAACTCATGTCCCTTCTGAAATCCAAATCTGTGTCACCCAGTGCTGCCTGCAGTCAGACACGTTACCACTGAGCTATTCCGGCTCGCGATTGACCTCCTGTAGGACTGTATTGGATACTTTGATTGGACACTATCCAGTGACTAGTGTAGTGTGTCGAGTCCCCTGTCTGCTACAAACTGCCAATTGCCTCCAACCATCTAAAATATCAACAATTCAAAGTGCACCGTGGTGTCGAGCCACCTAGAATGCTGGCCACATTGCAAACTTCACTGACAGAATTCAGTCTGCACCAAACAAAGGACCAGACGCATCACACCATAGTCACTGAATAGTGTCCAATCAAAGTATTCACACATTCACATCTGCATCTATATACTACTTATAAATCTTGTCAGTTACACACACACACAACATATCAATTATAAACTTGTTCATTTATTCTTCTGTCAATATATCTGTAGCGATTCATTCAGACTCGTTTGGAATAAGAGTTCCTCGGTGTTAGCATATTTATTCACTTGAAGTTACTTGTGTATTATTGGAGTTGAAGATTTGAAGCGATAGATACTAGGTCCTGTTACCAGTCGGAACACCGTCACCCTTTAGGGAGAAGATACATCCTAGTAATGAGTCCTGAACTGAACGAAACACACCTCATGAATTCTACTGCCAGCTACCAATAAAGAACTTACTTCAAAGTCATCAGTCACATGCGAAAATGAAACAGGGTTTTGTCAGAATAATAAGTAAGTTAAAAGCTGCAGGTGTAATTACATAACTAGGTAATCAATATTCAGCATAATGTCAGTGGTGAAAATGACCTTTTTTAATAACTGTAAGTCTTTAAGTGATTGATATTAATATCGAGCCTAGAACTAGCTACCTCGTGTAAATATTATAAGATTTCATATCAACCACAGTGACCAATCACTAACGTCAGGTCGACAGGATCGCCTAGTGGTTTGAAGCTACTGGGTTCGATCCCCAATGAAGCCATGGATGCGTACTGCTGAAGATTTACAAACTAGGAATAAGTGCCCACATTGTTCTTCCTAATGAAAACCCTATAAACAAGGACTTGAGAAGTAACAACAGGGAACCAAGATCTTCGTCTTGGTTGGTGTTTGAAGCACAACTGATCGATAATTATCATATAAAGGCAATCTCGATTGTACCATAAGGTATTGTATGAAAATAGCAAAAACTGAAAAAAGGAAATTTGGGCTCCACCCCTTCCTACGTGTTCATACCAACAGACACTATATTCACATGAAGTTAAGTGAACACCATTCAGTCTCCTCGAGGAGGATCCTCTTTTCATCAGATAGAGTATAAAATATAGCGATCTGTCTTAAAATTTAAGTTAACAGTATAAGTGTTATAATGGTTTTTGTGACATTAGAATAAGAAGAAATCAAATAGGACATAAAATAAATAATTAGTGTTGGTTTTTATAAAAGCTGAGCACAGTATTTCAAACGGCTTCTTCTGAGTGTTGTCTGTTTACACAACATCTATTGTCAAAGAAAGCAGCAAAAGCTGTACAGCTTACCAACACAATACACACACACAAATTAGTGTTAACAGTTGTTTGCTTCTTCTGAATGGCCTTTTTTCTATCTAAAGAATTCAATCAGACTGAAATAAAATCAAGTTGAAATATTCTTATCTTGAAGTGCAACTAAAACATAAAAAGGTCGTATTTTCACTTTCTAATCAAGTAAAAAAAAACAAAAGACAAAATCTAGTAGAGTTAATTTTAAACACACATAAAATCACCTTCATACCAACCAACAGATAGCCTGATAATTATTGATTTGTGTATCATATGATGATTTGGTCAGAGAATGAATTTGTCTGAATGTGATTACTGATCAAATGCATTCAAAAAGAAAATATTTCAAATAATAGAAAAATAGCTACTTTTACATAATGAATAAGTAGTCTGAATGTTTAGCCTTAATTTAATATAAACATAAACAGTCAGATGTGAGCATAACTCACTTGTATTTTAAGCTGCACTTTTCTTCTATCGGGCTGATGATCAGCATGAGTCAACCATAAATTATTTCATTGACCTACAAAGTTTTGTTAAATTTGAAGTCTATATGAATTAAAGTCTTATTTATTAATAAAGAATTAGTCTAGAAAAATGTAATATGAAATAATCTTATTGACAATTGCTTCCCAACAGCGAAAATATAGCAAGTTAATTAACTTGAGGGTCAAATCGTACACGAATGAATGTATGCCATTGACTAAACAGTTAAATTTCACGCAATTCCATATTAGTTTGTTTATTAGATATATCACACAGTGAAACAGTATTATTTACTGCAACTTGAGGACATAATGCTGGGAGTACAGCTATGTCTGACTTCCACAGTATTTAAATTTCAAGGGAAAATATACAAACAAACTGAAGGAGTTGCCATGGGATCACCAGTGGTAGCAGATATATTCATGGATAAGTGGGAAAGCATAGTGATTAAAACGTTCACCCCCACCCCAAAAGTATGGTGGAGGTACGTAGACGACACGTTCACTGTACTTAGTACACAAGATATAGATAGGTTTTTCGAATACATAAACTCGAAGATTGAGGCAATTCAATTCACTTATGAATTGGAAAATCAGGAAGGGGAGCTCCCAATGTTAGATTGCAACGTAAAGAGGAAAGAAGATGGGAAGTTAAACACTAGTGTTTACAGGAAACCCACACACTCAAACAGATATTTAGACTTTCGATCGTCCCATCCTATATCAGTAAAAATAGGATTGGTGAAATGTTTAAATGACAGAGCACAAAAACTAAGCAGTACTAAAGGAAATCTAAAACAGGAACTGATACACATAAAAGAAGCCTTGGAACTTAATAATTATCCGGATAAATTAGTCAAGAAATATGTAAGGAAATGTAAAAATAAAATAAATAATGATAGTAGCGATAGTGATAATAATAATAATATCAATGACGACACCAATAATAAGGAATCTAAATCATCAGTAGTAATTCCATACAAGGAAGGAACCTCGGAAACCATACGCAGAATTCTTAAAAAGGCAGGAATAAAAGTGGCTGGCATTCAAACCCACAAACTCAATTAGAAACAAGCTTTTTCCTTTAAAGGATCCTGTAGAGCCTTTAAAACAAAACAATTTAGTTTATCTCATACCATGCAATGATTGTCAGGTCAAATACATAGGTCAAACTAGTAGAACAAGGGCATTCAGACTAGCTGAACATAAAAACCTAGCAAAATCTAGATTGGTTGGCCCGAATAAGATAAAAAATCTAGAGAATAGTTCAGCTATAGCACTACATGCAGTTACACACAACCATACAATAGGATGGGATAGGATGACAGTTTTAAAATCTAATGTCATAGGGTATAGGAAGAGATTGATAGCGGAAGCTTTGTTTATCGAATCAACTACAAATACATGTAATAGGAATGATTCAACACCTGTCCCCGATATCTGGAAAATTCTACTACCCCAACGACGACAAATAGGAGAGAACAAAGTAAACTATAAAACTCAAGTTTCAAAGTCGTGTGATTACACTTGATATGATTATGAACAATAAATTTTGTTTGAAACGTCATCCAGTAAATAATACTGTTTCACTGTGTGATATATCTAATAAACAAACTAATATGGAATTACTTACTACCACAGTGCCCAAGTTTTACACATATATTAATTTTCAAGCATTTTGACAATGTTCGGTTGTTGATGTCTGCACTGCAGTAAATACAATACATATTGTTTCATGAAACTGATGATAAACTCCTCAGAAATCT
This sequence comes from Trichobilharzia szidati, assembly GCA_944472155.2. NCBI lineage: Eukaryota > Metazoa > Platyhelminthes > Trematoda > Strigeidida > Schistosomatidae > Trichobilharzia > Trichobilharzia szidati. Next base: position 75,984,317 of record OX235272.1, read on the forward strand.
ATGAATTCCTTACAAGTAATAGCTTCATGTTCAGTTCAAGTCCTTTCAAGTATACTACTTCTTAGAAGGTGAATAGTACCATTTGAATTTTAGCAAGTAAACCCAGGGTTCCTATCAGCTCTCGTGTTTATTTTACTCTAGACGATTGTGTATTATCATCAAACCTCACACACACACACGATGAAGTAGTACATAAAGGAACAGTTCCATTTCAGTATGTTCTGTCAAACATCAGAATCTTTGAAGCAAGTCTATCCCACTGTGACCATATCAGATTTACTTGCCCAAGCTCTCGATGGTAATCCCATTAAGACTTAAAGCCAAAGCCTTAAACTGTGATCACCAGAGCGTTATCCACTAGCCACAAATGTAATCTGATATAAATCTACCAAGTTTTTTGAAGGAATATTCTGAAAGTCATTCGTTAGAGTGATAGGGATTTACATGATTTATTTGGCAGAGTGAGTTATAAATTGACATAAACTGGAGTGACACGAGAGGAGGTGTAACATTGAGAAGGTTTGACAATGAGGAGTGCTTACATTACAAGGGATTCTGAGAAACGCTTACCGTCAATTCTTCCGTCCCTTACGTATACTGATTTATGCATACTAGCCTGATAATTAAGACAAAAGAAATTAATCTGTCAAATATAGAAGAATAGCCTATTACAGTACTGAAATTCTATGACTGCATTTAGGATTTGGTAACTTGTCAACTTATGGCAATTTCTAAAAATTATAACACAGATGTACAAGAAAAGTAAATTCACTGGGTAGAAGAACAATACCGGGTTGTATCTTAAACTTCTGTCACTCCGCTACTCATGAGTAACTGACTCCAACACAGAACTTCAGATTCCCTGAAGTTCCGATTGAGGCCATTTGTTATTATTTCCAGCCACGCCAATTATCAAGTGGATATTTGTTCACTGATGGGATTTTTTATTCCTTAATGTTTCCAGGGGAACGTAGGATGTCAAGCTTGAGGTTCGAAGTTTCGGTAGCAGCGGTATTCATTTTTACAAGATGGGGTTGCTAGCGTCATGCCCAGCCTTCTCGCTTTTCCAGTCTAATCACTGCCTTAGCGAGGTAAAGGAGTGCTTCGGTGGCCGGGATATCGAATCCCAAACCACATGCTTAGTCAGCAAGCATTCTACCGCATCAAGCCTCACGAGCCTGCCAGGATCCGAACCCGAAATCTCTTGATCCACAGTCAGGTGCGTTATCCATTGTGCCCTCGCTGATAGCAGTCGACAGTAATAGCGCTATGAGATGATTGAAGAGAACTTGAAAACTAAGTTCATTTGAGTTCCGATCAACAAGGCTAAACGGCATAATATAGTTTACTTCTAAACCTTAAATTTCAGAGATATTGCTGTAGGAAGATTCTTGAACCAGGGCACAACAGTTGTCTTTTTTAAAGGTTTTATGGCTATTAATAAATGTTGAACTAATATCGGTTTATTAGTTCCTTCATCTCAGATTTATTGTACACGACAACGTATTGAATGCAGCCATCTGTTACAGTTTTGGAGAAATTAACATCAGAAATGAAGGATATTATGAAAACATCGAACTGAAAAATGTTCAGGATGTAAAATTCGGAAATGAATCAATTTTGTGCCGTCTTTTGACGAATCTCAAAGTAATTATGTTACTTCAACTAATCTGTGTTCCAAGTGGAACATAGAGCTTCAAGTTTTGAAATTTAAGACTTCACTATCGGTGGTGTTGTTTTTTATGAGGTGGACATTAGACTAGTCTAACCAACTTCCATTTAGGTGAAGTTTAGGAGTGCATCAGCCAGGAATCAAGTCCGGACGACATATTTGGCTGATGAGCATTCTTTCGCTGAACCACTGACGTCATAAAAGGCTGTGCGAAAGTAAAGCGACAGTTCATACTTTTGGTGAGTTAGCAACAGATACCCTATTTGACTGTGTGTAGGGACCTGCCAGTCACTTCTGTATCGAATATACAACTTTAATAATAATAATCATAATAGTATAAACCTAGATTTATTTTATTTATTTTATTTTTGATTACAGCTTGATTACACACCGTATTTTCAGTACAAGTATGGAATTTTCAGCATGTGATATCGGTAGCCCAAATTTTGCAGGCCGACCATAGATATCGGGTTTGCGTCGGCAGGGGATCGAACCCCAGACAATGTGCATGGTCGGCGAGAGTCCTAACCACTGTGCCACCGACGCCCACCATCGCCCCTTTACGCTTACACCTATCTCCACTGTTCCCATAAGTGTGAAAGGAGCAGAATCATTTATTACTGCAGGCTTTTGTATTTCCACTTTTTTATTAAGACAGATTTTCATACTATACAACCTTTTAAAATATGAAAATATGTGAAAATTTAACAGATTAACATTAAAACTAATTAATGATGAAAATCTTTTCACGTTTTCTAAAAAAAACGCACATACACGCACACACAGAGTAAAATTCCAGTAAGTATACGCAGAGTTAAAACGTCAACTTGAGAATATTCTCAAAGTTCATTTGTAACGAAAAATATGAATGTATGACACAATATTACTACCTTTTTTTCCGTTTTATTTTTCACAAGAATTTTCACATTTAATATTATGAAACATAAAAATGACTAATTTGATCCAAAGTATTAATAGTTCACCCTTGAAGTTACTCAAAAGTTGAATAGTTTGAAATAATTTATCGTTTTGGGATAATGAGTATACATACTACTGATGATCTGGGCCTTAAACGAAACAACAACTCCGATCTGAGTAATCAAACACTACTAACTGAGTCTCAAACTACTCATATCAGTTGTTAGTAGTATAGACTGTTATGCAGTTTTGCTTTTCTTTCTTGATTATCATTGATAGTATCAAGCAGATCACATTCTGTGTCATGAATCCCTTTACTTTTCAAAGGAAACCATAGTGATTTCTCACCACAAACTATATAATTCTCAAATGACGAATTTAAGAAAAATAATTCACATGTAAATGGGGTTAAGTAATTAAGCAGTCTGCATGTGTAGTATACAGCTTTAATCATTTATACCTGAACGTTAGGCATAATGTTGTTTTATGGATTGTGACTACAACTGGAATCCAGGATGTGCATTTCGCCCCTATTGGCGACTCATCGGCCAGATGTATCTGCAACCCCCAGTGTGCCATAGTATTTCCACTGAACCCAAAACCCATCGTTCCAGATACCCAACTAGTGAATTTGAAATTAGATTTCATCAGTTTGAGACTATTAAGAACTGTTTCGTCCTATTTTGGAACTCTGCATCAATACGGACTCACGACTCCACCACGGAACTAATCTGGCACCTTCATATAATGACAGCATGCTCGTTGATAATCCACATCGCTACAAAAATCCCATAATCTAAATACTGATCCCCTTATTCATCGACGGCTACTGGATCCATATCCTAAAGCTGTGCTGAGAAGTCATGACAAATCGGACCCATTATATCAATGTGAAGTTGATGCTCATTGAAGGCATGGATTTCAGGTAGCGTTATATCGTGAATTGACAGAAGTTAAAATTCACGAGAGACTGAATTTCTGCCCCAGTGATTGAACGGTTAATAAACTTGGACTCGTACCTTGAAGGTCCTAGACTTGACTTAAAAAGGGGTTGTCTGTGAGTAATACTGAAGAGTTCTAAGCTAGGAAGGAACGGTTGTCAAGTATCCTTTGGTTTTCAGTGATCTCCAGATTATTTTATTTCGTTATAAAATCCACAATAAAACTAATCCAAATTCCCACAAATACCTATAATTTAAAACATAAATAAATGTTAGGCAGTATACAGAAAAGACTTCTCCTTAAGCTGAGCAATTTATCGATTTTAAATCTACTTCATTTCTACAATGGCCTGTTATCAATGGCGATCCATTTTTTATTCAATGATTCATCATATGACTAACTCTAGACTGCCATCTCGAGGTTTGTGTATGTGTATGTGTGTGTTGTCAGTTGAACTATTATTTATCGAAGTATTCACTAGGAATCGGTTTCTCTGACCTCCTAGATTTTATTAGTCATCCGAAGTTTGATATTTAGGCTTCAAAATAATTTGTATCACACGTGAGCTTTCTTCTGTTTGAATCACCTTAGTCTATCGTGTGTGTTTGTGTTCTTTCTTTAACGAAAATCTCCAAATTGTCCATTATTCTAGAAAACAGTCTGGTGATCTCCACCATCTATTAAATATCTTTGGAATAGTAGTGGAAATTCAGAGTTAGCCTGTTCATCCACCGTTTTATGAATTCACTGATATCGTCTCAGTCTATATGCTTGGCATTTACTCTCCTTTTTTCAGCAGTGTGGTCAGATTGTCTTAGATGATAGTCTTTGATAAAATGGTTTTAATATGAAAGAGAAGTCAGTCACTGAAGTATATAAGGGAGCTATCTTCTAAATGAGATCAAAATATATTTAACTTTTGATCAGATTCTTATCTTCACAGCTTCATATTTCATCGTGTTTTCTGTTCACTCACCTTAACAAATACACATCGATTCGGTTGGCTACTACGTATTTTAAAAACAAATTTACTGGATGCTGTTATATCCTACTGAAAGATTGATATCAGTAGTTGGATGCCACTCACGTCAACCAGATCCAAGTCATTTAGCCACTGCACGACTATCTCACTAGTTTGGAGTCGCATCCATTGGTGGCGCACCCAGAAAGACTCAGCTCAGAGAGCCAAATAAATTTTGAACCACCAGAAACTGTCCCTTCTCTGAATTGTGTGATTTAAATTTTTCTACTTACCTGGTGTAATTCATTTTCAGTTGAAATAAAATGACATTAAGGAATGCAAGGGTGAATATTATAGTCGGTATCGAATGAATATCTGAAACGTTTCATTTAAATCAGTGGATAGAGCATCATACGAGTATCTGCCTGACTTGAGTCCTGTCAGTCATCTTGAAATATCCAAAGTCAACTAAATGTGACACATCATAGTGAACCTCTAGGCCTCATGACTGCCACATTACAGAATCGAACTACGCAACAACACTACACTGACTTCTCTTCAGTAAGTAGTCAATGAAAAGGGAATCAAGAAGATTTGTAGCCCAAGATGTGAATAATAAGAGTATTAATGAGAACGAACATAATTAATAAATCAGCAATTCTTCATAGTATAAGATTTGGATAGCAGCATTTTTCTAAAGCCTGTAACATCTAAGACTGTAGGTCACTTGAAAACACTATCACTATTTTCCCCCATTATGTCCGATTGGAACACTGGGCTTCAGCTGTATGCAGTCACTCTCAGCTGGCTCTATCACCGCCCACAAACTTCCACTTCATTTTCACCTGATATCGTTCATGTCACTCTCAAATGCGCGAATCATCGCTTCTCATTCAGGTTCCTCTTGAGAGCTTTGAGTTTTGGATTACTTGAATACTTCCTCATTGTAGGTCTAATCTATCTTCTTTTCCATTTGCATATTTATTGGAAAATAGGTTATCGGCTGGTTCATTGTCTGCAAGAGTTCCCTGATAATTATACTTTCTAGCTGACCACCAGATCTTGAATTTCACTCAAAGCCATACGTTGATGAAAGTCTGAATTCTCTTAGAAATACCTTTCGTGAAGCAAACGTCATTTTCATAAACTATATAAAAGCACAGTTGTAACATTAGTTTTAAAAATTAGCAACTTGTTCTTTGTGTTCAGTGCAATAGGTCTCCACATTAATCTCAAAGTAATTAACACCTGTCTTGCTTAGTCTATCCTCATGAGTATCACCTGCATTTGAGTTGATGTTATAAAAATCAGGTAAGTGTAAGAGATGGCTTCCTCTACACTTCTCCCGTTGGTAGCTACTGATGCTCTCTGTTGTTTAGTTTTCTTCATCACTTCTGTCTGCCTTCAGTTCACCTGGAGTCTTGCCTTCACTGTCTCTTCCAACAAATTGTTGGTTTTCCCTTGTAAATGTTAGAGTTCGTGTGACATACAATATCAGCCATCCTCGGAATTGAAATCTTGTAGGGTCTTTTCGTCAATCCGAATTACTGTCACCTTCTCATCCTCCCTCCCACAGTCTTCTGTATAATCCAGTACACCATAATGAGGAATATTGTTCGTCACTGTGGACGGTCTTATCTGAAAACATAATGCTCCAGTGAACTGATATGTAGCGATCAAATGAATAAGCGAATTAATAAGAACTAACTGAGAGACCAGCAGTCATTTGTAAAACACTCAGATAAATTAACGCCTTTGTCAGTGCTAGATATCGCATATTTAAGCAATAAACCATAGTTGGATGAAGTTATCTAACGTGTCGATGAGACTGAGCACTAGACTTCAGGAGACAAAACTCCCATAACAGTGCTTGGTCAGTGGGGAGTGTTTAATCATATGAGCTTAATCCCTGGTGCTAACTAAACTCTTTCAACATAAATAACCCAACAGTAATGTCTCTGTGTTACTGGATATAAATCGTTGATGAGGCATCAGTTATTTCACCATCTCAGATACGCCTTGCTGATTGACTTCGCTGTACACGAAGCCTAGATCCAGGGTTTCCAGTCAATTTGCCTCAACTACTTAACATCAAACGGGTAATATTCAATTTGCTATGCTTGCTTTTTCTGATATGTTTTTACGAGTTGATCACGGACTGATATCAGTTAGAGAACCATTGAAAACCAGGGAGTACTGGACAGCTGCTGTTTCATCCTAGTTTGGGAACCATCGGCAGTACGCACCCACTGGGATTCGAACCCAGGACCTTCCGGTTACAAGGCAAGCTCGTATACCATTCAGCCACTGGGACCCGATTCAATGGCTCATGAATTCCAACTTCTACCAATTCGTGATTTAGCGCGACCGTATATCACCTGAATAGTGAATAGTAAGATTGGTTAGTTTACTTACGTGTCATTCTGTTTATCATTCGAATTAATCAAACACAGTTTACACGACACTGACAATAGTGACGATAACATTGCTTTGAACAAACCAATTTCGATGACGGATATATTGTCTGAGTTACAATGATAAATATACGAATTAAATAAATTCACTAAATGGCGTGATTCCAATTTTTTTTAAATCCCATTAAGAGTGACAAAAAAACCAATTTCAAACTATAAATTAAGTGAGTGGCACATTTATCGGTATAAAATATATTCAAGTTTTACCGGTAAGTCCAATTTTCATACAAGTGAAAATTGAGAATCCCATGTAGAGGTTATTTCGAAATTCCCTTTAATTTATTTTACTAAACCGAAATACTAGGCCACCGCTGACATTTCGGTTCCTAGACTTGGATGACTAGAGAACGACTTGGGGTTGAATGACAGTTTTTGCCTGGTGGTAGCCAGCAGCGGAATCCTAGTCTTATATTTCTTCCTGTTTGAAACTGGTCAGCTAGATGTACCTGTCTCCCACAGAGACTCCAGTCCAGCTCTTTCCTCTTCAAACTCCAAAAACTGAGCTATCACAAGAGATGGATCATTTCAGGTGAGTAGAATTTATCGAGAGAAAATAAAAAATAATTTCAGTAAATAATGCCTAATACTCATTTAACAAGATATGATTTTCGTGGTTCAGTAGCATAAGGGATTATACCTTATCATTTAAAACTGTAGGTGATGGATGAGAGACTCGGTGAGGACAGCACTAGACTGGAATGCAGTTTCATCCAGGTGACGAGTCCACACTAGGAAGAAAGGTGAATCATGGATTCTACTAATAGCTAACATCAATCATGCAAATGTTAAGTGTGAGATTTGTGCCTTCTGAACAGTTTTATTAAGGTACAAAAAAACACTAATCAACCTAGAAAACTATGGCTCTTCAACAGTTTTTAGTTAGTCAGGGAACCAGTGGAAAACCTGGGAGTACTGGACGGCTGTTTCGTCCTAGCTTGGGAATCATCAGCAGTACGCACCCACCGACAGAGTTCAAACCCAGATCCTTTGGGTTACAATGCAAGCGCGTATACCATTCAGCCTCTGGGAAGCGATTCAATCCGTGGTCAAACTCGAAAAACAAATCTAATCCTTACAAACCAACTCTTGAAAATTAATTCTGAAGTGTGCGTCGGTGGCACAGTGGTCAGGACTCTCGCCGACCATGCACATTGTCTGGGGTTCGATCCCCTGCCAACGCACACCTGATATCTATTGTCGGCCTGCAAAATTTGGGCTACCAATATCGCGTGCTGAAAATTCCATACCTATACCGAAAAACACGGTGTGTAATCAAGCTGTAATCAAACACACATAATTACTAGTATAATTCTATTTACGGAACTTCCAGATTAAAAGTATATTTACTATTCAACCCACAGTTTATGAACCATATATCTATATAAATTCCAACCTATCAGGGTTAGCGATAAAATATAACTGTTACTCAGTATTATAGTTGTACATGAATCTTGACTCTTAATCCCACATGGATTTGTCACTATGGAATGCAATCAACTCCTTAAGTCTACTTCTCAATGTCTGTGTCATAACATGTTTAGAAAGCTAGATGGAAGGTAGTCAACTGGTAGATCTTAATCTAAGTTTCTTGCTTGTTGTCATTCGTCAGTAAGCCTTATTTGCCATCTCAAAGGAATTAGTGCCTCCACGTATATTCAAATCGACACCACCCAATGCTGCAAACAAGGACGTTAACACTGAGCTATTCAGGTGATGATTGACCTCCACCACAACGTAATAATTCCACCAGCAAATCAGAGAAGTCCATTTAATAGCCGCTAGTCACTAGTGAACACTGTATTATTATCAAGTTGTATTCTAGTGGCATTTGTACTACTATTGTAGTGTTCTATAAGTAACCCACGACAAAACATGAATTTGGATGACTGGAGCTCACAAAAGAATTAAAGTTTTCATCGTATAAGTCAAAATCGAAATGTTTTGAGCAAAGAGATGCAAAGTATACTTACTACTAAGATAGTACGATTATTTTAATCCTATCATCTAACATTAACTGACCAGATAGTGTTCATACTACTCAATTCAAAATTAAGTAGTATTTAGGACAAGATACACTTAAATCAGACTTTGTCAATCGATAACTTATAGGATATGAAGAAGAGAATCAGTTTTATGGCTGTAAAGCACATAAATTAGATACAAAACTGTGATCAGAGTAGTCATCGAAACATAAAAATTTCTTTTACAAAACAAAAACACAGGCTACAGTAAGCGATCTGCTTTATACTATTGGTGACAATCACGAAAGCAAGCGAAATAGCTTGGTACTAGATAATGTTGGTTGGTTACAGGATTTCATCATGAGCTGACATCGGTCAGAGAACCAGTGGAAAACCTGGGAGTACTGGACACCTTGTGATGAAATCCTATAACCAGTCAGTCAAATCCCTACAAACAAATACTTGAATATAATGTTGACTGTTTGATCGATTGACAGTAGTATTGGGGAACCATCGTTGGGGTAGGGTTCCACAACGAAATAGCATTCATTACTGAAGAAAGATGAACCAAATTCTCTCCCAAGTGGAGAGACGTGACAGATAACACTGGATTTACATCGAGACCGTTGTCAGCACAATTCAAAGTAGCGATTGTTGATTAAACACACACATACGTGCCAAAACAGTGACGACTTCACCGGCAGCACATCCACCGTATTTTACTTATTTTGCTAAATAGAAGGTCACTTTTAATGCGGAACAAACACCACTAATCTACTTCATTCTTCGTACAAAAAACCTCCAAGAACAGGTGAAAATAATTCACTTAACAGGTTTGTGCAGAATAATATGGTACTATCATTTATTTCGTCGGCTTCTCATCAGCTGCTTACAGCCTAAATAAATTGTGAGGTTTACGTACAGAAAAGTTTTAACATACTTGCAAATTTTACATGATGTCAGTTGACAGAAAGTTCCACAATTAGTGAAAAGTGTTCAGAAAATTGTGCTTATATAGTTTTTACACAGGCAGTTCAAGTCAAAATAAATGTATGCATACAGTGGTAAGGGAGTTACGTAATAAAGACGAGAGGTGAGGTCAACTGACAACATGTAAAATTTGCAAGTATGTTAAAATTTTTCTGTACGTAAACCTCACAATTTATTTAGGCTGTAGGCAGCTGATGAGAAGCCGACGAAATAAATGATGGTACCATATTATTCTGCACAAACCACTGTTGTTCTTGCTTTATTTAAATTCATCAAGGGGAATAAATGCATGAAGTCATTTAAGAGGAGTCATAAATGCATGAAAGTAATAATTTAAATATCTAGGAGTCAGTTCAATTATGATGGTATGCACGGTTAGACGGTATACTCGAAGCGTCATACGTTTCACTCATAAACACATGTATGCACACACACACAATGCGCATGACACCTATGTCATATCAACTACGATCATCTACAGAATACATTTAATACTGCAGCTAGCCTTATTCTTCTTCTTCCCTGGTGCTGATTACGTAATAGCCTCTTTTCAGGGATGAGTGCTCATGATCCATTTACTCTAATACATATATATGTGAAAATAGTTTTATTAATATGTAAACAAGTCAATTCCTCATTATTCTGTTGTCAGGGCATGGCAACTCATCACGTAATCATCATGCTTTAAGCGACAAAAATTTTGTATAAGATAATACCTAAAATGAAAATATGACAAACAGACAAAAAAGGACTAAAATCGATCTCTTTTGCATATTGACACATAGAAATGACTGTGCTCTTTCTTACATACCAAAAAAAAAAAAGACCATTGATTACGTAACCAAACTAGCTCATTATTTACTAGTTGTCAGCATGTTGTAAAGACTTTATTTTTTCTCATGTGACATTGGTGAGTAAGATGCAGAAAAGCTAGACTGTTAGTCATCAAGATAGGCATAGAAGAAAACGGTGTAAAATCATTTACTGGAATAACAGGTATACATCTAAGAATTTGATTAAAAAAAAGCTTCAACACATTCGATCATATTAAAATCTACATCAGTTAAAAATAAATAAACAACTTAGTGTTCAATTTTCAAGCATTGGTTTAGCGGGGATTTCAAGGATTTTGTGATTAATTACCAGCTGACTTCAGTTAGAGAACCAGTAGAAACCATAAAGTACTGGACACTTGTTTCGTCCCTGCGCAGAGCTCCTCATCAGCACGCACCGATGATACTGGTTAACGATTGAGCTTTATATCGTGAATTACCAGAAATTAGAATTGATGGAACACTGGATCCTGTCCTAATGGCTGCATGGTATACCAGGTCACATTGTAATCTGAGTGTTCTGGGTCCAACCCCTGTTGCGGTCACATGTGCCACTTAGTCTTAATTGTAAACGCCTAATACAATGAATATGTATACTTTAATCTGCATTTGAATATTGCACAAAACTGCCTTGAAATTATTTATCCTTTTATACACTCTCTAACTCTCATCTTGTTAACATTTCATCTTCAAACAATGTTATTGTCTGCAGAATTCGACATGTTTAGGAATGCACACAGAAGACAATAATTATCTCATCTTAAGTTTCGTAATTTCCATAAAACTTTATGAAAACTTAATAGGGATTACTATTATTATTATTATTGGTATTATTACGAAGTTAACAAGTTTCGTTATTATTATTTTTCCGAAATCATGATGGAGAAGTAAGATGTTTGGTAGTGAAGACCTCATGACATTTCCACCAGCTTACTATCTTTTCATCTGCACTGCAGAAAGCGCTTGGGCAAAAAGGTTTACGGCATAAAATAATTAGTTACTCTGTTTCTTAATATATCCATCTTTCGCTTCAAAGAAATCACAACAGATTGAATAAACTAGTATATTTTACATTCAGACAGAGTTAAACTGTATCTCAGTGGTGATACACAACAATACACCCATTGACTGGGTAATTATAGATTTGTTTTCACGAAAACCAAACATCCCCATCCCATCCTCTTGCAATACCAGAACGGATTACAGTATCATCCTGTGGTACAACCACTGGAGAGGTGTAAGCTTTCGAAAACTGTAAATATGAGGTGGTTGTAGAATAATTTGTGGTACCTACTATTGGTGCTTTGATGGTTCATGAGCAGAATTCTCACAATCGATGCATGTGGTCACGGTTCGTTTCCAGGCGCACTGCTTAACCTTGTCCAGTTTACTAATTGATGGCAAACCTGATAAAGAGGGAAGGTTAGTGGCTTCACATTGGAAAAACAACATCACAGATACTGAAAATCATCTTATAAGGTCTGTTGGGGTGTATTCAAAAATGCCAATCCACTTCGTAGGATCATTAAAGTCCCTTTTATTTAAAATATGAAAGATAAACAATTCATTATATATATATGTATATATATATATATATGATGAGAAATATTAACCCACTGAAAATGGAATTCATTGACAGAAATAGATACTTTGTGTTACCGAACGAAAAGCATTCGTTTATTATGCGAAACTTCAGTCTCTCCCTCTCTCTCCACCTATCTACCTTCCTCCTTGGTGTCATACTTTGGAAGAGTGACTAATTGAATTTCCAGCGTAGATCGCTGCACAAAAGTACATAAGTTCACACTTGATAAAGCAACACGTAAGGACAGAATGAAGAAGAAATACAAAGAAACTATAATGAGCAGAAATGTGCGGAGGAAAGGAATGACTACGTACAGAATATCGAGAATTTAATGAGTGCGGGAGATCATAATAAATGAATGTACATACATTATTAAGAACAACTTTCATGTATGCCACCATCAGCCTCTAGCTATCGGCCATCTGGTTCTCAAATACTTAACTATAGTTATTTACAATCCTTCAGGTAATGTCGACAAGTAATTGTATGAAGTATCACCTATCTTGTCCATAAAATATGCAATGAATTTGCCCATAAGAGTCCAATACAATCATGCCCCACAGTTCGAATCTAAACACATGCCGATCACAAGTTTCTATGACAGGCATCTTCAATCGTTAAAAGTCTAGCCATCTCATATTCTTAGGTCCTGTCAGTGTATTGATTCAAAAAATAGGTCTAAATAATCTTCACTTCTTTATTCCTACCAAACTGTGTACAATATAATGTCCAGTCAGATGTCAGTTGACTATAATTTACTTTAATCTAACCTTCCTATTTACAACGAAATAAATTATACTCCTTTCCTTAAACTGAACATCTTTCCCGTAGAGTATAATCAGCTAATTTACACATTTGTTTTTGTGTATAGAACCTGGATATTATTTTTCATCATTTATTTAATTAGGAAAGTGTTTCTCATATTTTTGAAATAATTTGGTCAAGGCCTATCAAACAAATATGTGTATATATAATTAAGTACTTTCAGGGCAAATTAGAATTCATATACTGAACATACAAAACTGCCTCGGCAAATGAAAAATTCAACGACCACAAATACTTTCAACCGTGTCTACTGCTGAATGAAATGCCTACTTAATTATCTTAGTATGGTAAGAATATTTGCCTCAGAATGATGACAATTAGCAGTATGTTACGGGACTGATATATTACATTTCATAGTCTTAAAATCGGTTACTCCTGTATATAAGATTGTCACTGATTTTCCGTGCAATACAAATGCTATCTAACTATGTACATAGCTTTATTGTACCTATTAAGGAGCTACTATCACAATAATCGAAGCCAGTTTGTTATTCGCTATCTACGATTATTGACGTCATGTTGGTAATCAGATTTTTGATTTTGATTTTTATACGATCAAATCGGTATGGTTAGGCTAGATAGACTGTCTTACAGGGCAATCACAGTCCAAGAGAGAATTGCGCAGATTAGAAATAAAGGCAGATAAACTTCACTAGGCGATAATTATTATTTTGAAGTAGGAATTCTAGACTTCCTAACCGTCAACTATATTCTTCAGCTAAGTGTTCGGTATACTGACAAACAGTGAATATAGATGCCTAAAGGTATCAATAAGATGCAGTTTTACACTACCACTATATTTCAGGTTATCATTCTTATAAAACAAAACAAGTGTTATATAGGTAAACTGATATATTGATAAACGAGAAAAAAAATAGAAAACAACAAAATAACAAAATTTAAAAACAAACAACAACAAAACAAGTGCAGAGTTTTGTGTTTTAAGATTGTTAAATAATGGAAAATATTAATAAACTTGGTTTATGATTCACAGGGAATTATTCATTTTAGATATTCATCAATGATTCGACCAATTCGCTCTCGGACGGTTGACGCTTTTACACTACCTTGACTGAGACATTCTAATTCAGCAGAGAAATCATTAATTTGTTCAAATAACTTGACTCGATTCTTTTTTGGTTTGGTATTAGATGCACGCGTCCGACGATTAGCGAACCATGAGCTAACCTAAAAACGAAAGTTTGAATTGTTATTGGATATAGCTAGCGAAAAACTGTATGTGTCCTCATCAAACGCTGGTAAAAAACATACTACGATAAGTCAAGATGTTACAAATGTTGGATAATTCGTCCTATTATTGAAATCTGCTTAACTTGGTGTGATGTAACAGTTAACAACAAACAATAAGGGTCAAAGTGCAACTAATTAGATGACTAAAATGTTCTGCACAATAGTTCTGCTGTATTTAAATTACATTTTAAAAGTTACTATCAAACCTTAACTCACGCTGATAAGATGTATGGATATGATTAAACAACTTATACACGTATAGATATTAATACTGGAAAGGGAAATATACCTGCATAACTGTTATGCCTCCACTAGCAGCCAACCTTTGTTTCTCGGCCGTCGATGGATATGGGGCGTCCACATGATCCAAATACCAGTTTTCCATAATATCCACGGCAGTTGAATTCAGCGGTCGGTTTCGGTTCAGAAAACTGCAGCAAGAAAATCTTCTTGATCTCCTTCGTGAAATACGCTTTGGTGGTCGACCCCGTATCATGGAAGACGAAATGCTGGAACTCACTTCCTGTGTGAAATCATTTTCTCGAATAGTACATTCGTTACATCCCCGTTGAAGTGTCGGCATGTCAAAAGAGGTTGATGCTGAGGCATTTACATTTGTGTCCGATGTTCTAGCATCCTCAAGCTTAATGTGTATTTTAGATATACGTATACCTGAGCCTTGAGGAAAAATATTTTGTTGCTGCCAAGAAGCACTGCCATAATCGTAGTTACCTTCGTTTTGATGCGTTCGGTTACTGCATTTTGCTAAAGGTGCTTGAAAATCACTAGAAGTGGACGCATTTATTAAATCTGGATTGGAGATCTCATCTGTATTTGAATAATCACCAGATGACTGAGCAATAGAATGGAATGTAGGTACATTTTCCTCTGTATTGCGATCTGTATGCAAAACATTTATATTTAGAGATGTACTTGAGTTCGTCTCACACTGGATTGAAACATTCGCACAGGCAACCGTTTGGGTTTTTGAATTGCTGAGTGTTCCATAACTTTCGTTATAGGTAGTTGGATTCCTAAGTGTCATATTTATATCTACACTGGATTTAATGTCTGAGGGATACACTTCGTCTGATTTCCCACTACTGCTCCCTCCGTAAAACCTTTCCACTCGATGCCATGGACTATTAAATGATTCGGAATTGTCAATTTCCGAGGAGGAAGTGATATTCTGTATTGGTGTAGTTCTGTTCTCCACAATGTGATTAGAAATTTTGTGACTACTTTCTGTATTATGATTTGTTTGATGCTGTAAATCTATCATTCTCTGGACAAATTCCATTTTATATTCCCTTTCATTTAAATGGCTATCTGTAAAACGATTCAGTGACGTTGAAGCAGATGGAAAAGAAGAATCACCTTCATTTTCTGTGCCACTGATAAATGCTGTTTGTGACCCGTCGCTGCTACGCTGATTGTATTGATTATTAGCTTGGTTACTCCAAAGAGCATGGTGATTTCTTTCAAGATACTGCTGTTCAGCATTCTTAATTTTTGTGTCCGGAGTTGACGTTACATTGTGCTGGTAATATGGATTTGGAGTATATGTGTTGCAAACTTGCGGAGTGTAATTGTGGCGTATGGCTGTAGCTAGAATTTCAGACAACGAATTATAATTGGGTATATTTTCTTTATTTATTATAGATGCGATAGTTGAAGCTGCATCGCTTGCATTGTTCGTATATTCTACTCCGTTCGCAGTATTGTTTGAATAACCTCTTGATATATAGCCCATTTGACACGTATTATTTCCACAAAATTGCTTTTCCGGTTCATTCTGCAATGAATTACCTCTATAGGCCGTTTGTGCTGTCTGGTATGCTTCACCGGTTGACAGTTGACTCTGATTGCTGAAAAGCAAGGGAATTAAAAATATTTAATGTTTAATAAAGACATTTGGTGAGGTTATTTATGCAATGTAATATATATATCCTAATAATATTTAGCTGTGTGGCATCAACTGTATCGATCCATTCCACTTATTTTAAATTTAATCGATACATGTATAATCAATGGCTTTCCATACAACGGTAATATATATCTGAAACATAAGTATATCAAGTATCCTAATGAAAATAATCTAGAAGCATATTAAATATTTGTCGCGGCTATGTGACAGATTAATGTCTTCTTATTGTCAATGCACGAACAACTGTGGTTATGAACATTGCCTAATAAATTTAATTTTAAATCTGTATATCCGTATTTGATGCATTAATTGACACTACAGAGATATGCATTGAAACTATTATCTCTTTGATAACCGATGAAATATTACAAATAAATAATTATGGATAGTGATTATTCTTCAACTCAAATTGAGGAGATTAAAACAACTGAATTAATCCTTTTGGAAAACTTATTTTACTACAAAATATTAATATGAATATTTTTTCTCGGTGATTATATGTGGTAAGTTTCTAAATATTCTAAAAATTCCTTAAATTAATCTACATGCAATAATCCTTTATCATTCCTTTGCATCCAGAATGGAACACAGAGAATCATATATTACACCTGATTCACTATTGGCTGAGCGAGGTATGGGAATGGATCGGCTAAGGATTGAATTTTTAAACACATGCGTGGTCGTTGAGCCCTGAATCACCAACGCATAAGTAAAACGACATCATACTGAAAAACTTTTATTTATTGTAGTGCAATGAGGTCAGAATATATATATATATATATGAATCATGTAGACACTTTGCGTTTGACATGGAGTATTCTGAATCAACAATCGAATAAGCCTAAAATATACTATTTGTTTTCATAATCAAACCAAAAATCTATTCACATTACAAAGAAGCTATAACTAAATTACAGATATAATATAATTATCTATAAACAAAAATATTTTAAACACATAATAACTTACCAATAAGAATTATATCCACTTTCATTAACTGGTGATTCTAAATTTACTCGATTATTATCCGCACTAGTTTTATTTGATTCGCTTTCATATAGCATTGGATAATATTCAACTTCTGTTGGTGAATCAGTAACAATCTGGTAAGTAGGACTTAGAACACTTGAATCACTTGTGTCCGAATCTGACATATCCGTTGCACAATTATAGTTGAAGTTCATCATTATCAATTATTCAACTGCGGGCTGCAAATATTGGATTACTTATAAATACTGCAAATGATGCTTTTTAATTGGTCGATTAACTTATCCAGTAGTTGATATTCTTTTCAGAAATAATGAGGGGTGTCATGGGCAGGGTCAATTTTAGGCAAATTTCTGTGGTTAAAATTTATCGACCTGGGACTAAATCCCCGACGAAATAAACCAATCAGCGTAGTGCACTTTAAAAAAATTTCAAACCGATCTGAAACCAGCATATACATAACAAATAATGTCATGTAATAATAGTGATTAAGAAATAATTATTGGGAATAATACACTCCCTAGGATAAGAAAAATTTCGGCCCTTTAATATCAATAAAACTGGTGCAATCATTAAGGTCGACTGTTTATCCATTTCTAATTTCTTAGTGTCACAGTTTTGCATCTTGAGATCATTTTACATTGACTGTGGTATTTAGGATCTGAGAAATTAAGATCAAAAAAATAATTTTAAAATAAATCCCCAGGGTTTCAGTTTACAATTGACTTGATTAGTTACAGGTTGGAAGTCGACACAGGTAAAAAGAACTATGTATGAAATATTTAGAAACAAGATAAGTGGCTGGTTATTTCGTCCTTACTCCGAAACCCTCAGTAGCACCCACTCATGACATCAATATGAATGAAGATATAGGAAATGATAAAAGGCAGTTATTGCTGAATCCTTTTATATATACTGATGAAACAAAAACATCTAACTATTGTGGTTTGCTTCTCAAGCAATTTATATTTTAAAGAGATCATGAATTACAGGATTTTCATCATGAGCTGACATTCGTTAGAGAACCATTGGAAAACCTGGGAGTACTGGACAGCTGTTTCGTCCTAGTTTGGGACTCTTCATCAGTACACACCCACCGGGATTCGAACCCAGGACGTGGAGGCAATAGTTCCTTTGAGGTGCCAAATAAGGCTTACTGACGAATGACAATAAGCACGAAGCTTAGACTGAGGTCTTCCGGTTGACTACCTTCCATCTAGCTTTCTAAACAGGTTATGACACAAACACCGAGGAGCAGACCCAGGCAGTTGATTGCATTCCATGGTGACATCCATGTGGAATTAAAAGTCAAGATTCATGTGCACATATGATACTGAGAAACAGTTATATTTTATCACTAATCCTCATAGGTTGGAATTTATATAGATAAATGGTTCATAAACTGTGGGTTGAATAGTAAATTACAGTTTCCGATATACTTTTAATCTGGAAGTTTCGTAACTAGAATTATACTAGTAATTCACACTTCAGAATTAATTTTCAAGAACTGGTTTGTAAGGATTAGATTTGCTTTCCGAGTTTGACCACGGAATGAATAGGGTCCCAGTGGCTTAATGGTCTACGAGCTCGCCTTGTAACCAGAAGATCCTGGGTTCGAATTCCGGTGGGTGTGTACTGATGAAGAGTCCCAAACTAGGACGAAACAGCCGTTCAGTACTCCCAGGTTTTCCAATGGTTCTCTAACGAATGTCAGCTCATGATGAAAATCCTGTAACCAATCAAATCCCCACAAGCCAACACTTGAAGGTCATGAATTAAACTGAAATTTTCAATGTACAACTTTTCATGAAAGTGAAGTTTTCCAGATTAGCACACTTCTTGATGTGATATTTAAATATAGGGTAAAAAATGAATGTAAAGACACTATAGTGGACAGGAATGTACAGTAGAAGGGATATTGCATGATGATGAGAATATCATTAATCCTCTGGACTGTACAGTCTAAATGCAATTGCATCATTTAGAATGATTTTAAGTTATATCGCTAAAAATCTCAAGGTATCCTTTGCGTCTTGATTATCTTAAAGAGGTGGTCTAAATTCCCCTACGTGTCTCAAACTAACAGTCAAATACTTCATGGATTATCATGTTTTAGTTTAATTGTCCCTAACTTCCATCTAATCCAGTTTTACATATACACCAAATATCCCAGCCATCTAGATAATTACAATTTTATGTAGGACTTCTGGGTAGCCAATTGACAACTTGAATTGCTGCACTCCTGTGCAAATTTTTATGTTGAAATGCAATTAGGCATTCAGATAACTGAGAACTGACAAGTCTCAAAGTGTTGTCGGTTATCAGAACAAGGTTATATATATATATATTTATATATATTAATAATCTTTTGATTGGACACTGGGTGGTAACTAACATCATCCATTTACTCCTTCGTTTGCTGCAGACTGAATTGTATCTGTCAGGTTTGCGACGTGTTCAACATGCCTAGCGGCTTACCATCACAGTGAACTTTGAATTGTTGTCGTTAGATAATTGGAGACATGAAGCCTTAGACCTAGGTTTCGTGCTTGTTGACACTCTTCAGAAAGGCATATCTCCTATCTTGAAGGAACTCATTTTCCTTCTGGGATTCAGACTCGGGTCATACAGTGTAACAGTTGGAGACGTTACTATTCAACTATTCGAGCTCACGATAGAACTCCTGTAAGACTGTAAAATGTAGCAAATATAGCCTTCATGATGAGTGCCACTAAGCATGAAACACACGTCCAAGGTTTTCTACTGATTTCCTCCAACCATATCAAAGTTATAAGTATAATGTTATCTGGTGAACAACTGCAAACCGATGAGTACTACAAATCTGTACAATATTCAAGCCTAATTTCTATTTGGTTGAATTTTTTAGATTTTCCCTTCGATTGATTGGACTGAAGTGCTCGCTTTCAGGTTGACATGTCGGCTTCTTGTGCAAATGCTTCGACGATGTCTGAGCATCTAATCAGAGTTTAATTGGTGGATGGTGACTAGCAGTGGAATCCAGGATGAGCATTTTGTCCTATTTGGGACTCGTCGGCTGGATGTACCTGCATTTCACAATGAGTGATGATGTACATCCATCCGACGAGTCCCAAATAGGACAAAATGGGCATCATGGATTCCACTGTTAGTCACCATTCACCAATTAAACTCCAATTCCTATTTGATCTGAAAAAAATTACCCGACGAACAAGTGGCATGAAATTAGACTCGTATATATTGCGTACTAATGCCTCCAATGGTTGACTGAAGAAATTGTAGAGATGTGACCACTTTTTTAGTATTGAACATTGACATTTACGTTGAATGAATATATTTCAGAAGGTCTCAGGCTTTATGATGCGTATGGCATTATTCTTGTGAGCAAATTGAATCGATGAGACTCTCAATGATATTGTTTAGTATTGTCAGTTTTAACCGATTGATATTCATTTGTTTTTGAATAATTTATGTATGTGTATTTGACTACATAAACGAAATTAGGTCATTGTAAATCTATAAGAATGGTATTATGTAAAGACAAGTAGACTAAACATGAACCTCCATATCAAAGTATAGTAGTTCATTCCCCTTTGATTCACCTAACTTCATCTAGGTAGGTTGTAGAAATAAGAGATCAACTAAATCAGAAAATATTTAAAATAAACATCCAGTATATCAGAAAACGGATGAAGATAATGAATCTAGAGTGGTCTTCAACAGGTCAATCATTATTGATCCAAAAGCTGATGATTAAAGGTCTTGTAGTCTAGATGTTAGGACTGTGAGTCAGTAATCCGGGAGGCTGTTCCTTCAGACCTTGCCACGCTAGAGAGTTCAATTTTAGTTTTAATTAATACATAGTTAGTAAACGGTTACCAATCAACAGATTCGGTGGTGTATATTAAATGTGGAGTTATCAGGATAATAACTATGAGTATTACATACTGTTGAAAAATTAGCTATCATGCTTCACCTGTCAGTAGATCAGTTTAACTATAATAAGTAACCATTGGTCAGATATGTAACCTCCATTAGCATTGTAAAAATCAAAAAAATATCTTATTCATCTATTTGCGTAATTAGAAGACACTGACTTTAAAGGGAAGGTATTTAAGGCAAGATCCCTTCACCTTTGATTCAATCAATAGTAATATCATATACAGCATTATCCATAACTTTTTACATATTTCATTCATAAATTTAGAGCTATTGATTTGGTTGTGTTCTTTCAGTTGATTGATTTGATTGCGAAGCTTTCGTTGTCCTTATTGATAACATCTTCAAGGCAGCTGTCTAGTACTCTCACGTTTTCCAATGGTTCTTTAACCGATGTCAGCTCATGATGAAATCCTGTGACCAGTCAATCAGATCCCTACAAACCAATGCTTGAATATCGGTGAGATGCTCACTGGCGACTGGCCCTATTTAGGTAGGTAGTTGCCTGGGGTTCCAGTGGAAAGTCGTGAGCAGTAGGGTGCAGCATGTCGGGTGTGAGGACAAATACTCGCCGAAGATATTGGGTAGCAGTTGCGCTATATCGTGAATTAGCAGAAGTTAGAATTCATGGACTGGCCATTGGATCGGGTCCCAGTGGCTTAATGGTCTACGAGCTCGCCTTGTGACCAGAAGGTCCTAGGTTCAAACCCCGGTGGGTACGTACTGCTGAAGCAGAGTCCCAAACCAGGACGGAGGAAACACCTGGCTGCCCAGTACTCCAAGGTTTTCCAATGGTTCTCTAAACAATGTCAGTTCATGATGAAATCCTGTAACCAAAGAAATTAAGCTTGTTTGAATCCCCTATGAATGATGTAATTGTGTCTCTTGACAACTGTTGTTGTTATTGGCTGTCAGTTTGCATTGGTCTTTTTTTATTGACTTGGAATTTGAACTTTATTGTCGTGTGATCTGCATTTTATTAGTTGGTAAATTGGATCTATAGTAATATGTTTGTCAATAGCAGATTCAAATTAGTACCAGGCTTCTAGAAATTGCCTGGTATTTTTGGTTTTTCCTCTATTTAAAATCTCTACATTTTCCCAATCAAATTGGTATCCATAATTGTTTAAATGCACTGATATACATGTCGTGTCTTTTCACAGACAATTTATGCACTTCGATTCTTAGTCGAAGGGGACCCCTTTTTTGACTAGTGTAATATTCATCTCACATCATTCATTTTATTTTGTAAATCATATTGATCCTATCTTCTTTCTCTGTTGGATCATTTATTCTGCACAATATTGAATGAAGTGGTTGTGTTGGCTGTGCGCTATGTCGTTTTCAAATGGTCTTAGTGTACTAGCCGTTTTTTCAGAGACATTCTTTATATACGGTAGAGTGGATTTTCTTGTCGTTTTCGTAGATGGTCTCCTATAGACATATTAGGTGGCCATTAAATTTTTTATAATATATTACGCGATTTGACTTTTTTTCCCTTCACGTCCCCAGTGGAACATAGGGCTTCAAGCTAGAAGCTTGAAGTTTCTGTAGCAGTATTTATTTTTTACAGGATAGGGTTGCTAGCCTGTCTCATGCCCAGCCTTTCCTCTTTACCAGCATTATTTCTGACTTAGCGAGGTAAGGGAGGAGTGGGTCGGCTGGGGATCGAACCCCGAACCATATGTATGATCGGCAAACGTCCTAACCGCTGTGCCACCGACGCACAGCAATTTAATAACTATCAGAAAATTAGTATCTGCATAGTTGAACTAGTTCACACATAAAATCTCCTTACGAATAGAAAACTCCATCTAGTGTTTATCAGCTTATATCACAATTATTTTACCTTTAGAATATTCAACGACTTATCACCATTATTCTAAAGGCTGTGACACAACAGATTACTGAACGAGTCATTTTCACAGAAAGTTTTACAGCAACATTCTCACGTCAGTTGAAATGTAATAAAGAGTGTTTATAGTTGGTTATGAAGCACTGTAAACGGAAAGATTTAGAGAATAAGGTGGTCAGGTCAAATACTATAAATAACGAATCATTGTTTTCAAAAATAAACAGTATTAACCGAACTAAAAACATGAAGAACCTTACTACTGACCTAAGATATTTCAGTGATATGTTAGTTATTTTATGATATGAATGAAATGAATGAGTGATCTGAGATTTATGTTGATAAACTTTGAAGTCGTTCTTACTCTCATGGATAATTTATTCCCACTTTTGATTTCCCGTTGATATATCTAGACTGAATTGATCAACCTTCACTTAGACTATGGATTCCTTGAAGAGATGCTTGGTTAACTTTTTCTGACTATTAACTCGAAGTTGCTTGTTACTCAGTAAGAACATCATTAGTCACTAGGGCTGTGGTTACATCCCACTTACCAGTTCTAGATAGGAAGGAATGCCATTTCGTGGATTCCACTGCTAGCCACCAGCAAACTTTGTTCTGTATCTATTTTCTACCTCATTATTTATTCGACCAAAGGGGGTGTGTACTGCTCAACAGTCCACTTCGTCCTCCTCTATGGCTGTGAGATATGGCCATTGAGAGTATAAGACATGAAAAGATTAGTTGTCTTCGATCATAGGTGTCTGCGTTCTATCTCCCGCGTGAAGTGGTATAATAAGGTGAGCAATATTGAGATTAGGCTACGGTCGAGTGCTAGGTAAGGAGGGGAAATCGATAGACGAGGCTATGAAATTATATCGACTGAGATGGTTAGGACATGTGCTTCGTATGTCTAGTCATCGCCTTCCTCGACTGAGGGGCAATGTTAGCTGATATAGGGCCAGGCTGGAAAAGAGCTAGCGGCGGTCAAACGAAAACATGGCACCAGTCAATGAAATCTACAACAGTTAGTTTAAGCCAGTCACGTAGGAAGGTGTAGACTTCCTGACTGGTTGGGGTCCTCGGGACGGTAAAAACCAATGGTTGGAAACAATTGGTGACATGGCTCAAAGTCTTTGTTGTTAATGGCTAGTGCAGATGCATCCACTCCTTGTGACTTATGATTTCCAATTAAACTGTTTTGTTCTTCTTTATTACTATTCCTTTGTCTCACACCTCTGTTTACTGTCTCTAATATGCATTTCTCCTACTTTGTTCTCTTGCTTTGTGTGCTACATGGAGTGTGGCGACTTGAACTGCCGCACATATGTGCAAATTTCTATGTCGAAAACCGACCGACCGACCTTACAGTTATGTAATAATATAGGTATTTCACTGATATTTCGCCAAGTGAAGTCATCAACTATAGTGTATGTGAACAGTGTGTCTGTAAAAGAGTTAGTTTCACATTATTTTACCAAATATATATGTATATTGTAATAATTAACTTCCTTTACTATAATTCAAACTAAATAGATTTACCAACAAATTAATACATTGAGTAATTTGAATATAACTTGGCTAGTAAATCTTAGTTGAACACATACAAAAAATAAATTATAGTAATAATAATAATAGTAATACTAGTTTTCATAAATAACTATACCAGTTTTGTTTGTACATTATGAGACAAATGTTTTACAAATATTATTTCAAATACACACTTATTTATTTCACCATATTGTATGCATTTGTATATGCGTGTACATGATACAATATTATATATATGTATATGTGTAATACTTATACACATCTATTTTTTTTCTCAGAATACAAATGACCAGTCTCTGACCATAAAAATACCAACCACAACCTGCTGCCCTATTTTAATAATAAAGTCATTTATTTATACATGCTATTAGAGCAATAAAATTATTTCATAGAATACAATTGGTAAATTACCAATAGAATTATTCATATAGTAGAATTGTTTATCTTATATACATATATATATATATCATTAGGAACCATAGAGGTTTAAAATTAAATTTATAGGCAGTTGAACTTTTCAATATTAAATTAACAACTAACTGTACTTAAGTTTTGAATATTCGACATTTTACTTCACATTGTGACAAGTGAAAATCTGTGAAATCTTTAATATCAATATGAATACAATGATACAAACTCTAATTATCTGGATGTTTGCTGTTATTAGTGAGTACAGTTTTACTTATATAATCCTCTATACTATTATTATTTTTTTTAAATATTCCTTGACGTTCCCACTGGAACATTGGGCTTCAAGCCAGAACTTTAAAGTTTCAGTAGCTGTGATGTTTATTTTTACGGGATGGGATTGCTAGCCTCATGCCCAACCTTTCCTCTTCACCAGTCTTAGTACTGGCTTAGCGGGGTAAAGGAGTGCATCGGTGGCTGGGGATAAAACCATGAACTACCTATGTGGTTGACGAGCATTCTACCGTTGTGCTACCAACGCAACTATACTATTATTAATACAATATTGTATTTAGTGGGTTTTATTTTTGAATGTTTTATGTCGGTGTCAATGATTTTAGTACCTGTATATTCATATGTTTCTCGTAAACTTATCTGAATATTTCTTATTGATATTAGAATTAATGTTTACACTAACCCTGGTTGATTATAATGTTTTCAGATATCATTGTATATTCAAAAACGCAATCTGCTACTGTACTGAATGGATACTACAAAACTGTTGGGTCATATTTACCCTAAAACCGTTCGAAATCAACTGTCAAGGAGAGATTTCTCAGTTATTATTATTGTTCCCTTGGGTTCCTAGTGGAACATAGGGCTTCAACTACACGTCTCCATTTGCTTCTGTCTTCTTCTGTACTTTTCACCTGCATCCATGTTAATCCATACTGTTTCAACTCCCCTTCACACGACCTCCTCCATGTCACCCTTGGACGTCTCACTCTTCTCAATTACTAGGCTATATCAATTACACTTATTGTTTGAGGGTTAATGCAGGTGAAGAGACATTCGACTGCCGGACTAGCTAACTGAAATTCTAGTGTTTAAATGAATTCACCACATGTTCACGATTGAGAAAAAATATATGCTTGTACTTGGACTGAAACTAGAAATGTAAATAAAGTATTAACAGTTAAACTATGCTAATATATTTGTAGCATTTAAGTTTGTAAATAAATATACATAAGAATGAATCTTCAGGTGTTATAAAGTCACATGAAAATGTATTTGACATCAAATTCTCTCAGAAGTATGTGTCGTTAGAATGGTAGAATAATTATCATTCGCGCGAAAGTCCTCTTTCGGTTTCTAGAAAATGCAATGCTAAACCCTGCATAGTTTATTAACAAGAAACAAGCAAAAAAAAATGGCGGAAGGTTTGATGTGACGCTAGTAACCTTATCCTATATGTAAAAAACAACAACAGCACTTCTACTGGAACTTTAAAACTGAGGCCTGGTTTCAAGGAATGAGCAAAAAGAGATGACTTTCTGTGAGAAATATCATTTAATATATTTACTCTTCCATAATTTTCAGCTGATAATTATGATGTTTATAAGTTAATTGGTGGATTGTACGTCCAAATGACGAGTCCCAAATAGGACGAAATGCGCGTTATCCTGGATTCCACTGCTAGTTACCACCCACTAATTAACTTCTAATTAGATGCCCAGACATCGTCGAAGCATCTGCACAACAAGCCGACATGTCAACGTGAGGCCGAGCACTTCGGTCTAATCAATCGACGGGAAAATCTAAAACTGAATTAACATTGATGTTTATGTTTGTAAGGCTAATATCGAAATCGTTGAAGATCCCTTTTTTCAAATGTTAGCAAGTATTGAGAAAAAGTCACTTCAAATAATACTTCATCATATTGAAGCTCGAACTGTTAATCATCGAATGTTTAACCAATAAGTATTGAGTACATATCCTACTTCCTATAATTTGCCATCGACAGACAATCTGCTAGCACCATAATATCTCACACATTCATATAAGACAGTTTATATTTTTAAGCCGGTTAATCAAAGGATTATTCATCCTAGCGGTTTTTCTCTTTAACAAAGACCTCATCTGTAATATACAGATTATCATAAGACTTTCCTGCACCAAAAATGGCTTAATGGTCAACAAGTTCGCCTTGTAACTAACTGGTCCTGGGTGAGAAATCCGATGGGTGCGTACTGACGAAGAGTCCGAAACTGGCCTGACGAAACAGCTGTCTAGCACTCCCAGGTTTTCTAATGTCAACTCATGATGAAATCCTATCAATCAAAAGTCACTGCGTCCAAAATTTAATGCAAGTTGTCAGGACTAGTCATCTAATTAGGTTTTTCTTTCTCAATATGTCTAACGACAGTGTCACATGATAATATTTCAAATGTCAATTTTTTGGTGAAACTGACCTTTTGAATTATGTAATAGAGACTAAAATATTCATTAAGCTTGCTATGATTCATAAAAAAGAAAATTTTGCTACTTTTGTGTTTTACACATGAATACACATAAAAATAAACATTTGTATTTATTATCTCATTCATATGGGATAAATAAAAGTGTTGCGTAATACATAATAATAATATAGTTTGTTGAAAATAATAAATAGACTTGCTACCTTAATTGATTAATTTGTCTAACATGTGACTTCCTTAGCCTTAAATAAATAATACTGTACAAATATGAACAGCAATATGACATAAACTATGCAAAAGTAATTTGATAGCTTACCGTTATACAATAAGGAGTGTTAGAAAATAAAAACTTTGGTTTATAAATACTCAAGAAGTTTTCAGTAGTCTCATCTGATGAAAGGGGACTTACACTGGAATGCAGGATTCATGCTTCGTTCTATTTGGAATTTATCTGCTGACAGTAAATTTACTGTAGGTTTTTTTCTATGCAAAAAGTCTTCAAAAAAATTGACTCATAATAGTGACATCTTAGATGACAGCTGTCGGCGAACATTGATTACCTGTTTATATGTACAGTGATCATTTGGTAATATTCTCGAATGGAAAAAGTTAGATTACGTAACACTGTTAAATTAACTAAATTAACTCTCTACAGGCTCGTCTTTTAACCGGAAGGTCCTAGGTTCCAAATCCTGGCGGTGGGTGTATACTGATGAAGAGTCCCAAACTAGGCTGACGAAACAGCTGTCCAGTATTCCTTGCAGGTTTTTTAATGGTTCTCTAACTGATGTCAGTTCATGATGAAATCCTCCAACCAATTAAATCAACTGTGTTCCCAGGCTTTTTTGTATTAAATAATTCCGTGGTTAGTAACGGTTTACTTTATTACATAATACATGGTTTTAATTCACCCTCTTGGTTTCATGAGCGTAACAGCAACATCGGTTACGTAACAGACATGCGTTAGTTTATAAAAAAGCAAATATAACTTCTAGTTATATATATTATTGATTTTTATTTGAGGTCATGTGATTTTGACCAATGAAAGTGACCTTATTCTGAACAAAATGTTTTTCCGGTGTAAAGAACTGTCAATGTATTTTACTACTCAGATCTACTTCTTATTAAGGATTTTTAAGTAAATTAGTAATAAACGATGTGTAACGTGTTGCAATGTTGTTCTGTCTGAAGCAAAAACTAATCCCTGATTATATTTTTCCTTCGTCTCATTTGAGAAATGCAGTGCATTAGATTGAAAGCCACTTGAGTACGTTTTGAGACCGAATAATACAACTGAATTACTAAAAGAAGCAGAATATCTGATGGATTGTGTTAAAAATGTAAATTCAGGTAGCTCAATGTTTTAAACAGGCCGCCAAAATGGTGTTTTTCCTAGAATGATGTAGATTGGAATCTAATGTAACTATACAAATGAATTTATGCACCACATTAGATGAATTTATTTGATATCAGACGCAGTGACATTCCGAGCATAACTGACTGCCCATAATCATATCAATTTATTCACACGACGTACTATAATTCGATTTATATAACCTTTCTCCCTCCCGTTTTCCATTGCAATTTTTCACATGTTAGGGAAGGGTGTTGAACTGTTTTGATTGCATGTCTTTGGTGCTGATTCTATAAACAAAAGTTCTATGACTAACCTATCTCCCTCTCTTCAGCTGACTATACTACCTCTTAGTACTTTTACGCTATCCTACAGTAAAATATGATTACATTTGAGTGAAAGCATTGGTACAGCTAAGCTCTTTGCCAGACTATTTAATTTATCAGGATTAATCGTTATATCTATAGCTAAATTCTTATGTTCTCATAATCTAGCTCATCTTGATCTACTAGGCTGACTTATGTAACTAACCATGCAGTAATTACATGGTATTTGTTGAATTATATTATGTTTTCAAAATTAGATCTATCAGGTCCTTAAGCCGAGTAAGTTGTTTAGCTTAAATGCCCCCATGATTCCAGGTTGCTCATAGAATCAACAACAAACACATGCAATCAGAATGATGCAACAACTATCTCTGATTTATGGAAAAATACGATTAAAAAGAACAGAAGGTAGTAAGGCAAATGAAGAAACTGTAAGAAATACATTGATATAATTATTAGCAATAAACTGTACTTGAAAACGTATCCAGTTATCAATACAACATGACCGTATATTATATCAAATAAACTTTTCTAATATGGAATTTAATTTCCGTCACAATGTCCAAATTCTAATGTTACATTATTCATGTACCACATTCATTTTTCTTTGCTAAGTCACATTTCCTCAATTAATATTAACCTGAATTCCCTCTAAAAGTCTTCCATTAAAAAGTATTCCTAATGCAGCGTAGGACTTCAAACCTGAGGTTTGAAGTTTCAGTAGCAATGACGGTTTTCCAGAATGGGATTGCTAGTCTCACGCCTAATCTTTCAATTTTTCTCCAGGTGTACTACAAAATAAATGTGGTTTAGAAAAGCATCGGCTGGAAATCGAACCCAGATCACGTGCCTGGTTAACATTAATGCCTCCTTAAATGAATGTCTATTTTTCCTAAAATTATTTTACAATTTTTGTATTATAATCTTCCCCTCTCAAAGTATATTTCTCTTTTATAACTTCTACACAGCACCAACAATATGTGGTGAAGTCAGTGATCCGTTTGTACTATCAACTAATGTTGAAAGTGCATTGAATGATCAAATTCTAGCAGAATATGAAGCATTCTACATCTACGAACATATGGTAAGTACTGATTGTATATATGAATATTTTCAAATATTCTCTGAATAAATTTCACCTCCATATATGTATTCATTATTCTTTTCACTTATTAATAGTAATTTAATTGGTGCATGGTGAGTAGCAGTGTAATCCAGGACAACGCACATTTCGTCCTATTTGGGACTCGTCAGCTTGATGTACCTGCATTCCCCAGTGAGTGATGATGTCCCCACCGAGGCTGTAACCCAGTGCCAATAGTTTCAAACGCCAAAGCGTTATCCACTAGACCACTTGGGCCACGAGAGCCACTTATTGTGGAACGGGTCATATTAATTATTTAATTGAATTTTAAATTTTCCCGTGGATCGATTAGACCGAAGTGCTAGGTCTAAGATTGACATGTCGGCTTCTTGTGCAGATGCTTCGACGATGTCTGGGTGTGTGGTTTATTGGATAACGCTTTGGCGTTTGAAACTATGGGCACCGGGTTCGAGCCTCGGTGGAAAACACCACCACTCACAGCGGTACATCCAGCAGACGAGTCCCAAATAGGACAAAATGCTCATCCTGGATTCCACTGCTAGTCACCATCCACCAGTTAACTTCTAATTACATGCCAAGACATTGTCGAAGCATCTGCACAAGAAGCCGACATGTCAACCTGAAACCGAGTACTTCGGTTCAATCAATCGACAGGAAAATCTAAAATTCAGTTAAACTATTAATAGTAATGTTATTAAAATCAAATTTTTATAGGTTATGATGTTTACAATAATAACAAGGTTGAGTTTCACCAAGAATTATGATAACAATAATAAGGAGCAGTAATACTATTAATTTCAGACATTGTATCAATCAACCTCAATAAGCAAAAATTGTGAAAACTACGTCGTACGCCTAAATTCGCCTAACGTGTCTATCATTTGTATCAAGTGTGCTGATGAGGCACTAAACAGACTTCAACAATTCTGATTTGACGAATTTTTATTTTATTTTACTAACCAATAAATAATTAGCTTGATAGACATGCAGACACCAGTTGGAATAATAGACACATTGTATACAAAGAATTTTCGAGTCGACAGAAAACTTAAACTAAAGGCTTTATTTATATAAAAATATCATTCATTAGATTAAAATGTGTATAATTTGACATGACACAACTTGTACACCTTCCAGTGCAATTCACTAGTATTGTGTAAATACTCAACAAGTCAGCAGCAGACATGAGACGGTACGTATTAATTTGGCGTCGATGGCACAGTGGTTAGGACTCTCGCCGATCACGCACATGGTCCGGGGGTTGATCCCCTGCCGACGCACACCCGATATCTATGGTCGGCCTGCAAAATTTGGGCTACCGATATCACAATGCTGAAGACTGCATTAAGAGTCATCGATATGCGAAGTGGTTCTGGAAGGCATTCTGAAGACATCACATTTATCCCAATTCTAAAACTCTCCAACGTCACACTAGAAACTTTATTGATTCTATAAGCTCGCGCATATTCGAGTTACAGAGAAATATATCACAGAGGTCTTCTGCTCTTTCCGAACTATCATCAAGTGAAAGAGAATCGCTCAATGAATGTGTTATTTTGGTGCAAAGCAAACGTACTGAGAATGTCAAATCTGATTTGAACAGGAGCCTCAAATCCGTCGATCCCAATAAATTTGTTTTCAGTCACTCCTCCGTCAGCTTGTCTACGTTACAACTAGAAGCTCTATCTTTAGGGTTGAAACTTTGTGACGTAAATCTATACAGCAACAGACTGTACATTACTCTTGTATCTGATGCAGATTTCTTACATTTCAAGTCCACAATTTCTGACTGCTGCAGTCAATACCTCAACTGAAAAACTAAAGTCCGACACCTGACAGAGGAACACAAGCAGCAGCCTCAAGACTTGAGCGACAACAAAGATCTAATCATTACACGTCCAGAAACAGGTTCGGGGGTGGTCCTTATGGATAGAGATGTGTATATCAATAAAATAAAACGGTTTAATTCTTTAAGATTATCAGACTGCAGTAATATCCCAAAACGTAGTGGAATATTCTACAGCGTCATCGTGTTTATCGAAATCACGAAATTCCTTAAACGTCTCACTTTCAAGAGTACTGAGACTATACGTTCGTGAACTTCTGAGTTAAAAGGGAACACGTCACGGAGACTATATATGCCACACGAAAGTTCACCAGAAGTTAGCATGCTCCTCGGAGATTACGTTTCTAGGGTTACCAAAAGTAGACGCGGTAATGCAAATCTTAAATTCCTAAACCAATTAAGCCAGGTGAGTTGAATGGAAAATTCACAAAATATCCAGATAGATGCAAGCTGTTCGAAAATCTCTGTATACAAGGAACTGCACGATCAAGTATAATTTTAAAAAGCTGATCGAGCGTATTAAAGACTAAGTCAGATGTTAAATACCTTGAATTTTGTCTTTCCTATGACCTTTCTTGGTCTACCCAAATCATGTAAACTCTAAGAAAGATATTTCATCTAATTAAGGAAGTTAAGAAACTTTGGTATCATTTTGTCCCAACTTTTACAGGTTGTTAATTCTTGCATTCTACTTATTCTTCCTTATCTCTCGACCTTACTTTTTATTAGGCTATTTAAGAAAAGCTTTTTTAAACTGCGAAGGGTACTCAAAGCTATCAGCAGGGGCGATCGGGGTACTTTGAAACCAACTTGTTAGTAGGGTTGAAGATAGACACTTAAACTCATGAGAAAAATTAGCGAATATTATCTTCCCTCTGCATGCACAACTGTCCACTTGCATTTCACCAGGTAGGACTAGAAACACTTATACAAGACCTTATGCTCGCATGACTAACGATACCTTAGTTAGCACGTACCATATGTGATGAAAAAGATGTTAGACACGAGACTACTAGATTATTAAGTAACGGAAAACAGACAACTCTATTTATTATCCTGTCATTTTTATATTGTTGTCACAATTTCTATCATATATTACTTATATTATTATTAGTGTGAATGTCCCCATAATTATTTTTCCCCCGACTATTTAGCGCAAAGAGAAAATTATATGTACTATATTATTACGTGCTGAAAACTTCACATCATATCAAGAGTATTTTTTCGTAAGAAAGTTTTAATTACAGCTAAAAACGTCCAAACCACTAACAGACTTTATTCATTTCATCACTGCTTAACTGAGAACAGTGTCATTTCGTAAGATGTAAACAAAAACTACTTTAGCTCCTTCTATTGATTAGCACGACACACAAACTTGAAGATTTGCAGGTGAAAACAAACAAATTGGCTGAAGAAGCAGCCAGAGAAGACAAGAATCCAAGTGAACGCAAAAAAGACGGAGGTGATGAAGATAACCAACCACCAACAACAACAAGTACCAATCACCATCATTGGGAGAGGTTCGACAGAGGTTACTTCCTTCAATTATCCAGCCAGGAAGCATGATTTCAACCACAGGCCGGTGGAACAGACGAAGATGTCAAAGCCAGCCAGCCAGAATCGGAAAGGAAAGATACGCCTTCATCAACCTTAAACCTGTTTGGAAATATGATGTACTTAGCATAAACAACAGGATTCGAATTTTCAACACAAATGCGAAATCAGTTAGTCACTGCCTCTATATGGGTTGGAAAATGCATTTTCAACAAGGTACACACATTTATCAACAACTGCCTTCAACAGCTGGCTTTGTACTGAAAGTTAAATGGCTGGCCGGCCAACCAGAAAGAATAACCAACAAGAAACTCTGGCTGTTAACAGATTAACCAAGAGCCGATTGCTCTACAAATATGCAGGAAAAAATGGAGATGGGTCGGGCATATGTTGACGAGGCTGTCGAATGACATCGCATGCCATGCAGACCATCTGTCGAGTGGAATCCGAATGAGAAACGACGAGTGGGTCATCTGTGCGTGGGTGACATGGTGGAGATGGTGTTGGGAGGAGGAGATGAGAAGTTATGGGCAATCGTGGACGCAGTTGAAGAGGACAGCAGAAAACAGAACAAACTGGATATGTGTTTTTGAATCCAGCCCTATGTTCCACTCGGAACCCAAGGGAATAATAATATAAATTATTTTCATTTAATTCGGGTCAGCGAAACGAGGAAAATCAATAAGAATATGTTGCTGACACGTCTAGAAATGTTTTCGGGTATTGAAATTAGCAAGATTATATTAATAAAATGTTAAGGATCCTTAGTTAGTGCCCCCATTATTTAAGTTAAACAAAATTGTACAGTCTACCATATTAGTTGCTTCATGTTTTAAAAGATGAAGTTCGGGAATCTATTTTCTTGAATGAATACACTAGTACACCGTCTGTCGCGTTGTTTCATTTATTGTATATATAAAGTTAACAAATTTTTAAGCGAATGTCGAGACAAAAAAGAATAATAATATTTAAATAATTTGAATTCATGACCTCATTTATTTGTACTTTACTTATTTGAGTTCAAAATATTTTCGTGTGTGCTAAATTCCTATAAGTAAGTCTGTTCGTTTTGTTTAACCTTCATAATGGAGAGGGGGGGACGGGACATTCAAATAGAAATGATATGATTTACTTCTAATGGGATATTTGTTCGCATATAGTAGATTTGAGGGTGTGAATATGTCTCTATTCTCCAACTATGTCATGACAAAATTGTTGTGCTAATCTTCAGTGTAAAGGAGAAATGCATGATTGTAGTAGGGAATTGAAGTTAAAGGGTTATCGCTCAGAAGGGGCTCGTATGTATTTACAAATCTTTGAATGAACCATACAAAATACTTGTGTGAGCTAAAAGTCAGTATTAGATAAACACTTGTTTTTGCATTATTTTTTTTTAAAGTGCTCATTTTAACTGTTTAAAACGCACATGAAACAGATATTTGTTGGCATTTAAGCACAAATATAACCAATCCCTAAAATACATCTGAAGGTTATAGAACAGTTGTCAGTGTAATATGATCACCATGGGAAAAGGTGAAATTTGGAGATCATTATATCGATTATATTTTATCACCCTATTTTTCGAAAAATGTGTAGATTGGTAAAGTACTTTGACTGGATACTAATTATGAACTAGCGTAATGTGTCTAGTCCTCTATTTGGTGCAGACTGCAATGTGGCCAGCATGCTAGGTTGCTCGCCATCACCGTGCACATTGATTTGATGATATTAGATGGTTGGAGGCAATCGGTAATAAGCCTTAGATCTAGGTTTCGTACCAGTTGGCACTCGTCAGCAAGGAGTATCTGCAAGCTTGAAGGATCTCATGTCCCTTCTGAGATTCGAACCCGCGTCACCTAGTGCTGCAATCAAAGAAGCAAGCATTCATTTACTCCGCATCACTCATAAATAAATATAATAAAAATTTAATCAGAGATATTTAAGGGGCATTTTTACAAATACCTATCGATCTGTCCAAGAAAATTCCTAACTTGTTAATTTGTCTTAAAAGATATTTTAGGCTGATATTTGATAATAAAAGTATCACTTTTCCTAGAAGTCTGATTTCAGCTTTAATTCTGAAATAAAAGTACAAATTTAATACGACAGTGATTATCACTCACATTGAAATCATTAGAATTAATAGTATTTTATTAGTCATCTCTGTAAATTTTAATTTACTTGCACTTATTCATCACTTTCAACTAAAATATTTCGAAGATTTGAATTTCTTGTGCACTTTGGTAATTTGTAAGAATATTTTTTATATAGTGGTATTAAACGGACATTATTGATTGTAGGTGATAGTAAATTATCAATAAACCATATCATTATTATTATTAATTATTAAATTGTATATATTGCTAGTGTCTGATAACTTTTAGAGAGGCTTTACGATCCGATTTGCTAACTGTTAAAGTCTGTCGACATTTGAGTAATTATTTTGTGAACTTTGATTTAAATAAACTAGTTTGGGAATCATCGGCATTACGCACCCACTGCCAGGGTTCGAACCCAGGACCTTCCGGTTTCAAGGCAAGCTCGTATAACATTCAGCCACTGGGATCCGATTCAATGGCCCATGAATTTTAATTTTAGCGCTGGCGGTCACGCTAAATCATGAGTTGATAGAAGTTAGAATTCATGGGCGATTGAATCGCGTCCCAGTGGTTGAATGTTATACGAGCTTGCTTTGTAACCAGAAGGTCCTGGGTCCGAACCCCAGTGAGTGTTTACTGCCGATTATTTCCAAATCAGGATGGAACAGCTGTCCAGTACTCCCTAGTTCTCAATAGTTCTCTAACTGATATCAATCCGTGGTCAAACTCGTAAAAACAAATCTAATCCTTACAAATCAACTATTAAATATTATTATTATTATTGGGTTCCTAGTGGAACATAGGGCTTCAACTGCACGCCTCCACTTGCTTCTGTCTTGTGCTGCACTTTTCACTTGCATCCAGGTTAATCCATACTGTTTCAGTTCCTCATCACACGATCTCCTCCATGTCACCCTTGCACTGACGTCCCACTCGCCGCTTCCCTTTCGGGTTCCACTCGAGGGTCTGACGCGCGATATCACCCAACCCATCTCCCCTTTTTCCTGCATATTTGTTGGGCGATTGGTTCTTGTTTTGTCTGTTCCCATAGTTTCTTGTTTGTGATTCTTTCCGGCCATCTAATCTTCAGTATAGAACGAAGACAGTTGTTGATAAAGGTCTGCAACAGGCTGTTGGAAATATTCTTTGTGACCCACCAAGTTTCTGATCCGTATAGAAGAACTGACTGACTTGACGTTTGTATTGAAAATCCGAATTTTGTTGTTGATGCAGGCTGAGTGACGACGATTTCCAGATTGGTTTCAGGTTGATGAATGTGTTTCTCGCCTTCTCGATTCTCGATTTGACATCCTCGTCCGTTCCTCCTGTAGTTGAGACAATGCTCCCTAGATAGGTGAAAGAAGTAACCTCTTTCAAATCCCTCTCGTTGATGGTGATTGGCGCTGGATTTTGCTGCTGCTGTTGTTGTTGTTGGTTGGTTATTTTGATAACCTCCGTCTTGTCTATTTTCACCTGGAGTCCAGTCTTTGCTGCTTCTTCGACCAGTTTGTCAGTTTTCGCTTGTGAGTCTTCGATTTTGTGTGACATCAAACATAAATCATCCACGCGTGAAATCCAGGTCTTCTAGTTTCTTCACGTCGGTCCAGGATATCCCTGTCTTCTCGTTTCCCACTGTCTGAACCATTATCCAGTCCACCACAATTAGGAATATCATTGGTGATAATAGGCTAGCACCCTTGTCTGACTCCTGTGTTTACTCCAAACGCTTCGCTGAGTTTTCCGTTGTGGATCACTTGACATGTGCCGTTGTCGTACAGTTGTTGAATAAGGTTGATGAATATTTGGGGTACGCCGTAGTACTCGAGCAGTTTCCAAATTACTTCGCGGTCAACGCTGTCGAAGGCCTTCTCAAAGTCTATAAAGTTGAGGTAGAGATTTGATTGCCATTCCATGCTTTGTTCGATGATAATGCGTAGTGTTGCAATTTGATCAGAACATGATTTGCCTTTAACTATTAAATAAAGTAATACAAACGAAATAGAATACTGATTTTGGAAGAATGATTACTGAAGAAAGAATGTTCCTTTTATCGATAACTTTGTCATCAGGTTCTACAGTTTTATGTCCATAATAATTAAAGAATTATTGTTATTAAGAACATTAATGTATTAAATTGTTAATATCGAAGATAACAGCTGGAAAGCGTCCTTGGGTGGTAATATGCATCAATAAAATACTAAACTGAATATCAGATGAATTAAGAAAGAATTTAAGAATTCCTAAATTCTGCACCAGGACAGGGTAGCAACAGGGCTTCCGTTATTTTAAGCGAATTTCAGTGGCTTCTGCTCTTTGAAGTATTTGGTATTTAGAGGCCTCTGTCTATTTATTCGATCCCAGATAGACGATAGTGAAAGATTCATCAGTGCTGCTAGCTTTGTCGCCTGTATCGACGAGGTGATGTAATATCTAACTGTTGATGGTTTCAACTACATCTTTATTTAATCACACTGGTAGGTGTTCCCAAGCACGAACTTTTAATGGCGATAAGCTGTTGCTTATATTTTGCACACAACCAGTCGTAATTGAGAAACTGAAAGACGATGTACCTTGTCTAGCCACCTCATATGGTATTTATCAATTCAGCTGCTCCTATGGAGCCAGTTATATTGGCTGCTGCCTCTGTAAGTTAATTTTTGGTGCTTCGGATCAAGTTGGGATTATGAAATCTACCATTTGCCTCCTTACGTCCTAAAGAATCTTTTTTAACACTATTACTCGAATTTTTTCAGCAAAATCTAAATCAGGGTTCAAAATGTCCCAGGAAATTTGTAACATAGGTGGCTTGTCTGTTTGAGTCAACAGAGTTTTTAAATGGCATATATATCTTGAGTACTAATCTCACATCAAAACGTCACTTATACAGGACAGAATTAGCCTTTTTTCTCAATCATGAGTGAGGTAATCCATACAGTTTCATATCTCAGCTGATAAGATTTCTGCTTCAACCCATAAATCCAATTGCTGATATTATTTGAGTGGATTAAAACAAGATATTCAGTTAAATGAATTTGATTAGTTGGAGGATTTCATCATAAGCTGACATCGGTTAGAGAACCAATGGAAAACCTGGGAGTACTGGAGAGTTGTTTCGTCCTAGTCTGGGACTCTTTATCAGTACGCACCCACTGGGGTTCAGACTAATCAAACAAAATCTCTACAAACCAATACTGGAAAATTAAATGAATTTCTCTCAATATTTGTACATCCTCGAAAATAAGACTCCTGTCTCCACACTAAAATAAACACGACATCGTGAAGCTTTTTCTATCTTGTAAAGTAGATAAGATTCTGCAAAATTTCTTTGCAAATTATTCCTTGATAGGCTACATTCATGTTTTACAGTCATCTGTTTATAATCATTATTATAATGTGTAATACATCTTACTGACAAATTGATCATATTTTTAAAATCGATATACATATGTATTGGTTAATTCAGCCTTAATGCCATTCAAAGCAGAATCCACTGATATTATTATTATATTTCTGTATGATCACTCATCAGCAAGCTGTAATATTATTATTAAATAAAGGGATTGCAATTATTGATGGAATTATTTGATAGTTATAGTCTTTATAAGCGTCATCAATATGAAGATAAAGGACACGGGTTTTCATGTCAAATGGAAGGCGTGATTTAACTACACATATACTATAGTAGATGCTAGTATGCCTGCCTGGACTTGAATATATGTATCACCTGTTCGTTATTGTCCAGTACTGCGAATAACACAGCATGGACAACAGTAATCTGAATTTAAAAAGGGCACTCAATAGTCTTCTAACAAGAAAATTAAGGCTTCCATATTAGTTTGTTTATTAGATGTATCACACAGTGAAACAGTCTTACTTACTGGACGACGTTTCGAACAAAATTTATTGTTCATAATCATATCAATTATCAATTATTATCAATCAATCAATAATTAATATGATTATGAACAATAAATTTTGTTCGAAACGTCATCCAGTAAATAAGACTGTTTCACTGTGTGATACATCTAATAAACAAACTAATATGGAATTACTTACTACCACAGTGAAGAAGTATTACACATATATTAAAATTAAGGCTTTATTCGCTTGATCACTGATACCCTAATAATGTGATTACTGTTATCAAATTCAACACCAAAGACACAGTGATGAAGACATTCTAATGTATTTTAACTACCTCATTCATCCAGAAAGGGTTGACATACTGAAAGTTAAAATTGGTAAAGTCTTACAAGTCTACATGTTTTACGCAGATGGTAAGTTATCCATAGACGAAGTATTCCCTACATAATGTCTATTGTGAAGGAACTTTACTAAAGTCTTAAAGTTGACCAAATGTGTTCACATCATAATTTTTTATCACATATACTCTGTCATCATTAATGATTACTGCAAAAATCCACTAGGTGGGTATATTATTAATATTATTCCCTTGGGTTTCGAGTGGAACATAGGGCTGGCTTCAACAACACATCTCCACTTTCTTCTATTCTCTGCCGTCCTCTTCAACTGCCTCCACGATTGCCCACAATCTCTCATCTCCTCCTCACACGAATTCCATGTCACCCTCGCACTGACGACCCATTCATCGTTTCCCACTGGGGTTCCATTCTAGCAATGGCCTGCATTGCACGCGATGTCATTCGATGGTCTCCTCAACGTATGCCCAATCCATCTCCATTTTCTCCTATATATTTGTTGAGCAATCGGCTCTTGGTTGGTTCGTTGCCAGCCAGAGTTTCATGTTGCTAATTCTTTCTGGCCGGCTGACCATTTGGTCTTCAGTATGGAGGTGGTTATATCAAAGTAGATTTCTTCATAAACTGTTATCGGCTATACAACTGATTACAATCTAAGAAGATTGAAGTTCTGTTCTAATCAATTCTGAAGAAACTTTGCAAATTCCATGAATGAACCTGGATAGCATAGAACCCAGAACAATTTATTATTTACAGGCATCGACACATGTTTCAAACTATCATTTAGTAGTAATATATAGATAAGTTATTGTTAAATGCAGCTAATAAGTAAATACTATCATCTCCCACTTGATGGCGGTTGGGTTTTCCTCGCCTCTACGACTACTTCTTCTACTACTAGATGATTACAAGTGTCTACTGAAGCCTTGGTTTTGGTGTTCCTGGAACCACTAACAACCCGTGACAGAAAATGTACCATAAATAGATCACTTTGTATAGTTTGGTTTGTAAGGGTTAATTATGTTTTTACGAGTTGATCACGGACTGATACCAGTTAGAGAACCATTGAAAACCAGGGAGTACTGGACAGCTGTTTCATCCTAGTTTTGTGAATCATCGGCTGAATGGTATATGCGCTAGCTTGTAGGTCCTGGGTTCGAATTCCAGTGGGTGCGTACTGCCGATGATTCTCAAAACTAGGATGAAACTGCTGTCCAGTACTCCCTCGTTTTCAATGGTTCTCTAACTGATATCAGTCCGTGATCAACTCGTAAAAAGATCATTCTGTATTAAAATCAACCAAATGCATCGTTGGCACAGCAGCAGAATGCTCGCCAACCACGTAGGTGGTTTGGGGGTTCAATCTCCGGTCACCGACGCATTCCTTTACCTCACTAAGCCTGAAATAAGATTGGTAAAGATGGAAGGTAGGGCAAGAGACTAGCAACCTCATCCTGTAAACCTCTAGCTTGAAGCCCTATGTTCCACTGGGAAAGTAAAGGAATAAAAATTTAAAAACATAAATGGTATATGAATAAATTTCATTTTATATCTTTACTTTTATATTTCAGGCTTCCTATTTTTCTAGACCTGATGTTGGATTATCTGGTTTTGCTAAATTTTTCCGTAATTCAGCTAATGAAGAAATAGAACACGCAAGAAAATTCAGTGAATTTATAAACAAGCGTAATTCAAAAGTTATTCTAAAAAATATACTAGTGAGTTGAGTTCACTTTATCAATATTTTGTTTTGTTTTGTTTTTTCATGATCCCAAGTAGAATCAACACAAAACTGCATCGGTTTTGATGCACACTTTTGCTGTCACCCCTCCTCCCCTTTTTCTTTCTTAATAAACAGGATCAGGTTTGTCTGTGTCTGTTTGTGTGTGTTATGAATTTTGTCATGCATAAACCACAAAATGGTGTGTTATGATGATATAGGTCACTAAAAGGCCTGATATTTGAAAAATAAATCTATTTTTTCGCATTTTTTCATCCAAGGATTTTATTATTATTAACTTGACATTCGATAAATATGTTAAAGAGGGTTAGAGGGAATTTACTGAACTTTACTGCACTTCCCATAATGTATACATGTGCTATTGAATTTCAGCATGGTAAATATGAAAATTTGTGATTAGTAATCACACTCTGATAAAGTGGATATTTTGTTAGAGACATTGTGGGGTGAGGGGGGAGGGGACAATACTATCATCATATTTTGAACTTAAGGCATTTTTTCACATAACTGAGATCTTCATTATCTTTCATAAGAGTGTTACTCATTCGGAAAACAAACAAATTGCTAAAAACAGATGATAAATGGTGATAGTAACTCATGTAACATGTTCTAAAGATCTTAAGACAGTTAAAATGCAACTAAGACGCATAGTCACACCAGTTGCTAAGACACTACTGACTGTGGCCGTTTTGTCTATTTGACAAATTTATGTAGTCCAATGATAAGTCAAAGTTAACTGTATACAACTAAGAGTGATGACGTAACCAACTAGTTGCGTGGTATTCCTTAACTTGGATACACTGTATTACGTAAGCTGTTGCTCCATACTAAGTATATATACCCACAGAATGACTGACATAAATTTCTTGTGAGAAATAGAACAGATAAACTATTGGTTAATGATTCATCAATGTAAGTGATTTCTTTTCTGACATGCCTAGTCGAATTGATCAGCACCATTTGGGTACATAGGCTCCTTAGACAATATTTTCAATTTTACTAGGATTAATAACGCGAAACAGCCTGTTTGGTGTCAGATGTACTTTTTTTCCTGTTTGGGTATCATCAGTAGAATATACCTACTCCACAGGGATTGATGGTGTTACAACTGAAACTGGAACCCAACATCCAACACTTCAAACATCAAAGCATTATCTACACCACCACAGAGGAAGAGGGACCTAATCACAGGTGCATCTAACTGATAAGTTCCGTAAGGGTGAAACGCAGATTCGGGATTCTACTGCTAACCAGCATCAAACCAGTAATTTATAGTGGTTAACAAAACTGAAATATAATCAGAGGCTTACAGACTGTTGAAGAATCGGGCTTATAAATGCTGTCTGTTATTGGAGTAGTTCTAGAATAAATAATGTCCAGAAACTTCAAATGAAGTCGATCGAGAGGTGCTTTGGCAACTACTTCGCTACTACCAACGGGTGCCGCCAACAATTATACATCTCATCCAACAGCTGTACGACAATGCTGCATGCCAAGTAATCCACAACGGGAAACTTACGGAATCCTTCGAAGTGAAGACAGAAGTAAGACAAGGCTGGCTGCCTAATATCGCCAATGATTTTCCTGATTGCAGTAGATTGGATAATGCGACAAACAGCGGGCAATGAGGAAACAGGCATAAAACGGACTCACACAAAAACTTGCAGGATCTGGACTACGCCGATGATATATGTCTGATTTCCCACAAACTGGAAGATATGCAAGCGAAAAGCAACAAGTTAGCAGAAGAAGCATCAAAGATAGGACCTCAGGTGAACATAGAGAAAACGGAGGTGATGAAGATTCCTGGGCGACACCACCAACACCAACAACAACAGACAACAATCACCATAAATGGAAAGAACCTGAAAGAAACAACCTCTTTTACCTACCCACCTAGGAAGCATCGTTTCAACTTCAGGCGGAACTGACGAGGATATCAAATCAGCGAGGATCGGAAAAGCAAGACAAGCTTTCACTACTCTCAAGTCTGTGTGGAGGTCAACAGCACTCAGCAGCAAAAATAAGATCCGGATTTTCAACTCCAATGTGAAGTCAGTCAGTGCTACTA
Source organism: Trichobilharzia szidati (assembly GCA_944472155.2). NCBI lineage: Eukaryota > Metazoa > Platyhelminthes > Trematoda > Strigeidida > Schistosomatidae > Trichobilharzia > Trichobilharzia szidati. The sequence continues at coordinate 76,028,183 of OX235272.1, forward strand.
TACGGATCAGAGACTTGCACTGCGCGTCATAAAGAGCACCTCAAACAAACTACAAACCTTCATTAACAGTTGTCTTCGCTCAATACTCAAGATCAGATGGCCGGCCAGAAAAGATCAGCAACAGAGATCTCTGGCAATGAGCGAACCAACCAGGAACCGATTGTGAAACAAATAGGCAGGAAGAATTGGAGATGGATTGGCCATACTCTAAGGAAGCCATCAGGTGACATCACTAGACAAGCCATCGCTCGAGTGGAACCCGAAAGGGAGTTGGTCGCCAGTGCAAGGGTGACTTGGAGGAGGTCATGTGAAGAGGAGATGAAAGCGTGTGGGCAGACTTGGAGTCAGGTGAAGACTCTAGCAGAGAACCGAACGCAATGGAGACGCACGGCCGAAGCCCTATGTTCCTCTAGGAATTAAAAGAAACTATAATAATTATAACACATCTACTTTCCATCATGGATTAATTTCATCACTGATTCAGACTTAGCTAACTAATGTTCTTAGGAGTGAGTTTGTAGGGATTGGATCTTTCTGAAGTCTGATCACAGATTGATATCAATTGTGAAAACCATGGAGTACTGGTCTCAATCCGTGATCAAACTTAAGACAAACGAAACCCCTACAAACTAAGTTGAAACAATAGATCTGATGCTTGCCACTGATTGTCTACAGGGCGAAGTTATCTGGAAGTGTAGCGGTAAGTCTTGACCAGTGGGGTCCAACCAAGTCAGGTGTCACGACAAATACTCGCTGTAGACATTAGCTAGTGGTTGCACTGAAGTCACGAACTGGTTCAAGTTGGAATTCATAGGTCAATGAATAGGATCCCAGTGGCTAAATAGTTTATAGGCTTGCTTTGTAACCAGATGGTCCTCGGTTCCAACCTCAGTGGGTGATCAAACTTGAAAAGTAAAATTATCAAGAGTTTCAGATTATCTGATGGTATATATACATATGTTCATATGGTACAATGTACTGCTCAAGACAGTGTTTAACTTTTCGAATTTAAAACATACTGTGGACTTTACTGATAGATTTCAGCAAACATTTAATATATGGATGTTTACAGGTTCTGAACGACTGATCTATTATCATACACACTTCAGTAAAATGGGAGGTCGATATGGAAATGAATGGCTAACTTCACTATTATCTAGTGTAAACGGAAATTTGAAACCCATCAATATTACAGATATTCAGAACTGATAACTCTTTATAGACTGGCAGTCTTAGTCGTGAAGTGTTCACCAAATATTCCTCAGAAAAACCATTTAACCACAATGCCATATAAATAGACATAATAATTTTACACACCTGAGTGATAGATTTTAATATGTTTTTTGATGTAATTGTATTCTCTCTGTCTCTGGGTAACATCTTCAGAGCATACTTCAATTTGAAGCAAGCTTTTATATTTCTCCAAGGCCTGACGCGCGATGTCACCCAGTGGACACTCGCTTAGGAGGCCGCTGGGTGACATCGCGCGTTAGGCCAACGCTCGAGTGGAACCCGAAAGGGAATCGGCGAGTGGGACGTCCGAGGGTGACATGGAGGAGATCGTGTGAAGAGGAGCTGAAACAGTATGGACTAACATGGATGCAGGTGAAAAGTACAGCAGAAGATAGAAACAAGTGGAGACGTGCAGTTGAAGCCCTATGTTCCACTAGGAACAATAATAATAATTTTATATTTGTCTACGAGTTTATTAGTCATCTCTCCTGGTGACCTTGAACAGGATTGGTTGTTTTTTGTGATTTTTCACACCCTCTAGGCTACTATAATATGTGTTTCGCAATAAATAAGCATATTTGTGTATTTATTTTTTCACATAAGCTTTAGTGTAGCGCATTTGTATTGAAGTTGTTAATTCAGTCCTTGTTTCAATCTTTTAAACATAAGAGGTTTTGGTTATTGTTATATCAGGAAATGGTTACTTTAGACCTATTTACACATGACTTGTCATATCATAAGTTTGGACAACTGGTGTAAGTACTAATTTTGATAAGATTTCTTTGAAAGGTGTTGTTTGATATTTACTTATATATTCCATCTTGTTTTAATTATAACTATTTCACACTCACTCCACATTGAGGCAAACTCTAAAGATATTCTTTTGAAGGATAATGAATGCTTCTCAGTGAGACTGTCCAGCTCAATCACAGCAGAAGCATCCATTTAAGCTATGTATCTTCATTTTTTCAGAGATTTCACAAATAATGGTTATAGTTTTCCTAATAACACTATATGACAAGATGATTGACACTTAGGGCAGATGTATTGACTCTAAGTCTTTTCCCAGGCTTTGATAATCTGCATTAACTCTAATCAGAATATCACTACCTCTCTCCTATACCTTCGTTATAATAAAGCTTCATTATATGTGGTGATGAGTGCATTTTTGTGCAGGGTTCTACGCTGACAATTTAGTCAACCAATTAGCTTTTTTATACTTCACAGACCAACATCTTGAAATTTACCAGAGTAAGATTTAGGTAAAATATTAGGAATAATTTTGATGAAAGTATCGGCAAGATACGAGACAGCGATATTTATCTTACAAGCCGGATGCTCTGTAGAATCAGCTCTAACTTATAGAGATGTGGATGACTAACTTTCAGTCTGTTATAAGGGAGTGTTACTGTTATAACTGGTTGTTGTTAAACGTGACTGCAGTACGCCTTCAGACACGACACTATAGCCACCCAATAACTCGGAAATATTCCCAACACTGTTGTATACACAGAGGTCAGATTTGAATGTGAAGTCAACAACAAACTTATTCAAGTGTTGGTTTGTAGGGATTTGGTTGGTTACAGGATTTTCATCATGAGCTGACATTCGTTAGAGAACCATTGGAAAACCTGGGAGTACTGGACAGCGGTTTCGTCCTAGTTTGGGACTCTTCATCAGTACGCACCCACCGGGATTCGAACCCAGGACCTTCTGGTTACAAGGCGAGCTCGTATACCATGAAGCCACCGGGACCCGATTCAATGGCCCATGATGAAAATCCTGTAACAAACTTATTATACAATGTGCAGGATATGCATCGTTTACACATCCATGGAAACTTAAACTGTGCATAGATAGTCCATCTCTGATTGAACACGTGACCTTGAAGATCCTCCAAAATAAATCAGTCAGAGTTTGTCCAGTCAGGTTATTAAATAAGCACACGCATTAAATTTTAACTTCCCGGTTAACAATGATAGTTAGTTCGTCCTAACACATCGAGTGGATCTTTTTGGTTTGTATTCCATTTCACATATTTCAGGCTAAATAACTGGATTCCATTATACTCCTTCACGCAATAAATATGGCTCCTAGCCTGGTATATGAAAAAAGTGTTCTGGGTAACTAAATGCATACAGGATAATGAGTTCCATCACTAATTAAATTAAGAACTACATATCAGATTTATTATAAGAAGACATAGGCATAGGTTTTACAACCTTTATTAAAGACTGATATTTTCATACCTTTATGAGGTCTTACATTGTCAGTATTACCTCATCGATGAAAGTGAAACTTAACTAGTGTTAGACTTTGGTGATACAACTCACCTTTTTGGCACTGCAACATTCTTTGTGGTATCACTGATCTGCAGATCATCAGAAGTAATTCTAAGAAACATGCTAAGCTGAGTGACATATTGTGCTATAATGGAGTGTTAGTGATTTGTTGATTGTAGTCTACCTTGAGTAGATTGTGCCTCCAAACACGACACTCTAACTAACTGATCACTTGAAAAACATTCCCCATACTGAGATACACACAAAAGTCATATCTAACTGCGAACAACAAACTTTATTCTTCCCCATACACAGGATATAACGTTTAAACATCCTCCAAAATAAATCATTCAAAAATTGTCCAATCAGGTTATTATGTCATCGCATGCATCAGCCATAACAAAGATAGCTATTCCGTTGTAATATATAATCTCACGTTTCCAATTAAAAGTTAATTCACTTTACTTCAAGTAATATCTTGAAACAAATAATGTGAAGTAAATTTTGATGTCCTAGTAGAAATATGAAGCTGACTTTATGAATGCTTAACTTTTCTAGTCTTTCTACGAACTTCGGTACTTTTAGACAGAGCTTTGGACTGTAGAGCAGGTTTCATTCTTAGTACTCTCCTCCCTTAGGAGAATTCTCACTAGTTAGTACTGAAAATGATGCTTAGGATTAATGTGAAAGTTCCCTCTGAAAATCCTCAAGCTCATACGACGGTGAACGGACAGAAAAATCTGCTTTTATATCACATACCGCCAAGATCAGTTTTTCACTTTGTGATCCATTTTGTTTAGTGCTTATATTAAAAGTTAGTATAACTGATCAAGAGATATCAGAATATTCTTAATGAATATTATATGTAATCAAAGTATTCCATTGCCATAAGTCCCTTCAGGTAACCTTTTTTATTCCTTTACGTTCCCAGTGTTACCTAGGACTTCAAGCTAGAGGCTTGAAGTTTCGGTAGCAGTGGTGTTTATTTTTACGGGATAGGTTTGCTAGCCTTATGACCAACCTTCTCTCTTCACCAGTATTATTGCAGGCTTAGCGAGGTAAAGGAGTGCGTCGGTGGCCGAGGATTGAACTCTGAACCACCTACGTGGTTGGCGAGTATTCTACCGCTGTGCCACCGACGCACCTTCAGGTAATTTAGATAGAGTGAATGTCTGTTTAACTCAGTCGCTGACAATGTCTTACATATTTTACATATTAGTCACAGTTACGTTGTTTAATGTTTGTATTTTATCTTTTCACATCCCTTCTAATTTAATCTCTTTGTTTAACTTACTTGTCTTCTCATAATCTTTTCATAACAATCATTCTTATGTATACATCTTCATTTTTCATGCTGATTTGCTTTTAACGATTATGTTCAAAATAAAACAATGTAGGCTTCTACACACTTATTACAAAAACTTTTGAAGTATTTAAAAAGAATCTCCTGAAACTTTATTAACTATTAGTATAGAACTCTAGACTGTTACATCAATTAATTGAAGAAGGTACTTTGTTAACTGCATTAAAACCTAAAACATTTATTTCAAAATTCTTTTTTCCATTCCTTTTTTTTCTATGTGGAATATAAGGCTTTAATCTTTGAAGTTTCAGTAGCAGCGGTGGTGTTTTCACAGGGTGGTGTGACTAGTTTCATGTACAAACTTTCCTCTTTTCCGGGTTTACTATCAGCTGGTAAACCGAAGCCAGGTTTAGGATTTTGATTGGACACTAGTAACTAGTGTGACGTGTTTGTCAAGTCCTTTCTTTGGTGCAGACTGAATTCTATCAGTCAAGTTTACAGTGTGGGCATCATTCTAGGTAACTCGCCGTCACGGTGCACATTGATTTGATGATATTAGATAGTTGGAGGCAATCGGCATGAAGCCGAGTCTGACCTAGGTTTCGTGCTAGTTGGCACTCACCAGTCAGCAAGGCGTATCTGCAACCTTGAAGGAAATCACATCCTTTCTGAGATTCGAACCCGCATCACCCAGTGAGTACTATAGTCAGAGACGTTACCACTGAGCTATTCGGGCTCGCGATTTTCATCCTGTAGGAGCGTATTTGGTGCACATTCTATCGATCAGTGAACCACTGACTCATAAATATCTTACATAAACTAGAAATGATGCCTTACAGAAATATATTCAGCAATGATTCACCAACTGTAACAAGTGCAAAAATGTTACTCATACTCAAAGTTTCCTACAACGATTGATTTGATTAGATTTTCAAAATTTAAGAAATAATTACATTTCTACATAGGTTGAAAAGGCATGGCAAAGACGAAACCGCCACCATATATGGCACATGACGTAAAACTCTACAGGATTAAGCTAGAATTAAGTAAAGGATATTTAGTAGCAGAATGTAATACAATTGAATGGAATCTATAACTGTCCAATACAAATCTTAAGAAAGGTTAAAGTATCTGTAATGGAAACTGGGATGAGTTGAAAATCTATGACTGAAGATGTAAAACATATTCACATGAAATCAGTGTTAAGAAGCGAATGTTTCCTCAACATTCTCTTCATTCTGAATAGGAAATATGGCCCCATGTTGTAAAGTTTGAGTAGGAGTATTGCTGTTTGTACATAGTGTGCTTTCTAGCCTCACACCCAAGCCGCCCCCCGCAGTCATTCCTGAGCTTAATCCAGCTTAACATGCTGACAGTGGCATGAGAGTCTACCGGTCAGGAATCGAACCCTGGCCACGCGCATGACTAACGAGCATCCTGCCTCATCTTAACCTATTTTTAAACCCCGATCCCTTTTTAATTTCAAACTGAATATTCTTACTCTTGCAAAATATAGAAATTCAAACAGTTGCACAGATGTGAAAACTTTTATATCGACATTTTCTTTACATTCTTATATACAGATACGTCAGATAGGTGTATAAATTACACCTTTAAACTTTATAATAAATTGTAGATTTACACACCAGTCCTTAGTATCACATTGACTGCATGTGTTACCGTGCCAGAAAAAAATCTACTAAGCAGTTAGAAAACGATAAATAAATACATGCCTTCCAAATGTTCCCTATCACAAGTTTGTAATAAATACCACGATACATTGTGGTATACCGAAAGTTTTATTTGTCACTTATTGGTATTTAATTAAACTCTCTATCGTACTACTACTACTACTACTACTACTACTATTAATAATAATAATAATAACAATAATAATCAAATAGTGTCCTATTATGTGTTTTACCGGGTGAACGTAGTGTATGCATATATATATATATATATATATATATATATGACACTGTCTTATTTGTGATTATATTATCCTGACTATTATGATTTCTAGTAATAATGGATTTCAGAAAATCAATAAAATAATAAATAAATTACTAATATTTAATTGTCTGTATGGTGATTATTAATATTTCACCTTTAAGAATACTTTGTATCCACTACTAGTATATTATGTGCGTCGGTGGCACAGCGGCAGAATGCTCGCCAACCACGCCTCATGTGGTCTGGGGTACGATCTCCGGCCACCGATGCACTCCTTTACCTCGCTCAACCAGTAATAAGACTGGTAAAGACAATCCCATCCCGTAAAAATAAACACCACTGCTACCGAAACTTCAAACCTCTAGCTTGAAGCCCTACGTTCCACTGGAAACGTAAAGGAATAAGAAAAAAGTATATTATAGTGTGTATATATGGTTCAATGGTAGGATACTCGTCAGCTAGACATGTGATTTGAGTTCCATACTCGGCTGATGTACACTTAAACCTCTTTAAGCTAGTAGTAAGCCCAGTAAAGAGCGAAGGTTGAGCGTGAAACTACCTATCCCGTGACATGAAAGTAACAGCACTACAAGTGAAATTTCAAAGCTGAAGATATGAAGCCGTATGATCCACTCGGAAAGCAAAGGACTGGTAATAGGTATATAAATTTTTAATAGTTAGCCTAAATGATACTGTCATTTATAGGACCTTTATAAATCAAGGACTAATTGAGAGTTTTCAGATGTATACATATCTTACAGGATTTTCATCATGAGCTGACATTAGTTAGAGAACCATTGGAAAAACTGGGAGTACTGGACAGCTGTTTCGTCCTAGTTTGGGACTCTTCACAGTACGCACCCACCGGGATTCGAACCCAGGACCTTCTGGTTACAAGGTTAAACTTAAATGTCAATGAGATGCTCACTAGTGACTTGCCCTATTCAGGTAGGTAGTTACCTGGGGTACTAGTGAGAAGTTGTGACCAGTAGGTTGCAGCAGGTCGGGTGTGAGTACAAATACTCTCCGAAGACATTGGCTAGGGGTCGCACTATGTCATGAATTGGCAGAAGTTCGAATTCATGGGCCATTGGATCGGGTCCCAGTGGCTTAATGGTATACGAGGTCGCCTTGTAACCAGAAGGTCCTGGGTTCGAATCCCGGTGGGTGCGTGCTGCTGAAGAGTCCCAAACTAGGATGAAACATCTGTCCAGTACTCCCAGGTTCTCCAATGTCAGCTCATGATGAAATCCTGTAACCAATCAAATCCCTACAAACCAACACTTGAGTATACATATCTTATCCAACATATATGTTTATAATGTACATCGTATCAGCAAGTAATTTACTTATCTCCTCATAATAATGATATGTTTTGCTATGTCATTCCTTAAAAACTGACTCTGTCCTACAGTTAAATTTATTTCTTTTCCAGCATTTCTCTTCCCATTTTTTTCACTTTGCAATAACTGACAACTTCTCATCACATACAATTTAACCAGGTTCTGTAATCTCTCATTTCCAGTCTACTTGATACTGATCATATAAAAGTGCTCTTTTAGACCTTGAAAAGTGATAGTATAAAGTATGCTATACAAAACCATTTTGAAGACAAAATAAGTGATCAAACAAATATTCTTTTCGAAAAATTTCCGATCAAGTTCTACGGTTATATAATTGTTATTAACAACACTGATGTTTGTAAATGACATCTAGTTGTTAAGATTAAGGGCACTACGCTTCAAAAACATGTTTGAGTGATAGATATACATACAAAGTATAATACTAAATTCGTAAGGCGAAATTAAGACCTCTGGGAATACGTGAATAATGTGATAACTTTAAACATCTTCTATTAGCTCACCTTGTGGTTACTGAACATTTTCCCACTTCCTTATTTCCAACTTCTTTGAATCGTTTATTCTATTTTCTAACATGCTATTTCATAGAAAATAATTTTTGACTAATATTTCATAGAAATAAATCTTTGCAATAATTCTGTTTTCATCTCTTATACTACTGAATATCTATCTGTCTACCTATCTATCTACTACACATTGTCCATGGATATCAATAACTCATAGGAAAGAGCTCATATTGTTAAAGTAAGTAAATTTGATAATAACGAAATTTATTCTTATATGGTTTTGTAGGGAATTGTGTTTGATTGGTTGAAGGATTTCATCATGAGTTGACATCAGTTAGAGAACCATTGGAAAATTTGGGAGTACTGGACACCTGTTTTGTCCTAGTTTGGGACTCTTCAGAAGTACACACCCACTGCCAGGGTTCGAACCAAGGACCTACTGGTTACAAGACGAGCTCGTACACCATAAAGCCATTGGAACCCGATCCAATGGCCAGCCCATGAATTCCAACTTCTGCCAATTCCATTTCATTTTGATCTTCATAGTGGTTGATATGATCTGACAACTGTGAGTTTATACAGCTCAACGTTGTAAAAATCTGACAATTTCCTCTTCTCCTTAAGCCATTCACAAGTTCAAAGATATATTATAGCATTAAGACAAGTTCAAATGTTCACCAAACTAAGGATATTTAATATCGATAGCTGAAGCAAATGAGGCCACTATTTCCCCCTTCCCCCGCTTACCATCTCAAAATGAAGCATTCATTTACTAGAAACCAATCTAATTTCCACTCTCTCACTTCTTAATTTATAATTTCTGCCAGTCTTTTATTCTACTTTTTAACATGGCATTTTATAGAAAATAATTTTTGATTTATATTTCAGAAAAATTAATTTTTAGTATACTAGTTATCTGTGCATAAGAATACTTGGTTTCCTGGAAAAGATATCGATTTAGATCATGAACTGATATTGGTCAGGAAACTAATGAAAACCAGGGTGTACTGGACAACTTTTTTGTCCTTAACTGAGACTCTTCAGTAATACACATCCATAACCATGCAGATAATTGATTTCCGAACCTTCATGTTACGAGGCGAGCCCGTTGGCCATTTAGCCACTGGAACGGAATCCAGTGGATCAAACATTCTAACTTATATCATCATATCTTGATTTTTAGCGTCAGTCCACACACCACGACTTGGTCGATCAAGCTGGACTTGTCATTTAAAATGCCAGCAACTCCATCCTGTAGTTAGTCACTAATGGGCTGAAGAGTCGCTAACTAGGACAAAATAACTGTCTAGGCCTCCCTGGTTTTCAATGGTTCTCCAGCTGATGTCAACCAATGAAATCTCTGCAGACCAACATATAACAAAATAACATGAGTTAGAGAAACGTTGAAAGAGTTAGAATCAACAAAATTCGTAAAACTCAAAACTTTGAAAGTGTTTTCTTATCGTAGAGATACTTCATCTTCTTGTTCTTATGAAATCTATAAATATAGAACATAAAATACAATATTAAATTTGTCTGTCTCTATCTGTCTGGATTCAACATAGAACTTGACACCGAAGTGCAGCAGTTCGAGTTTCCACGTTCCAAATAGCACACAAAGGTAGACAAGAAGATGAGTGAAGAGAATCAATAGAGTTTTGACAAGTATAAGAGTGAAACAGAATGAGTAATGGTAGAAAGGAATATGAAAGATTACAGAGACTGAATACATCTGCGCCATTGACAACGATTTTGAGCCATGTCACCTATTGTCTCCCGCCATTGATTCTTAGAGTCCCAAGGGCCCCAACCCGGAAGTCTGCATCTCCCTACCTGACTCAGTTTAACTGTCAGGGATTTTATGGATTGATGGATGCCATGTTTTTGTTTGGCCACCACTTACTCTTTTCCAACCTGCACCTATATCAGCTAGTAATGCCCGTCGGGGGAGGCGATGGTTAGGCATGCGCAGCACGTGATCTAGCCATCTCAATCTATGTAACTTTATGGCCTCGTCGATTGATTTTCCCTCTTTGCCCAACACTCTACGCCTAACGTCAACATTACTTACCTTATTATACCACCTAACGTGAGAAAGAGATCGTAGACATCTATGATCAAAATCAGTCAACCTTTTCATGTCTTCAACTCGTATTGGCCATGTTTTAGAGTAGCTAGTAGCTAGCCAGAGATCTGCCTGTCTGTGTTACTGAGCAGTACACACGTCCCTTGGTTGATGTTAAATTTAACAATGAATGACTCTTTATATCTTCATCAATTGATTATCATTCATTTCTTGTCCACAAATATGGAAATTAAACTATACTACAACAATTTCTGTTAATATGTAAGATAAATCAACACCAGATATCAATATTATGACAAAGAATGGGTTATTAGTCACCTGTATGACTGGATATATTTAGGAAGTTACCTCAAACTAAATAAATTGTTTGTAGATGAAGTTTCCGGTACCTTTATCAACTGAATTGATCTGTGTTGTCATTGAAACATGCAAAAGACTAGGATGCTAGGCTGCAGTCTAGTGTATTTCACTCTATAAAACTGGCGAATGACTTTGGAAGTGACGAGTGTAGGATCATTTAATGTTTTGGTGCCTATGGAGGAATCACTACTGGGGTTAGACGTTCAAGTGGTTAACTAATCGACTAAGTGAGTTAAAGCATGTTTTGTACATGATAAACTAACCGTCTTTCCCCCTCATGGTATAATGCTGGATGTTATGACAAATACACAGTACTATCCTATACTTTCACTGGCGATGTAAGGCTATCAATGCCAAAATCAAAATGACCTTGAGCAGGTATTCAGAATTCAGACTCGTATCATAGTTAAAAATGTATTTAAAAACACTGTAAACAAGATATTACCCTGGATACTTTTCTCTTATGTGTTGTAAAAATGTCTCATAGTTACTCAAAGGATAATCCATAAGGAAATCATAAAATGAGCTATAGGTGTATACATCCAGACAACTATAGATCATAGTACTTTGGTATCCGTTCTATAACTTACCCCTAAGCCTAAATTGTTATCCTAACCACAACCGTATACCCTGACCCTAACCTTAAACCTAAAAACTTTAACCCTACTTATCAGTATACATTTACAAAGAAAGTACATCCGGAATAGGTGGAATACTGTATCTACCCTCACCAAATTCATAATGGCAGGAATGATTTGATTTGGAATGACCTTTTGTAGCGTTCACTAAATCTGTTTGGTTCTTGAAGGTCAACTTTTGCAGACATTGACTGTGGCTATGATAGTTTAACTTCTCTGTGTCTCTGTTTGTAAACTGTCTATTGAATATGAGTATGAGTACCAATGATACTCGGTATCTCAAACATATAAGCAGCATGGATTAAAGAGGCTTACATTATTGCAGAAACTATACTCTAATGATAGTTTTGTTTTTGTTCTCATTATTCTCAGATAACTTCAATTGTGTTTATCTCCTGATTTTCCTTTTAATGTTTCAAAAGGTAAAAGGCGAAATTGTACATGTTCACACTGACCTGTCTATTATCCTCTAACACGTCCAAATTCTGAATATTACTCTATTCTTCTTCCACTGTTAATTTTAGTCATGATTTGTAATACTAATCTCATTCTCTGTCTATCTACTTCATTTTTTTTCGTTTTGTCATGGAATTTATAAAATTCAAGTGACTTGTTGGGAAGGAAATACATCATTCTATCCATATATTATGAGCACACCTACTTAGTTATATAAGATAGTCAATTGTCAAAAATGAGCTGGTAGTAATGGTAATAATAGCTTTATTCTGTGAAGTGTTTATGTAATGTACAGAATTTTAGCAGAGTTAACTGTATGGTATTTTCCCTTCGTCCAGGAACTTCAAATAAGATGATATTAAGTGACAGCAGATAGCGTGACATAATGCTGTCTAACCTGAAGAGAAGACTTATCCATCATGATACTTCTTCTGTGTGTCTGAGAAATTCATGACAAATTCCCATTCGAATGGGAAAGCGAAAATTACTTTTTCAATGATTGTATCACCAATCGCGAATATCCAAAGTGGTTTTGGAAAGCACTGAGAAGAAGTCACATATATCCCAACATAAAATCTCTCTAACGCCATGCATTAAATCTTATCGACTCTATTAAAGCACGTATTCCAGAACTACAACACAACATTTCACAAAGGTCTCCAGCCCTCCACGATCTGCTACCTAGTGAAACTCAGAAGTTCACTGAATACGTCAATACAGTCACTGAAAAACGGACACAATCTCCTATGTAGCAACTCACAAAAAGTCTCTGAGAAATATAAAATGTTCAGGAGTACATTTGTGAGACCCAAGGATAAAACTCAGGGGCAGTTATTTCATGTACTAGGACACTTTAACACCTACGATTATACTTCTTCTGAAGTTTGATAGAAACCTGTAAATCAGCAGGTTGTAGACATTTTAAACACCCACAGGAGTGAAACAATGCCATTAGAGGTTATATTTTAATGGGATAAAACAGTGTGAACAAGATAAATCATATGCATTATATAGTGACAGAGGTTTTCGGTAGCCTAAGTTTTAAGTAGGCCACATTTTAGGTGTGAGTATTGATGCCATATTATCTAAAAATACACAGATAGTAGAACAAAAGCACTATAAATGAAGATTGTGTTCGTCAATAGATTATTCCCTGACAAATAGCTGTAAGCTATCAAAGTATCATTTCTGTATTTACCGTAAACAACCGCTATTACGTAACTGTCCCTTTCTTTTTTTTCCTGTTTTATTTCACCTTTTCACAATTTAGCTTCCATCGGATGGTGTCCCAATGGACTTCAAGAATATTCATGAAGCAATTGATCTAGCAATAGATAAAGAATTATATGTCAGTACACAAATTGTTGAATTACATAAATTAGCATCAAAAATGAATGATGCTACTGTAAGTTCATTTCAATATCTTCTATTTTATTTTGTATTTCTATTCCTATAACCATTGTCAGGCAGGATAAAAAGTAGTAATGTCTTCTATTTATATGTAGCAGTAAATAATTCCCCATTCTTTACTCAACACTGGATGCTTACCCCACTGTTTATGTCAACCTGTTAAGCTGAAGGTTTCCAGTGAAGCATCCATGCCATTTGGCACGCTGTCGTATCATGTTTGGTTGTTCATGCAACATCCCCGGCTGGTTAAGCAATCATCATCGCACTACGGATCTGATCCTGAAATATGTTGCGTATTTTGAACGATCTGGTCGGTGTTTTGATTTTTCCTTGGTGTAAGTAGAACAAGGATAAGAACTTGCGTTTTTATACAGTGTACTCTGTGTAAACGGCGACATCCTTTATCTCCTAAACATCTTTTGTTCAAATTATAATCCTCAAGACTCAAGGAAGTCTTTTCCTAAGGATTGTATTTAACTCAAGATAAATAACAGATTTCTCGACTGATTAGAATTAAATGCTTGTTTACAAGTTAAATATCAAATCAAGCTAACATCAATGAAAAACTGATAATCTGTTTCATCCAAGTTTGACGCTCTTCAGCATTGCGCACCTATGACTTACACCATGAATCGAAGCTATGATGTTGAGGTCACGAGGCTAGTGAGTTATAATCCATGTGTTCTAACTTCGAATAAATGAATGTTGACTTTGTGACACAGGCTAGAGATGTCATTAGAACATCTTCAGGATAAAAAATGAAATCTTTGTCATCAACCTTAAATATTCAAGATATAAGATAATAAGGTACACTTCATAGTAGGATCTATGAAATTCTGACAAAATTCACCTTTTCTTAGAGTTTGAAAATGATTTCAATACATAGATCTAATATAGAGTACATAATTACCGATTTCGCTTGTCACTTTCGTGGCATTTCACATGAATTCTCAATAGATTCCGACATGAAAATTACTTAACAATTAAGCTGGATTAGACATTCACTATATTTTAAGGTATATTTTGTCACGAAGTAACATAATTTAGAGAAATACTTGAAAGCAGGAAGTATCGCCCATTCGTCAGTAAATAAATCATACAGGGTGGACTTCTTGAAGCTTAACTAAGAAATGTTGTATGATTGTGCCCATTAATTCAGGTTTTGAGGACAGATACTTTTCGATCTACTGGAAGTTAGTACTCATGGGCCATTGGATTCTGAATGCACACTTTGATGTCTGATGGGGTCTTATGTACATGCTACTGATAACTCACCAACTAGTACGAAACAACTATCTATTTCTCAAGGGTTTTCAATGGCTTTCTAACTAATTTCGGCTCTTGAAATGGACAAAATTTCCACAAATTTAACACTTGAAAGTGTTGTCACATTCTTACTTGTGAATCTTCAACAGTACCCAACTACAGCTATACTGAATACAAGGCCCTTAGGTGATATAACATCGACACAAGTAAGTTAGTACTCAATTCAACTTTAGATTCAATCCTTTATTATGTCTTTTAGCATGAATCTACTATAAACTTCATCGTTGTAAAACATAATAGCTACACCTCCACACTGAAGTCTGAGCTGAAAATGTTCTTCAGAAAGATAATAGAATCTTCTCAATCAAATCATCCAGCTCACAGAATACAGTCACATCAAAATACCTCTCTATCACTGGAAGCTAGAACCATAAGTGAATAAATTCCTAGTTATGTGCACTTGACATAATAGTATCTGGAAACCTCTTTTTCAAAGAAGGGAGAACCTGGGAAGCATCGTTTCAACTACAGGCGGAACTGACGTGGATATTAAAGCAAGAATCGGAAAAGCAAGACAAGCTTTCACTACTCTCAAGTCTGTGTGGAGGTCAACAACATTCAGCATCAAAAATAAGATCCGGATTTTCAACTCCAATGTGAAGTCAGTGCTACTATACGGATCAGAGACTTGGCCAGCGCGTCATAAAGAGCATCTCAAACAAACTACAGATCTTCATTAACAGTTGTCTTCGCTCAATACTCAAGATCAGATGGCCAGAAAAGATCAGCAACAGAGATCTCTGGGAATGAGCGAACCAACCAAGCAGGAACCGATTGTGAAACAAATAGGCAGGAAGAAATGCAGGTGGATTGGCTGGCCATACTCTGAGGAAACCATCAAGTGACATCACTAGACAAGCCATTGCTCGAGTGGAACCCGAAAGGGAAGCGGCAAGTTGGTAGTCAGTGCAAGGGTGACTTGGAGGACGTCATGTGAAGAGGAGATGAAAACGTGTGGGCAGACTTGGAGCCAGGTGAAGACTCTAGCAGAGAACCGAACGCAATGGAGACGCACGGCTGAAGCCCTATGTTCCTCTAGGAATTAAAGGAAATTATAATAATAAAGAAGGGAGATGTGTTTAAGAGAAATTTAAGCTGAGAACATTTTAAATATTTCACTAATTATTCGTTTCTATTATAAAGTGCTTTCTATGCCATTAGTAAGAAATTCTTATGTATTCTGACTGAGTAAATTTATGTTATCCAGTCTTAAGTCTTAACTGAATACCACGCAGTTAGCTTACAGTGTAATGGTTTAGCATTAATCTTAACTGTATCAAAACAACAGTCATTTCAGTTAGATAACCTCATTGCAAACTTGGCTTATAAATTCCATCTGTCATCTAAGGAATAGATAATGTGATATCTGCTCCCTTCATAAAGGAAGTTATAGGTAAGTTAACACTTCTCTACATTCAAGGTTGCAGATACGCCTTGCTGACGAGTACCAACTAGCACGAAACCTAAGTCAGGCTGGGCTTCCTGCCGATTGCCTCCAACCATCTAATACTTCTCTACACACTGTTGGTTAACGTGGATTACAATCTCTAAAATAGATATCTTTTATCAATCTTAAATTTACCTTTTGATGATGACAGCCAGAAATTACAAAACTTTAATCCCGGGTTTTCTACTAAATTACTTTCAACCAGCTAACAAATACATGTATCCCTCAATTAAGATAAGTTATAACTTGATCTCAATAGAATAGTATTGATTTTACAATATTGGACCCTAGTTGAACTCACTTCATGATTATTATTAATGATTCTACTCAAGTTCATATATGAAAGACAACATGAGATAAATTTGTTTTGATTGGAATATTATAGGTCATTTTTATTGATCAGTAAATATACATCTATGTGAAATCCTACTGAATGTTTCCTGTCACCTGAAGTTCATCCGTCAGAACACTATTCCTTTCAAAACATCTCATTATTTTGTAAACAAATTGTTTTTGTTTTATTTTCTGATTAATTAGCTATTAGATTCATAATAAATTCGAGTGAGTCAGGCTTCAGATGAAGCGAAAAATTCACATTTCCAATATTTTTATATACTAATATCAGCTCTAAGCTATATTATAAAAATGGCTCTATTCCAAAATAGAGGCTGATTATTCATCCGCAGGAAAAATTGATATTCTGTGGGGAAAAAAATAACCAGCTAAATATCTGTCGCGTATCTTTTTAGATCGCTCCGGTCTGGCTATTGGTTGCTATTTGTCAGTACGAGGGATTTGTGACTATTCGTATCTAGCAGTATTATATATGTTTATTTCCCTATGATAATAAGAAACTCACGAAATGTTATATATATTAGGTGAATGCGTCTGTAGTTCATTGGCAGTATGCATCATTTAAGCTGCAGGTGGGACCGATGAAAATGTGAAAGCCAGAATCGGAAATGCAAGATACGCCTTCATCAACCTGAAACCAATTTGGAAATCTCCACTAACTCAGCATAAAGAATGAGATTTGGATTTTCAACACAAATGTGAAGTCAGTCCGTTCTTCTATACGGGTGAGAAACTTGCACTACATGTCACGGAAAGCATTTCCAACTGGCTACTGTACACTTTTATCAACAGCTGCCTTCGATGGATCCATACTGAAGATCGAATGGCCGACCGGTCAGAAAGAATTAGTGGAGTGAATGTCTGGCAACAAACCAACATGCGAGAGTCGATCGCTCAAAAAATATGTAGACGAAAATGGAGATGGATTGGGCATTCATTAAGGAAACCGTTGAATGACATCACGCGCAATGCAGGCCATCTCTCGAGTGGAACCCCAATGGGAAGCGACTAGTGGGTCGTCGGTGCAACAGTGACATGGAGATTGTGTGGCTGACATTCTTTGACGACACACCCATTAAACTTGCCTAGCTTACTAACCGACACTAAAGCCGGAAAAGGTAAAATGTTTGGCTTTGGAAAAGCAACCACAGCCGGTAAAAATCAATACCACCACTACTAAAACTTTAAACCCTGAAGCCCTACTTTCTACTGAGAACGCGAGGAATAAAAAGAGTAAAATCGTAATCTATAAGTTGTGTGACTAAACTGCAGTATCAACAGTTATAATCAAGTGGAATGACTGAAGTCTAATTAGTAAATAAGTGTCCGGATTTCAATGCTAATTCAAGCTGGTCTACGAGCACACCATTAGGTTCAACACTATTGGAATCTTATTACCACAGCTACACAAACGACACATATTGTTTATAACGATATAAATCGTGTCTCACATATGGTTAGTATACTAGTGTACTTGTAGGATTTTTATTCCCTAATGTGAAACAGTAAAAAATTATTCAAATTAAAAGACAGTTCACTAAAAAGATTGGATTCGATCCTATCTACGATGGCTGAAATGACTGAATTTTCAATATAGAACCCAGCACAAAACTGTGGCTGTTCAACTTACTGCACTACACTTAAAGGTAAAGAAAAATCCTAAATGAACTATAACACAAGGAAATACATAGAAGAAAGAATAATTACTTGGAGTATAGTGAGGATTTTGTGGGTCTAGTAGATCGCTGAGAAGGAATATCTCATCTGAATACCCTAAATTGACGAAACCGTCACCTGATGACATAACAGTCTTCAAGTCGCCGAAGTCAATGAGGGTCAAAGCCATTAATATGTATACCTATGATGAAATTAAATAAAAATGAAGACAGCGGAAATTCTTGATGAACACTAGTGCTTATCGTCACTTCAGATTTCAACCTCTCCCTCCCCCAACTAATCTCTTATACCAGTGTATAATTTGAAGTAATGTGCCTTGATTAGGGAGGTATACTTTCTCGACACTCCTTAATGACTAGAGATTGTCACAGTATCTCTCCATCGATGGAGTCAAATTTCTCCTTTAGGTAAAGATATATGTCGAATGTTGAACATCGGTAATGGTGCCTATTCTTCAGAACTTGCCAACGGTAAAGATAATATTAGCACAACCGCTTTTATTCTGAGAATTATGCGCGCTTATTGAAAATGCCTTAAACTAGAGGTGAAAAATGAAAGAAGTACTGAAGACAACTGAAAACTACCGTAAAGTATCAGCCACTCCAGTATATTTACCACCTATTTTGAAGAATATCAAGTCTAATGGAAAGTTAATACTTGAGTTTTCAAATTAGAAAACCCTTATTCATCATGCACTAAGGAAATGGAGAGGATAGATATAAAAATCAAACAAGACCCTAATAAACATCTTTTTTCAGTCCTACTGAAAATTACTATGTAAAACGACATACTCGCTAAATGTAGTCAAAGTGATCAACAAGTGCCCTGATAAAATCAGACCAAGTGGAGTTTGCTAACTTACTTTTGCTCACACCAGTAAGCATGCAAAATAAAAAGGTTTGAAATAAAGCTTCTGTTCAGTTCTTCTCGTAAACACTCCAAAATAATAATAATAATGGTTTGAGAAGAACTTTGATTAGACAACTTGTGATTACGTCATCCTGAGTCATGAAATATTATTACTACTATGCAGTTTTGACTAGACACATTGGTGCATAAAAATTGTCAAATCAGTTTGTGATTCACTTAGTAACTAACTGCCTACTTTTTTATTACGTGATGTTTGCTTATTTTGTTTGACCTTTGACTTCAGATCACTTGAGTTAGTTACAATATCACATGATTTGATCATTTTGGTTAACTACGTACTACCCTAGTTAATTTTAGCTGTTGCTTGTCCCTAACACATTTTTCTTTTACCTATAGTTTGCATACCCTTTATTCAGTTTGACCTAAAATCAAAGTAGTTTGGGGTCAAGGTTCACTAGTTCTGCAGTATCTTATGATATACAACTCAATATTTTTCATGATTAAACTAAACGACATCATTTCATTCTCTTTATTTTTCATTTTAATCTTCATTGGAGTTCCTTATGTAGTTGGCCACTTATCTTCCTAGTATACACTTGCAGAAACCTGACTGGTTGATTTGGAATCCCTCTTCATCTGCTTTAGCCTGGGAAAGTGGGTAGTGTCATCTGCCATCACAAAATGTATTGCTCATAGCCTAGCACAAGGAAAACATGTCCTGGGTAACTAAATTAAAGTAAACTAATAGACACTAACTGAATCAACACAATCGTTGAAAACCAAGATTCGCTGATTAAGTAATTCATCTTGGCAGTGTAAACCCATGGCCTTCTCACGGACAGATCATAGCATCTTCATTTTACGCAGGGAACATGTTACCATCCAGCCAGTGCTCTGGAATCTGATAACTCATTAATTCTAACATTCTACAGTCCGCAATATAGCATCGCCTCCAACCAATACGAGTGATGAACATTCACTACACTATAGACTAGATGGATCTTATCCACCCAGCCGCTCATTATTACTTCAGGGTATTTGTTCTGAAGCTAATCACATATAAGCAGAAGATTAATATTCACATTCTTTATATGGGGTGTAAAATTCTTCTCGACGAATTCCTAACCAGCTTCACTTTGTAACGACATTTATATTAAATATGATCGAATCTCCGTAAACCAGAAATCTGAAGAAGAAGAAGCGTGCTAAAACCTTGTTTCATAAACATACCTAATTGTCAATACTGTTTTGTAGATAGTCACTAATGAAGAGTGACTTCTCTTAAATCTTCATAAGAAGGCTTGACTTATTGATTCCAAATTGTGAGATTTTGGAATCATTACTGTCCCATGATATTAGATGGCAGTAAACTGAAAGAGTTTAAAAAACCTGAGTGATTGAATTTCTCCCCACCGGCTACAAGATAACATGCTGACTTCTAAAGCTGATAGCCTTATGGTCAATCTCCTCTAGCTTCATCATACTGTCATTCTTCTCCTACCTAGCAGAATGTAGGGATTCAGGAGCACATCGTCATTTCACTCCATTTGCTGCCACTTTCTTTTACCGGTTTCATACATGGATCTACACTAAGTCACTGCATCAAATTATTATAAATGATGAACAGTTTGGGATGAAATGGTAGATTATTTTACTTCTTAGGCAGACTTCTTACACTTTATTGAAATTAATCTGAATCTCCAGATGACAGATTTTAAAATATGCATTAGGTTCATGTCTCAGTGGGTACATCCCCACCTACTGTAATTTTGATACATCCAGCTGAAAAATCACAAAGTAGGATGAAACGTGAATCCTGGATCCCACTTTTAACCATTTTCAACTGAATAAACATGTTTCATATCTAAAATATACCATAACAACACTATATTTCGGATTTGAAGACAACAGACTATCCTCTATATAGTTTTAATTATTATTTTTTGAAGTCATGAATCAATTTAATCCAGAGTATCATTGAAAGTCAGGATGCGCTGGACTTCTCCCTTACCTCAGCCAATCAGCACTCGGAATCGGTAGCTCCAGGTTACGGAGATTCAAACCCTGGTGGACTCTTAGGTGTACACTGCTGTAGATTCCAAAACCAGGAGGACACAGATGTCCACTGTTCTCTGGTTATTAAGTGATGTCGGTTCTTAACGAAATCTGCATTAAGATTAATTCAAATTCTTACAAAATCCGTGATTAAATACTTCTTTGAGAAAAAACACAGACTCATCTGTTGACTAGAACAATAAGCTGTGTTATCTTCACTTATGCGAAATGTGAAGCCTTTAGAAGTTTGTTTCCATTTGAAGGTTTGTGTAACAGACTGGCAATAAAATAACAGTAATCATAACAGAGACAACCAGCTAACTGGTTAAGAGAATATTTAATTATACTTTATTTGATATTCCATCAAATGTCTTTAATTTACCACTGATTTGTACCGATCATCATCTTTTTAAGAATTTAGAATGAACACGTTTTTTTCATGTGGACAACCTAATTGTGAGAAAGTATCAATTTCATTATGAAATAATTCATTTGAATTGTATAAAAGTGAATGTCAAGCTAAAATTCTAATCGATACACAGTATAATTTAACTATCAGTTTAAATATAAATAATGCATGGCATTATAAAAAAGAGATTAGCGTCAGGGTTTGCGGTATTTTTAATAAATTAACAAATGATTTATTCATTGAAGTTTCCTAGATTAGTATAAAAAGTTAAAATTCACAAGTCATTAAATTTCTCAAGAAGTGACAGAATCGTTAACTAGCAGGCATCATAAGCTGATGGCTCTAGGTTTCATCCCTGCTGTGCTCGTGGATGCATACTCCCAAACTAGGACGAAACAGCCGTCCAGTCCTCCCTGATTTTCAATGATTCTCCAACTTATTTCTGTTCGTGACGAACTTTGTATATATTGAAATCAATTAAAATACGTCTGAAAGACTCAAAATCTAAACTTTCGGTAACTATTTTGTGGATAATATATAAACTACTAATGAGTAGTCTATTTAGGCTAATATTAAAAACACTGATAAGTGAGATATTATATGCATGTATTTACTTTAAAGCATGTGTATTTAATAAAGAGGTCAGTGTATGGTAATCTGGTGAGTCCTCTTCTAACTTATCGTATCTTCTCTGTCTGAATTATAATTAAAATATTTGGGAGCTGAACTATTGACTTTAAGTCAATTCAGTTTTGTGATACTTATTATTTCATCGACGGATAAAATGTATCTGTAAGCATACAAATGTAGTCACAATCGTGTCTGAAAAGGTGAATCGAGACCCAACTGGAATCCATCAGCTCGCCTTTGATTTCTCTACCCCTATGACTCAGGTAAAAGTGGAACTTGAACAAAAGCTAAGTCCTGTAAATCATTTAGCATACCAAAGGAGTTGTAAAACACAGCCTGGGCTTTAATGATTTCATCACTCAGATTTTTCAGAATAAAAGGAAATTGTTATAACGAAGATGATCTTAAATCAAACATTACGATCAATAAATGATAACGTAGAAAACAAATCAATTTCTGGTGCCTTGTAAGCCTTGGAATTATCAACTGAACTGCAGTACGCAAACCATAAACAAGATTATATCTAGAAAAAAAAAAATTGAGCAAAGAATATCCTTTTCGATAATTTCCTCTTCTGGCTCCACAGTTATATATATATGTTTACATACCCAAAACATTCTAGAATAGTCGGCATTAACAATATTGGAGTTTTTTAAATAATATCGATTTGTTAGGAAAATCAACGAAATTACAGTTTAAGAAAGAAGCATAAGTTATAATAAGCATAAAAATGTAATAGCAAATAGAATATCAAATAAAATTAAGAAAATTTCCACAACAAATTGAGGATCATTAAAACCTTAATGACCAAGGTAAGGACAGTGTCTGGACGAACTTCTTTTGGATACATAAGTTAAGTTTCTTAATGTGGATCCCAATGGCCTCAGCAATATTTAGTAAACGAACTCTTTAGGTGAAGTTAAGATTAGTTGATATGCAGTAAATGACTTTGAAAGCTTCGTTGACATCAGTTTTGTGTTCTGTATCCACAAGATGAGATAGCATAGCTCTATGAGTGGATTTTGTTTATCTTTTACTTCACGAGACAGAGTGATTTTCGGAAATCTTGCTGCAAACGATAAGGGCGGTTTCTAGACTTTATGTGTATATATCGTGTTTTGAAAAATCCACTAATCATCATCAATATACTAACTGTAAAATGAATGTCTCCTCATTTTAATATAAATTTAGGCTTGGAGAATAAAATAGAATTACTACAGGTTGGCGTTAGAGACTCCACCCGATAAAAAGGGTGTATCGATTAAAATTTTTACCTTTACTTTCGTTTCTGTCACCTGAAATATCCATACGATCACAATACGATCAACCTGCCAAACTAATTGATGCAATCGTTAAAATATTTATTTCATCCATGTTTTGGACCATTTTATATCCTGCATATCACTCAATAAAGTAATGAAGTACGATCAGAGAAAAAAAAGCTTAGATTTCAAGACTGATCACGAACTAACTTCAGTTAGAGAACCGCTGGAAATCAAAGAGTACTGGACAGCTATTTCCCACTCTTCATCAGTAGGCACCTATGGCATTGCATGGAGGATTTCATCATGAGCTGACCTCAGTTAGAGAACCACTGGAAAACCTGGGAGTACTGGACAGCTGTTTCGTCCTAGTCTGAGACTCTTCATCAGTACGCACCCACCGGGGTTCGAACCCACTATGGCATTCGCAATATATAGTGAGAATTAGTAGAATGAAGGGGCCATTGGGTTCCGCCCATGTGACTCAATGGACACATGAAGGGTTTGGCTTTGATCCCTGATGGGATGGTAGAAATGTGCGTGTACTGCTGAAGCATCCCAAACAAGAATGAAAAAGCTATCCAGTGTTCCTTGATTTTCAGTGCTTCCCCCAAGTGAAATCAACTCCCGACCAATCTTGAAGTCAATCAAATCCCTGCCAATCAACACTTGAAAACTAAGAGTTTAGATCGATGAGAACTAGACTAAATTTTAAGATGGACATCACTTAGACAGCTACTGATATCATTCCACAAAACTGTATTTTTACCCAAGAATGTTTTAAACCTTGATTTAATGTTGTTTTTATTATTATTATTACCTTTTTACAGACCCAAGACTTTTTGGATGAATTCCTTCAAGAACAAGTTGATTCTGTTAGTAAGTTAAGAGAAATGAGATCTAGACTACGATTGGATGCTAGCGCAGTTTATCTAATGGATAAGGAACTTCGTTAAATAATTATACTGGAATCATTGATGATTAATTCTTGCTTACTTCTCTCATATTTTGTTTGTTTGTTGCTTTTTTTGTTAATTTTTCTAAACATCCATTTTTTCCTTACAGTTCTCTTCTTTTTGTGAGCGTTTCTCCAATTATTTCAAACTGTTGTAAACGATTATCATTTATTTTCTAAAAGCAACAGCCAAAAATATGAAGTTTAGTTTAGGTTTTATGACCATCCTCAACAATAGAACTGATTCAATTCTACTATGTTTATTATTTATTTATGAATAAGTATGGTTAGTGTGATTTGTTAACTCTCTACTCTCTCTCTCTCTCTATCAAATTGATTAACTCAACTGACATCTCTATTTTCTTATTGTTATTTCCTCATCACAAATGTAACAAATAATAATTAAGAGACAATGTGTTTTCTATTCAGTAAATAATAAAATAATATTTCATTTATGTTCATTCAATGGTATTTTTTTTTGTACTTCCGACGTTTTATGCGCATTGTGAATAAACTGAATGTTCCTGGTGAAATATCTCCATGTATTGCTATTCTTCTCTACAGTTTCTTTGACCAAGCTCGTCGTTTCATATTCGAGTTCCAGCATATGTCCAAAACGATCTCCGCTTATACTGAGATCTAGATTTGTCAACCCGATTGACAAGTCAGTGATTCTATATGGCATCTTCGTCAGGAAAAGTAATTCGAACAATCTGTTACAGATTTGCATCAAAAGTTGATTTCACTCCATGGTGAAGATCAGATGACCGTTTGGAAAGGATAAGCAACAAAGATCTCTGGCAACGAATCAACAGATATCTGCAAAAGGAAATGGAAGCGGATTTCACAAACACTATGGAGACTGCTGAATGACATCATTTTCGAAGCCATAGAGTAGAATCCAAATGAGAAAGGATACGTTGGGCGGTGGTTTGATGGTGATATAGAGGAAATAGTGTGAGGAGGAAATGAAAGCTCATAGCCATTTCAGATATTCATGTAGGCAATCTTGCCTTGATCATCATCGTGTGAAATTATACAGTGGGTGGTAACTTTCACAGGCATACCTTAAGAGAATACTGAGAACTACATAACCCTACAAAGTAATTCGATAGAATTAGCTGACATAAGTATTATTCCTGAGTTATAAAATCGACTATGATTGACTATAGCGCAACTACATACAACTAAAAGGTATTGTAGGATATTGTTCAATAGATAGATGGTGTATTGTTTTCTGTTTTAAATTTGTTCGTTACTCTAAGCAGAATCAATTCGTATCAACTCCTGATCAACCTGACCTTAAACGAGCGAAGCAATTGTCCAGTGCTTAGATCACCTCTATCCTTCTAGCAATTGTAACTGGTTAATGTGAGTGATTTTCAAATGAGTATATGAATGAGGCAATTATAATTACACCTCTATCATACTAATAGAAATGTATAAGTCTAAAGATGTAACTACGACGATTACACCAGCCCCTTTGATTTTCACCACTACTAAAAATCAATATTTTCTGAAGCCTTATATTCCACTTGGGACCCAAAGGACGAATAATAAAAATAACATATACTTATAATCTGTTCTTTGGCTTTATTTCATTTCTAAGCTTCTAATAATATCTTCACTACACTGCCAACTTCATACTACAGCATTCAACATCCAGACCCTATGCCAAATCAGATATCAGTAGCCAGAACTCTGGTTATTCACCTAACCCCACTTGGCCTACACAGTGAATCAACAAAGTCTACCTCACGGGAAATTTTCCGGCTAGTTCGTATGGACTTACTGGTGTAAGAATAGCACTGAGTGCTAGGGCAGAAACATTTTCACTTGGTCCAACTCCAGTGGATAGTCCAGATCCGTCAGAAGGAAACATTGAGATAGCTGTCGCTGTCTTTCCATAATGTCTGCTTTCTCCACCAAACTAGTGCAATTCGAAGTAAAGGATGAGTTCCACCAAAAGCCGTCTAGTTTGCTATCAAAAGTAAAAGACCACTTTAGCAGTTTATTTCACTACTCAAATAGGGAAGCTGCACTAGTCAGAAAACTATGTTGCTGCCACCTATGCTGTCCCACGCTGACAACGGTGACTGTCATCTACAGTACTGTTCAGATAATCAATATCTTCTCCATCAGCATTCACTACAACATAAGGACATACACTGTCCAACCTAGAGACCTCCATCATGAAATCAACGATGAAGTCAAGTAGACCACGTAATAATAAGCTAAGGGTAAAAGGAGTAGATAGACAACTGTCACTCAATCTAGAACACCTTTGTAGACACTGATCACACTCTAGTTATCAAATATATGCATATATATATATCATCTAATGAGAGGCTTTGCAAGGAGGCCCTGCATGCGGTGCGAGGACCGACATCCTTAGACCACCGGGTGCTTTCCAATATTGGCTTCTCTTGTTAAGTCTACATTTGGTTAGGAAGTTCCGTCCAGCTCTCAGAGTGTCAACGTGAAGAAACTCAACCGGGCATGGGAAATGGCGGGACGAGGGTTATGGTTATATGCGGCAGGCGCCTCCTCGTGGCGACCGCTGGGTGGGGCTTATCGGCGGGCGAACCAAGCTCCAGCAAAGACCTGTCGCTTGCATGAAACAACATTCACGTCTGGTTACTCAGTCTTGATGAAGCAGCGGTGTCGTCCTTTGGCCTTTATGGTGGTGTGCGAGGCATCGGCGGGGCCAGTAGATCTGCGGGATTCTTGACGAGGGGAGTGGGGCCAATAACAACTGGCTAGTGGGTGGCTTTTAGAGCTGGTAACCCAAACCGCGAGGTGCAGCTTGGTGTGGTTGTTAGCCGAGGCCAGTCTCGAGCAGTGTCTTATGCTGTGACTTGGCGGTTGGGATCTTGTGCCATGAGTCAAGGTTTGGTTGGCTCCAATGTGCATGTGTCCCTGAGAGGATGTTCCTGTTCCTACCAGCTGGAGGAGTGGCACCAAGGGTGTCCTGAGATGTTAATATTAGAAAAATGATGAAGAGCCGTCTCAGGGAGTTTGCTTTGGGACTGTATCAGTTGCTAGCAGGCGCACCCTTACTCCTTTCCCGGATGACTGACGGCGTTCGGCATTTGGGATGGTTCGAAAAGGGTAAATACACAGAAGAACACCTTTGTAGACACCGATCACACTCTAGTTCATGCAAATATATGCCGTACGACTGAACAGATAGGAAACAGACAGCTATGAAGTTGATACGCCTCTAACTTGGTGAACCAGTCTTAATTTATGAAACAAATAAATTAAACGCGTATCTGATATCTACAGTAACAACCAACCAAAGGAATTGTGGCACAATATCCAGTCAGCTACGTTAGTTAACTACTACTCAGTTGCCCAGAACTGGGCTATGAACCACATTTAGTGCATGAGGGCTAATGATGCAACCCAATTTTCCATGTTAAAGGAAGTGCACTGGGACTCAAAACTGGGATCCTATGACTGACATTAGAACGATTAAGCCAATGAACTACATCTCCATCCAGTCTGCTTAAGTTAGTAGAGTTCTATCACATATTATGAAGTGATCGCTGACGAAATCTCAGCACGGATAAAACAGTTTTCCAACTCTGGAATGGACTCCACAGCAGTTTGCTCTGTCCATCTCGATAGATGTGACAATCTACGGTGGGAAACTTGAAGAGACTAGCAGTCCTTTACCGTAGGTATTTGCGTCATATCTCCAGTGTTAAGTGAGGAATAATATTGTGAGTGATAGTAAGGTTAGGCGTTGATTTTTAGGCAAGAAGAGAAAATCAATCGATGAAGTTATGAAGCTGCATAGATCGAGACTCTACCTCAATTTCATCGACTTTGGAAACGCCTTCGACACCATTGACTGAGAAGTAATTTGGAAACTACTTCAACACTGTGCTTTGCAGTGCCCAGATCTTTATCAACCTCATTCAACAGCTGGCTATATGACAGTGCCACTTGTCAGGTGATCCACAACAGAAAACTCAGTGAAGCCTTTTCAGGGAATACAGGAGTAAGACAAGGCTGCCTGCCTATTATCACCGATGATATTCCTAACCGTAGTGGACTGGATAATGCATCAGTCTATGAGTGAGGATTGAGAAGACAGGAATAAGCTGGATCGATAAGATAGCTCTAGAAGATTTGGACTTGATAGATGACTTATGTTTAGTGTCACACAAACTCGAAGACCTACATGCGAAAACCAACAAACTGACTGGAGGGGCTGACAGCGAAGACAGGACTCCAGGTGAACATAGAGAACACGGAGGTGACAAAGATAACCGAAAAACAGCAACAACAACAAACAGCACTAATCACCATCAACGGGAGAGATTTGACAGAGGTTACTTCCTTCACTTATCTAGGAAGCACAGTGTCAAGCACAGGCCAGTGCAACGGATGAGGATGTCAAAACCAGCCAAAATCGGGAAGGCAATGTATACCTTCATCAATCTGAAATCAATTTGGAAATATGATGCACTCAGTTAGCATAAAGAAAAAGATTCGAATTTTCAACAAAACCATGAAGCCAGTTTGGCCAAGTTAAACTGTTTTTTTTTTATTCCTTCAAGTACCCATTGGAGCATAGGGCTTCAAGCTAGAGGCTTGAAGTTTCTGTAGCAGAGTTTATTTTTACGGGATGGGGTTGCTGGCCTCATGCCCAACCTTCCCTCTTCACCAGTCTTATTACTAGCTTAGCGAGGTAAAGGGGTACGTCGGCCGGGGATCGAACTCCGGACCATGTGCATGGTCGGCGAGCATCCTAACCACTGTGCCACCAACGCACAAGTTAAACTGTAGGCACCACTAACTACAAATCAGTGAATGACTTGAGTGGCCCAATGAGTTTCATCCACGCGATTTGAAGGTTCTATTCCGCTTGATTCGAGTCAAATGTCAGGGAAGGTAAGCTGATGATTCTGACATTTCTCAGGAACATTTTTTGCCAGGTCCCACTTGTCCTTAACCCATATTTTGTATATTTGTAGTTACTGGGTTTTAAAACATCCTGTGACAGGTGTAGCTGCTGAAATAGGGAAATTAGTCTCTTATCAACAGTTCAGTGGTACCAGCACTGCAGAGATATCGCGTCATGGAAAATGGAGAGAATTACGTCGTTATTAAGAGGAGAAGGTGTCATCGTACACGTGGATGAGTGTAATGGTTATAACTACCTGTCATCCTGAATGTATTCATTACAGAGTGAACCATTCTAATGATTTTGTGGATCCCATTACAGGGACACACATCAGTTCTATAGAAGGCGTTTGGGGAAGGTTAGAAACAGGATTAGGGCCATTAATGGATCTCAAAAGGATGTCATTTAGATGAATATATGTATAGAATGTGGTGTGACGTTCCAATTGATACTCATATGCTCAGCTGGGAGATGTTTTTACCACATGTCACAGAAAGGCATCCTATGAAACATTTTTTCCTAAATATGTTTTCCATGACCAAAAGCGCCCCCTTCATATGATTGGTGCGTTCAAAATCATTCGCTGATTAGTAGTATGCTTAAAGTGTAACTTTGCCGCCAGTTCATCTATACGGGTAAGAAACTTGCACTACGCGTCAAGAAAACCATTTCCAACAAGTTACCAACCTTTATCAACAGCTTCCCAATTCGCTGGCTCCATACTGAAGATCAAATGGTCGGCCAACCAGAGAGAATTAGCAACGAGAAACTCTAGAGATGAACAAACCAACCAAGAACTGATTCCTCAATAAATATGTAGAAGAAAATGGAGATGTATTGGGAATACATTGAGGAGACCATTAAATGACATCGCATGCAATGCAGATCATTGCTCGAGTGGAACCTGAATGGGAAACGACAAGTGGGTGTCAATGCCAAGGCGGCATGGAAGAGATCGTGTGGAGAGGAGGAGATGAGAGACTATGGACAGTTGTCGTCCCATCTGAAGGAGAGAGCAGAAAATAGAACAAAGTGGAGATGCATTGTTGAAGCCCTATGTTCCACTTGGAACCCAAGGGAACAATAAAATAAATAATATAATATAGATTGAGACGTGTTATGCATATCAAACCACAGGCTTCCTTATCCAGCAGCATTATCTGACACATGATTAAGTTGGAAAAGAGTTAAGGATGATCAAATCAAAACCTGACATCCATTCTATAAAATTTTTTATCAATGGTTTTTGCCACATAGAAAGGTGTAGACTGTTTGGCTGACATCCTCGAGGCGTTAAGAACTAATGGGTGAAAACCGTTGGTGGGTGACATGGCTCAATCTTCATGAACCCCTACGTCCCTCATATTCTCATGATTCTCTATACAGTTATACTTTTTCCTGTATAATTCATTTAAATTTTTTTTTTGCTACCATTTCTGTGCTAATATGGAGTATGGTACTAGTGTAACAACAGAAGACAAGGGCAAGGCAACAGATCGTTTATTAAGGAAATCAATACATATTTATAGATTTTCATGTAGATTATTAAAGAATATTGTTAGCAGAAAAACACAGTCTTCTGATTGGTTGTTTCTCACTGAAAGTTAATCTTTCACCTCTTTGTGGCTGTTTCTTGAATGTCAGATCATCTATACGCTAACTGTATCCGCCTACGCAAAGTCTGCTGTGGTTGGTTGTTGAATCCGTCTTTGTTCTTATTTTTCTCACGACCAATATTGGGGACGTAAACATTGACGTAAATTGCTGTCTACCAATTTGGCTAGCAGCCAGCTCTCACCACACTTCTACAGTTATCAGTACCTATCAAACAGTCATTTCTGAGCATATATATAAGATATAAATACACGATCTTGCATAACTGCGTAATGCTTCAAATTAGCACATCGTATACTCAGATGTAAATTAATTAATTTATTGATTTATTTACTGAGAGCACACACCCAGAAATAGAAGTTATCAAACTGCGCGCGCAACATTTAAAAAATACCATAAAGAAAACTAAACCAGAAGACATTTTAAAAAAGAACAAACATGCATAATATGACCAGTCACGTGAAAATAATATATGCAGGTACATTGACAGATTTACTATTGCACACAAAACTTCAAAACAGATAGGAATATATATATATATATATATATATATACATATACATATATTATTCATTACAAATCAAAGAATAAGGAAATTCTCTACTTAAATGAAAACACACAATACATTACTACTAATAAGTAGGTTAAATAAAACAACTAAAAAAAGGGTGAGTTCATGATACTTTACCGCATTTATTCAAATATCATAGTAGACTTTTAGGTAATAAAAAAGATGGAACAGTTCACTTCAGTAACCATGAGAACATTTGTATGCATGCACACATACATACATACATACAGAGAGAAATGATTTATACTAGTTGTGTGAAGGCTGATGCTGATATGTTGCTATTCAAACGTTGATAGACACTGCATGACCCAACACAAAACAACAATTTGAAAGTCAGCTGTCGTTTAGGTCACAGTGGGACAACACAACTCATTCACTCACTCAGACTATAAAAAGCCGCATGAGTGAATCTAGTTGACATTAGGATGATATATACATATAAGAATAATGGGATCTCTACTGTGAGTGATGATTACACTTCAGATATATTATTATTATCATTCAAGGCGTTAAAAATACTGTAGATTTCAAAATATTTCACTCTATGAAAGGCTTGTTTAGAAAAAAACAAAAACAGAAAGGATAAATAAATAAGTATAACATGGAAGTCAGTCAGCGGAGAAGACAGGAGGGGGGGGAGGAGCAACAAAAACAATACCCCCATATACAGCAGAAAAAAAATATATGTCCACACAATGTCATCACATACAATAAATAATGAATTTACTTATAATAAATACAAAAATACAAAAAAAATAAGCATCCATTGAAAATATTACGTCTCAGTGATTTTATATGACATTTCATACATTTGTTCCCCTTAATGAATTTAAACAAAGCAACAACTACAGATTTAGCAGAATAAAATGGTACCATATTTTATTTCGTCGCCTTCTCTTCAGCTGCTTACAGGGCAAAAATCGATAGATATCCTTCTCATGTTAACTCCAACTGTATATACAAATTTACATGTATCTGCGGTGGAGCAGTTACATTGGAAGAACAGAAAGAAGAGCATATCTACGATTTTCTGAACATGTACCAAAAAGCTTACGTCTAAAGGGAACAAATGCTTTAGGCAGTGCCATCGCCAGGCATCTTCTTGACACGGATCATGAAGTGGACGTCGAAAAGTCATTCAAAATTATCAATAAGCAAAAGAGTTCAATGCTCCTTTAGTTTGCTGAAGCCTTTTCTATCAAGCGCCTAAAACCTGATTTGTGCGTTCAGAAAGAAGCAGTTATCAGTCTTTCTTTGCCCTGGTAACTGGATATTTTTCATCCTAATGCGAGATACTGAAAAGTTTTCATTTTGTATGATTATTATTGCTCGGAATTGTGTTCAATATTGCATATATATATATATATATTATTAGTGTATGTGTACATTGATCGATTGATTTCTGTTTAAAATGAACTCTGTGTAAGTATGTTAAATTGTTATCGTAGATACATTTAATAATGTTTTTGCCCTGTAAGCAGCTGAAGAGAAGGCGACAAAATAAAATATGGTACCATTTTATTCTGCTAAATCTGTAGTTGTTGCTTTTTTTAAATATATATGACAGTTGAACAGTTTAGTTGACATAGTATTTGTTAACTGACTAACCAATAATATTATACCCCAATGTATATAGGATGAATAAAAATCACCGAAGGAAAAAAAACAAGGACCAATGGGACAAAATCTGCTTACATATTATTAATGATAATTAGTGAAATAATACAAGTTAAAAATGCATAATGCATAGCAAAATAAAGACAAGATCGATAGACAGTTTTTGTACAACAATAAGAGGTTTACACACACTATCCGCTGATTTCTTAGTCATCACCTTCCCATATGGCTTTTTGTGCTTGACGAATTGCTTCTGCACGAGCTAAAAAAACAGACGGAAATGGACTATTTAGCGGGAGATATTTAGCATACAAGAAAAAGTGATATTTTGATTGGATACTAGTTATCAAACTAAACTAATGTCATGCGTCTAGACCTTCGTTATTAACTGGTGTCCAACCAAAGTATTTAATACAATCAGTCCTACAGGAGGTCAATCGTGACCCATAATAACTCCGTGGTAGTTGACGTCTCTGACTGCAGCACTGCGCTCGGTGGGCGACCCTGGTTTGAATCTCAGAGGGAAGAAGAATTGCTGACTAGTGAGCGCCAAGAAGCATGAAACCTGACTGACTGTCTGGTTTCATCCTAGAATTTTGCACAGATGTGCGGCAGTTCAAGTCGCCACACTCGATTTAGCACACAAAGCCAGAGAAGAAGAAGAAACTAAAAAGAAACGCAAAGCAGAGACAGTAAACAGAGATATGAGACAAAAGAATAGTAATATCGAAGAACAATGTAGTTTTACTGGAAATTATCGGTCGGTTTTCGACATAGAACTTTGCACGAAATTATAAGTCACAAGGAGTAGATGCATCTGCGCCAGCCATTGAGAACGATTTTGAGCCATATCACCAATTTTCTCCAGCCATTGGTTTTCACCAACCAGGAAGTCTACACCTTTCTACGTGGCTGGTTTGAACTAACTGTAGTGGATTCCATTGACTGATGAAGCTATATTTTGGTTTGACCACCACTGGCTCTTTTCCAACCTGACCCCATGTCATCTAACATTACCTACTGTCGAGGAAGGCAATGGCTAGGCATACGTAACACATGTCCTAACCATCTCAATCGATGCAGAGGCTTCACAACTTCGTCGATTGATTTCCCCTCCTTACCTAGCACTCGACCGAAGCCTAACCTCAATATTGCACATGCTATTATACTACTTCACACGGGAGATAGAACGCAGGCACCTATGATCAAAGACAGCTAGCCGGCCTTTTCACGTCTTCCACTCTCAATGGTCAGGTCTCACAGGCATAAACCAGGACGAAGCGGACTGCTGAGCAGTACACGCGCCCTTTGGTCGACAACCAGGCGGATACCACGTCTACGCCAGAGACGGCGTAAACTGGCATATGCAAACCGAGCCTTGCATATTCGAACTGAGATTTCGTCAGTGATCAACTCGTTGGGCTGGCTGATGCAACTTCCCAAATAAGTGAAGCGGTCAATGTGCTCTACCACTTCACTCCAAGGTTTCATGCTTATTGACACTCGTCAGAAAGGCGTATCTGTAATCCTGGAGGTATTCGTATCCCTTCTGAGATACAAACTCTCCAACCACCTTACAATAACAATTTTGAGTGCATCGCGACGACGACCCACTTAGCATGGTGGCCGCATTGCAAACTGGACTGATAAAATTGTCTACACCAAACTAACAGCTAGACGCATGACACTAGTTAGTGTCTAATCAAAGAAAAGTTCTTCCAACAGCTTCAGATATCTAAATATACCGAAAGAGTATGACCCAATGAAACCAAATAGTTAGAACGTAAAGCCACTTTTATAGTGCAAGAATATGTTAACCATTCACATTCATTAAAATAGCGAATGCAGAATACAAAGTAATTGACTTACCACGTGCTTCTCGTAATAAAGCTTTATTTTGTTCTTCCCTCGTCGTATCTTCAATTGATTTCTTTTTATTAGACGACGCAATGCCTAAATGACTTGAAATTAATCGATGAGCTGTTGAACTAGTTGTTAATGGGCGCTTTTTATACGGCATACACCAATCACCAGGTGAATGTGCAATCTTCTTTTTACTAGCTAAAGAAGCATCGTCTATTTTTCTTGCCTAAAAGTTAAATTAATTCACGGTGATGAATATATATATATATACTGAAAAGTATAAACATCAATTTAGAGTATTTATGAAACCCGATAATATGACTAACATTCAAAACAGTGATAAGATTGAAAAAAAGTAATATTATTTATAATCCAGTAAGAAATGTTATCAGAGCAGACAGCTGAGATATTTGAAAAATGCACAAACCTTGACGTCAAGTTTTACAGGGCATTATTTGGAAACTAAAGGAATCACATGCCTGTTGATTATTTTGATCACCACTATCCCACTATTGATTAATTTAATCCAATCTGATAGGTTTTTAGCCATTAAATTAATCAGTAGGATATGTTAGCGGATGCCTGGCGCTCTTCACCGGGTTGACTGTCCATTGGATGACAGTCTAGGGGAGATGGCTAAACCCTGATTCCAAACCTCCAACGACTGGCGTATGAAGCCCACTGGAGCTCACCGGCAGACGTATGGGCAAAGGGCTTGTTGGATGTCCTGGATGTCTGGCTCCATTCAAAAAGGCGTATGAACCGAACTCCGGTCACCGGCTGCCAATGGATAGTGGACTCCCTACTCCACTCCTACTGCCTTGTAGGTCACACTTGGTTGTGTAAAGGCTAGAGCTGCACTCTCAAACAAAGGGCCGAGCGATTCTGGGGACATCACTCGTACCAAATTCCCATGAAACTTCATGAACTCTCTTACAAACTGTCGCAAAACCTTGCATCAGATCGCCGCGCCTGGGCAGCGATGATTCGAGATGTTCATGAAGCCGGCTCATCCTCCCGTAGGAGACAGCCGAAGTAAAGCAAGTAAAGCAAGTTAGTGTTATCCCGCTTCTACCTAGTTAATAATATTGCATAAAATGGTAAGAAAAGGCTGTCAACTAGCACCGATTATATTCTTAACTGTGGTGGACTGGATCATCTGACTGACCGTGGAGGGTGGCGAGAAAACAGGAACACGTTAAACTGACAAGAAGACTGGAGATATGTTCCACTCAGAATCCAGGAGAATAATAATTGCACATATGCTGCGTTTCAGGTTCTCACAAAGTTGTGCACTGAGTTTACAAGAATAGTCTTCTGTATGACGTGAATCAATACTTTATAACAACCGTAATGACGCAGCAACTCAGTAATCATATGCAGTTTTATGTATTAAGTTATGAAATAGTTATAATTTGATCTCTAGTAATCCTGTCGTGTGCTACCTATAAATAGATATAAACCGTACATCAAGTGATGTCTTCAGACAAACAACGAAGCATTTTGTGTCAGTGGAAAATAAATAAAGGAGGGGAGGTAACACCGACTGACCAACAAGAGACAAACAAGGAAAATATTATTTCTACTATTATTTGCAAACTGTGTGATCAATGTAAAACTTAAGATTTCCTTTAGTGTACACTATATAGTGTCACATTAATATCAAAGGTGATGGAAAGCTCATTGTATGATTAATTCAGAAAATATCTTTATTAGAACAGAATCCTGTACAAAGCGTGACATGAACTCAGGAAGGAGCTGTCCTGTGTTACAAACTTAATGGCTGCTTCAAATAATTGGACATAATGCTGAAGGGAGAATATCCTCATCCACGTCCTGCTAAGGCATTCAATAGGGTATCTCGTGGAATCTCAATACGGGAAGTCTAGAAAATGGCAATTGGCGACCCACTGTTGGCTTACACTTGATTCCACCTGAAGGCCAGAAAGTTTTCCACGAAAGTGAATCGATCCTTTCAGGTTGTGGGGCCCATATACATTGTAGGTTTTGAATCACGGTTTTACAGCTCCCCTAAGCAGATCAACACATATCCACCAGTCCAGTTATAAGAACCAGACGTTTGCACTTCCACTTTTGTGAAGACCACCTCCACCACATGAAGGCTGTCAATAAGAATTACCTGATAAAGACTATAAGCGCGTGGCCACATGAGAGTATTTCGAGACGAAGACCAAAGTTTATCCACCCTCAGCCGTACTGAATACTTTATGGAGGCAGCGACTTCACCATACGACATATGGGAAGATTTCGCAAAAAGTAACTTAGGTAGTCCATAAAACTTAAGCTCAAGCTTGTAATTCTTTCACCGACAGCAACAAAAACGCCACCCATTTACACCTTTCACAGACAATAAGTTTGGATAAGAATTCGCTAATAAAAACCTTATGAAGTAGATTATATGGACCCAAAAGTGAAACTAATAATGAATACACAAAGCTTTTACCTTGATAAAAAGTCCTGATATTTGAGCCAGTGCACGATTTGCTTCATCGTTAGATGAAAATACAGCCAAGCAGTGTTCATCATCCACCCATTTTAGGTAAAATCCACTATCTTGAAATCCTGCGAGTTCAGATTCTAATTGACAATTTCCAACATCTTTTGAAAAATTATACAATTCAAGGATATGCTGAAAATCACTTAACTTTAATGGTGGTTCAGTTTTGTGATCAAGAGACTGCTCGTTTTTTGATAATACTTTTGGGTTGAAAACGTTCTTCTTGGAGCCATCATTATATACCTCAGTGGAATTATCAGAAAGCTCCAGTGACTTGAAGCATTGTTCTATGTCATCGGTATGTTGATTTACAGAAACATATGCCATCGAAGATTCTGAGATAGATGATCGTTTCCCGACCTCATTAGAAATGATAAGATCATCGTTCACATTGTTTCTTAATGCTGGCGGAATATACAATGCACGAGGTGGTTTTTTCGTTGACATATATGTATTCAATGGAAGAACAGAACCTGTTAAGTTAACAAAAAAAAGATGTTTATGGAGACAATTCAACTGCTTGTAATAGAATAGCATTCACAAAAGAAACCGCTTTAGATGCGGATAAATTCCTTTGATGACCGTAAAACATGTTATAAGAAGAGTCACAGAAAGCGGAAAAGAAGGCAGAGCATAACAGAGTCACTGCAGAATAGTAGCTAACATTAAGCCCACATTTCACTGACAGCACCACAATTTGTAAGTATAGTGTTATTGCTCTATACGTTTAAGAGAAACTATACACACCCAACGCCATAGCAAGAGCACGATAATATCTTGTGATAGGATTATTTATTTAAACGCAGAAAAAACTTGGTAAAATATGGCACCAAGAAAGATGCGCCACACAATAATAATAAAACAACATAGATTACAAGTAAAAATATAAGTAGAAAACGGATAGAGAACTTCATCTGGAAGGAAAACAGCCATGTTTAACAAGTTCAAACAGTATTCGTTAACTATCATCAGGAAGGGAAGAAAGAAGGAAATTGCAACACGTTCGCCATTGATTACGATTCTTGGCCATATCCGATAACGTTTCGAGCGATCGATTCGAGCTATCTCGCGGACCCCAACCAGGGAGTCGTGACGCACCAACCGATGCTAATCTAGCACAAATATCCTTCATCCCACGACGCCACGTCACGGACTGACCACCCCTCCGCCTTTTCCATCCCGTCCCAGGGCTGGCGAACAGAGACCTGTACGGAAGCCTCTGGGATGACATTCGCAGTACATGTCCAAGCCACCGGAGCCGGTGTTTCCAGATGACGACACTCAATGAATGGTGATCTCCACTGTGTTCAAACATACGCCGCCGAACCTCAGAATGACTCACGCGATGATGCCATCGAATGCAAGCAATCCTGCCGAGATAGCGATGATGGAACACGCAGAGTCGCCTCACATCCTCAGCTCGGAGAGGCCAGGTTTCACAGGCGTAGAGCAAGACAGCCCGCACCGAAACATTATATACCCGACCTTTGACAACCAGGCTAACGTCGCGACGGCGCCAGAGGTGGCTCAAGTTGATGTATGCCACCCTAGCCTTTATTATACGGTTCGAAATCTCTTCCGTCACTCCTCCGCCAGCACTCACACAACTACCCAGATACACAAACTTATCAACAACTTCAAGCGGTTCACTCGCAAGAGTGAGTGCAGGTACAGGCTCCAATCTTATAACAGTACTTTGCACTTAGACGGTGCAAAGCACATACCATACTTACAGACACTGACACTGAAGTAAGGGTAGGCTCATCTAAGGTCACACAAGTATGGATAATAATATGTTATTGCACAGATCGGAGGTTAAAACTCAGTTGCATAGAACACTTCTCGTGTACCAGGTTATAACCCACACTTACTAGGTGAGGACTGACACTGTTCACTTGGCCAAGTTGAAGTAAATGAAGCGGGATATGAACTTAGGTTAGAGTCGAAAGTCGAGTGATTAAACGACCCAGAAATCTACACCGACTGGAAGTGATGTAATTTTTTCCAGTAAACATAAAATTAAGAACTTACAGGGATCTATCATAAACGCATGTCGTAGTGTTCAACAAGAAAGTAGCGGCGAGTTGTTCCAGTTGTATTCATAAGACGGAGTGAGATTTAAGATAACATTCTGCAGCTAATAAGATGCATGAACTATACGGCGTAAGGAAATGATATTTAGTTAGATGTGTAGGCTTAGAAAAATACACAAGTCTTTTCTACTCAGCCATAATTCGATACATTGCGTCACTTTAGTGCTCGTTGAACCATACATATCGCTAGTCATGTTTTCTAAATTATGTAATCCGTAATATATGCAGGCTTATGATATTAGTTAATTGCCCGGATCAAAACAATGACACTAGAATGTGTCATTCTTGCACGAAAGTGACTGGCGCGCAACTGGCACAGATGTGCACCAACACAACTGACATTTGGGAAACCACACAAAAGAAAACTCAAATTCTAAGATATTACAACAAAAAGCTGGTGGTATTATGAAGGGTTTACTGAATAGACATAGCATGCGAAAACTTACCATAAACTCTAGTAAGATCAGAAGTGTTTCAGTAAATATGGGACTACTAAAGTTAGAGTATTCCTAACTTCATGGATTTTAAGTGTTTCAATGGAGAAATATTATAAAAATTCTGGAAATTCACTTTGTAGAGTATACGCAATATTTAATTGAAACAGAAAATGCTGGGCACGGAGAAAATCAGCCATATGAAGACCAAGCTTATATGAACACTCATAATTAGTGTTTTCTTAAGATATACTCCATGGCCAGTAAGGAGGCAGAAACTGACTGTTCTTTATTTTACGACTTAATTCCGAATGAAAACTTAATTTTAATTACAGCTCAAACGAGGCTAGAATTAAAACACAACTAAGCATTCCACTTATAAAGGATATATCCACGACATTCTTGGTATCTCATGGTCATGCCTGCATTGACATCATCTTTGATGTCAACACAAGAAGCTACCTACTGGCAACATTAAAAAATGAATAGTAAATAATCTCAAATTACAATCTTAGTATTAACCATGCACAGATGAATGTGGACTGCCTAACTGCCGATCTTAATCATATTAGGTGAGGACAATAACAGCCGTTTGTTTTGATTTCATTTCACTCACACGTTTCCATGCCAACTAACTGAGATTTAGGAAAATCGGGAAAAAGCCCCACCACGCTCCTTTGAAAATGCCCATTTCTAACCCAATCCCTAGTTTCGACTGCCTTGACCTGTCTCATTAAACACCACTTTTGTCCTACAGCTTATTTACTTAGCGAACCCTAAATACACGCTGGTATAATTGTAGTAAACAACAACACAACTTCAGTAATGAAGTCAGAAAAAATTTCACGATTCCTAACCAAAGGTTTCTTTTACCAGTGAAAAATTCTAAGAAGATTCGGATATACTAGTCATCTCTTACCTATTCCCTGCATACGTTTTATTTCATTCGATAATATGCGAACCAAAAGATCCAACAAAAAAAGATGAAATTAATACCATTTACAAAATAAACTGTATGAACTGCAATAAAAATTACATGGATCGAGGTGGGTGTCCTCTGAGAATTCGAATCCAAGAACACAAATTGGCTGTAAAAGGACATGATATATATTCTTTCGTATCAATGCATGTAGATAATTATGGGCACCAACGTGATTGGGATAATGTGGAAATTTTAAATAGAAGCAACACCAAAAATGCCAGGGAATTTATAGTCTGGTACTCAGAAGAATCAACAATTAACACACACATAATTATAGACCAAAATTACCAGCTAATAAAGAATAAATTACATGACAAGAAATTTTGAATTCCAAGTCAGTAAAAATGGTCAATAGAGACGTAAATTATTAACCAGTCACGACAGTGGTCACAGGAGATACAATTATATCATTCGGGGAGAATTTGCAAATTCATGAATGTCTACTCTATACTAAAACCTGTTCTGAAGATTTAATCTAGAAGGACTATAAAAGCTTTGCAATTAAATCAACCAGCTCAGAGAAAACGACTAATTCAATACCAATTACGTGTATATACATGTGAAAGAATATTCTTTCACATTGCATATCATTCAGATTCAGATTATAAGGATAGAAGGCTCTTGTTGCCTATGTTAATCCTCCCGATATATATCTCTGCAGAGATCCAGTTTCTCTTTGAAAGCGTTCACCGATGGAGCTGTTACTACTGAATCAGGTAAGGAGTTCCAGTCGTTGACCACTCTGTGAGAGAATCTAAACTTCAAACGTATTTTATTCGACCTTGGTTTGAGCGCCTTCTTCTGGTGACCCCGTAAATGTATCCTAGAGGGAGAGAAACGGTTTGAAAGGTCAATCCCTAAATCACCCTCGAATATACGGTAAGCCAAAATTAAGTCGCCTCTCCTCCTTCGGTATGATAATGGAAAGAGATTTAAATGCTCCATCCTCTTATCGTAAGGAAGGTGTGAGATAACACTAACTAATTTTGTTCCTACTCTCTGTACTCTTTCTAGGGTATGTGCCTCCTTTTTGAAGCATGGACTCGCCGCTTGTATGCAGTACTCTAGATGAGGTACATTTTTACTTGTGCTTATACTGATCCGTTGTTCTGAAATTATTTAAAAATGCCCCTATTTATCTTCAAACGTAATTTTCATGTGTTCAGAAGTAGCGAAAATCTATGCAGGCTTATCTTACCATCTTTTGTTGGAATTGTAGCGTAAATTCCGAAAAGTGCGCTTTTTGCCTCAAATAAGCAATACCTTCGTAACAACATTAAATAAATTGTAGATTTCTTGCCACTCTACTCTGAATTTCCCATAAGAGTTTCAGATTTCCTGTAGATTCTAGTGCGAAATACGTGTCTCTCCAAGTACTGTAGAACAACTAAAAGCGCATCATTAGAACGAAGGGTGTGGAGTCTGGAAAATTTGATTGTTTTTGTTAGATGCTCGCGTTTATACGAGTCGATGGCGTCAAAAACGGGTTACAGCCTCCATATGAAGTACCCTTCCATGTACTTCACCTTGCGGATAAATATTTGACGTTAAACAGATACGGTAAAACGGTAACTACTTCTCCTGATAAACTTAAACCAGAATATACTGATAGTGACAGCAACTCATAAGCTTCACCAGGGGATAACCAACAGATCTGATCAGCAGATCGGTAAACCTACCCGCCACGTTCATTTTGTAGAACAAACTAAACAACTAAATTTTTCTCGTTCAGACATTATCATGATTATTACCATTAGTGTTCACTTTGATGTCACGGTTACTATAAAAATTGATTATTATCACTATTATTTGTTTATTCGTACATTAGCTACATAACAGTTATCTAAGATAATCAAAAAATTTCTTATTTTTATTCTTATTTATTTAAACACTCACTAATGACTGTGTACATAGTTATGTATTTTTATGCGTAGAAATATATGCTCATAGTCTCTGCAAAGAAAAATCAACCTCATTTAATTAATTACTGTTTGTTTTGTTTGTTGTCATGCATTAAACATGTAGCGGTAAATAATTCCCCAAAATTATAGACCACGGCACTGATCACTGAACATTGGATGCTGACCCTCACTGTTTAAGTCCACTTGTCCAGATGAAGGCTTCCACACCCTTTGGTACTCCGTCGTGTCACGTTCGTGCACGATCCGTAGCCAGCTAAGCAATTGCGGTGATTGACAATTTTTATTTCTGTATTGTTTAATTATTTACTGTTGTTATATGAATTGAAAGAATTCCACCAAATACACATTCGTAAATTCATTCCTCTCTAATTTTTTTGGTTGAATTCCTGTAATTTGGTCATTGCGACATACGTAATGCTATTAAAAATAATTACAACTTTTTGGCGTCGCTATGGAATTAAATAATCTTGGAAAGTTTCCTATGAATGCTTCATCGCCGATTATTTTGAATGTTTCGACGCATGGTGCATGTCGAAGAATGTTCGCGATGACCAAAATTCCAGCTCGTCTTATTACTGCTATTGGGCTAGATGCGTACAACCTAGTGAAAACTCTGTCATTTTCAGACAAACCAATTTCTCTGCCACATGATAGACTCCGTGAATTTTTAACAGATCACTTCTACATAACAACTTTCGAAACACGAGAGAGGGCTCAGTTCAACAAACTTGTTCGTGCTGCCAACCGAAAGATTAGAAACTTCATTCTTCAGATACCAGCTTCAAAGTGCAACTTCGGAGATCAGCTGCATACTCAACTACGTCATCGTCTAATTGCTGGAACCAATATTCCTAAGCTAGAGAAAGAGTTGGTCCAGATTCCTTCCTGCACCTTTCAAACTGCTAAGGATCTGTGTATTATATATGAAGATGTCAACTGTGAATACCCACCTCCCACCACGTCGGTGTCTAATGTCATGCTGTCCAAAGTTGATAATACAAGTGTTCAAAGAAAGAAATCCAAACTGTCGTCCACATGTAATGAAATGCAGACAGAGTGCAAAAACATCAAACCGTGCTTTTCCTGTGGAAAGATTCATCTACGAAGCACTTGCCGTTTTCGGAGTGCTAAGTGCCATAAATGTGTAAAATTGGGCACATCAAGTCTGTTTGCAGAAGTTCAAATACTTATGCTACTCAGAATTCTCATGATTCTCCCAAACTGTCTGGTAAAATGCGATCAATATCTCTTTCAATTTTTCACAGCAGTGAATCTCATCTAATGA
Source organism: Trichobilharzia szidati (assembly GCA_944472155.2). Lineage (NCBI taxonomy): Eukaryota > Metazoa > Platyhelminthes > Trematoda > Strigeidida > Schistosomatidae > Trichobilharzia > Trichobilharzia szidati. Next base: position 76,072,573 of record OX235272.1, read on the forward strand.
GAACCTTCACTACAAGCTCAGGCAAGTCTCCCTTTTTGATGATTGATACTTGGAGTATTCAATCTATAATTTCTAAGAAGGATTTACTATCGCTTTGTAAGCATGCCCAGGTAGACCCTACTATTAGTTCGATTGCAGGTATTACTGGTCATAAACTACCTCTTATTGGCGCTACTAACATTTGTTTGAAACCAGACAATGGTAGTTTTGTGAATATCCCCTTTCTTGTTAGTGAATATGGTCCACCTTTATTGGGATTAAAAGCCCTTAGATTGTTAAATGTCGAAATCTCACTTTGTACTGAGTTGTTTGATGAATCTTTGCTCAGCGAATTAGTTCTCCAATGTTCAAAGAGTGTAGGTGGCATGAAGATTAAGCCCATCCACCTTAAAATAGAGGGTGATCCTGTCTTCCTAAAGCGCTGATTAATTCCATATGGTTTGCGAGATGCAGTTAAGAAAAAGTTAGACAAGTTGGTTGAACAGGGCATACTTATTTATGCCAGTTGAATCTTCGAGTTGGGCTACTCCCATTGTGACGCCACTAAAGGTTGATGGAAAAACACCGAGAAATTGTGGTGACTACCGCCTTACACTCAATAGTCGTCTACTACTGCAAAGTTGCACTACGCTAGAAACCAAAGACATTCTCTACAAGCTACATGGCTCAAAACACTTTTCCAAAATAGATCTCAAAATGCTTATTTGCAGATTCCTCTTGAAGAAGCTTCTAGTGCATTAACAACCATTAATACTCCATTTGGATTGTTCAAGTATAAGTTATTGCCCTTTGATTCAAAGGTTTCACCTGCAATATTTCAAAAAGTAATAAATCAGATGATATATGGATTAGATGGTGTTGAGTCTTACCAAGACGATATTATAGTTCATGGTCCGAACACCGAATTGCATAATGAATGTCTTTTAAAACTGTTCGGTCGTTTCTTTGAGAAAAATATTCTGGTTCATCCGTCTAAATATCGTTTTACTTTGTCGTCTGTATTGTGTTTAGGATACTCAGTAGACTCCAAGGGTTTCAGACCTGATGTTAGTCGTTTGGCGCCCCTCACTCAAGCATCTTCACCTGATAATATGTCTTCGTTGAAATCACGGATTGATACTCTTCCGTTTTACTCCAGATTCATTCCCAATTTCACTCAACTGTTATCTCCACTTTTTGATATTGTCTCCAGTAAACAATTTAAGTGCAAACAATAACATGAGGATACCTTGAGAAAAACTTTGGAGTTTCTTAATAAACAAGCTTCCTTAAGACCTTTCCCATCGAAAGATAAGCCTGTTCTCAATACAGATGCTTCTCCCATGGGTATAGCTGCAGTAGTTGAGCGAAATGGACAACCTGTTATTTGTATTTCAAGACGTCTGAGCAAGAGTGAATAAGGGTATTCATAAACCCAGAAAGAGGCTCTAGCAGTTGCATGAGCAATAAGACGCTTGTACAAGTATCTCTTTGGTACTAAGTTTCACATAGTTACTGATCATCAGGCTTTGAAATTCATTTACAATCCAGAAAAATCGTTGAATAGATCATCTGCTGCTATGGTTTAAAGATGGAGTTTAGAACTAAGTGCATATGATTACACTATTGAACACAGATCGGCTAAGGATATATCTCATGCAGACTTTTTATCTCGCCGTTCATTATTTGGAAATGCTGCTAGAGACACTGATTGTTTGTTAGTCCAGCCGTTACCTGTGGATAGAGTTCGACTTATAAATGATACTCAGAAATATTACGAATGCATTATAAAGAGGTTGGAATATTCAGTGTAAGCGAAGATTTCCGGACTTTTATAAGCGAAGAGATGAGATTTCAGTCCATCCTGAAGGATTTCTATGTCTGAATGACAGAATTATTATTCCTCCGACATTAAGATCTGCGATTTTGGATAATCTTCATTCTGCTCATCTGGGAGCTGATAAGGTGAAATCATTAGCCCGCCTAACATGCTGACGGCCGGAAAGTGATGCTGACATTAGCGAAAGATCAAAAAGCTGTTCTAGCTGCTTGCATAAAATGTCCTATGGGAAGTAATCGTGGAAACCGTGGTCTGCGTCTTGTGAGGTTTGGCAGCGTATTCATGTGGATTACTGTGGTCCATTCTTAAATTCATACTATGCTTTAATTATTGTGGATTCTTATTCTAGATGGCCAGACGTTATAATTACAGATAGTCCTAATGCGAAATTCACTCACAGAGCGTTGAGCAAGATTTTTAGTCGAGAAGGAATTCCAGATGTCTTAGTTACTGACAATGGTACTCATTTCAGTGAGAACTTCAAAGATTGGCTCAAACATATAGGTTGTCGTCATTTGTACACAGCACCACGTCATCCTCAGTCCAATGGGTTGGCAGAAAATTTTGTTGGAACATTAAAGAGTGACATAGCACCAATGATTCCTAAGAATTTTGATGAGCTAGAGGGATGTGTAGATAACTTCCTACTTCAATATTGCAATGCGGAGCATACAAGTAATAAAATACATTTTTCCTACCTGTGTAGGACACACCAATTGTACAGGCATGGATAAGTATTATGTAAATTACATTAATTTGGTTCATGGTTAAATTATATGGTTGCTGTCGTTTTTATCTTTGGTTTGTGGGGACAATATGATAACTAATCATTCAATAGAACACATCAAGAAATATAGAAATATTGTCTTCGCATTAACAAAAACCCAAGTATGTTTTGGATGGATTACTAATATTTGGGAAAAAATAAAGCTTGAAGTACTTCCCCCATATAACTTTGGTGCGTACGGCATCGAGTCTTATTCTTGATTTATATCCAAATTTGCTAATAATTTAAAATAAGTGATACACTTGTATACTTTTGTCAGAATTTCATCGTAATATCATAAGTGAATTGTACTCAATGTAGACTGATAATAATGACAGTTGATATTTTCTTTTAAACGGGTGTTTTCAAGAAATGCAAGGTATTTTTGCAGACACGATCAGTTATGTTTTAAGTTACAGTCGTGAAGTATTATAAATCAATACTTTTTTATTGGTATAAAGGTATATTTCACAACTGTAATCCAGGTTGCTTCGTGGGGAAAGGTAATGCGTAACTCACGAGGGAATTGTAAGATATGGGACCAATAATGTTTGCAGATCATTTGTCATTGTAAATGGTAAAATATCCACATTCTTCATTCTCATTCAAAAAGTCAAATGGAAGCTAAAATGGTGACAAAAAGAAGACAAACAACAGCAACGCAAAAGAAAGCAAGTGTAGTCTTATTTTGGTACAATAACTAACTATTCCCGTGATGCTAACTTTTATATTGTGTGAACTAATATTATTGTCCTGTGTGGAAATGTCTATCATGTACCCATGGAAGTCCTGCTAAACTATTCAAATCTCGAATTCTCAGAACGCATCTGATGTCCACAACTTCTTATGTACATTATTACAGAGGGAATGACTATAGACCTTCTGTTGGAATCATACTACAAAAAATGGGAAATCGAATGGGGAAGATATTGGACATCGAAGATCATTCAGTTCATAACGGACACCTGGACCAAGTGAAAATAAATGAAGTAGATCTTTCCGATTATAATTTTAATGATCCCGCTACTAATCCTGATTTTGTAGATAATTCAGAAATAAGTCCAGATGATACTGATCAAAATAATATCACAGAATCAGTCAGAGGATCGCAGAGACTTGCAAGTAAACTGAGACATCATTATATATACACAAGGAGACATTCAACATTTGGCGGATATGGTGACTGACAACTATCTCTGCATTGTTTAAGCACTTACTATTGTTTGTTAATATATTCATTATATGAATTGAAAGAATTCCGCCGAATACAAATTCCTAAATTCCTTCCTGTCTGTTTTTGGTGAATTGCTGTAATTCGGTCATTGCGAAATACAAATACTACTATTACAAATAATTATAACAGCAATCATCTCGCACTTCTATTTGGTGCCGAAATGTATCTCGTAATTTGGACGATCGAATATTGTCTTTTGCTTTGCCTTTGGTCTACGCGGAACGAATACTACAGAAGTTCTGGATATTAGATCTTGCGTTAGTATACTTCATACTATCGGTGAACGTCAATACCGTCAGCCTCAACTAAACACGATCTAATAACTTTTTCGTGTAATTACATGTTCCTATGTATCCTTATTATAACAAAAAATTGTTATTGCCATTATTATTTGTTTCATTAGTAGTGACAGCTCCCAGTAGTGTCTTTGGACTATTAAAGGGGGGACGTGTGGAGTCCGAAACAAAATGATTGCACAGTATTAGGCTAGATGTAAAAAATGGAAAAGCTGTACACAACGTTTGCCTAAAACAAATCATTGTGAAATACACACAACCCTGGAATGTAATCTAAAATGCAGCACGCTGCTGTTCACTTCGACCTCCCACTGGTCCACACTGTCTACATGCTTCAATATTAACCATGTTGTATCTTTTGGATTCTGCAGGAACCCCTGATATTTATACGAAAACTGTTCTACAACTGGTGCACAGCTTCTACTAGTAGACATGACCCCAGCAGTGAGGGCTTTTGGTGATTACATTAATAATTTGTTGCAGCCAAATTTAACTGCATCGCCAAATAACCATGAATTTATAAAACTCGTGAACTGTATTTTTATAATATACTGTTACCATATTCTTTCACAAACTTGGATTTTTATTCTAATGTTTGTACCGTTACCGAGATCTCCATTAAGTCCCATACAGTGTCACTGTTTAAACTTATAAATGTCATTTCCTATAAGAACCCATCAGATTAGTTAAAAACGCTCTGGAAAATACGGCTTTAAGGGAATAGAAACCCAATCAATAGAATGAGATGAATCAAATAAGGCAAAAATATAACTGTAGGTTAGACCAAGAAGATGAGAGGAGAATAAAAAACAGGAAGTCCATTCCCAAAGGGGAACCACTAATAACATAACTCAGTTACTAGATGTTCTGAAGGTGAGGGGTATTTAATCGTCTGAATTTCTAAGTTCCTCAAAATGTTTAATGTGCAGATGGCATGGGACTGATTACGATTTGAGAAGAGAAATCAACTTCAGTTTAAACTTTGCATACGGAAAGATAAGGCTACCAAACTCCTACTTACAAATCAACTGAATTTCGAAACAGATCACATTAATTGTTCAGGTATCTTTTAAAGCGAATTCTTTTGTCTAAGCCCATCTCGTTCTCTCAAGCTGTGGTTTTCTTAGTTTATTACCTAACTGTTTTCTCTCCTTCCCATAACCTGTATCTTTTAGTGTGTGAAAATGAACGACGACCTGAATCCTAAATCATGTTTTTCACACTTTGAATCAGTAATGGTAAAGAATTCCCGAAAATTATCACTCTACAGCATTCCTCGTTCAACATAGGATGCTGACCTCCACTGTTTAAATTGACTTGTTAAGCAAACAGTTCGCAGTCAGGCACTCACACCATTTGACACGCCGACGCGTTACGTTCAGTCTTTTGTGCATACCTACCTAGACAATAATCGTCGCATTGCCGTTCTGACCCTGAAGTATATATCGTGTTTTTGATTATTGATTCATTTTCGGTTTGAGCAGAACAAGTGCCTTAGGAGTTGGAAGATAAGAGTTTAAGTTTATACACAGAGTATCTTGCGTGTAAGTTGACATCACTTAGTCCTCTAAAATTCGGTAAATAATGACAGCTCTGTTATCATTCAAGTACTAAGGTTCATTATTTTGATTCTTTTGTATTTCATGTCAGTAAGGTAGTCAATAGCTGATGAGGGTCCGCGAAAATATAGTGATATCATTTTTTACACTGTGAATATGGTCTTTTTTACCTAAGGGAGATGTATCATGAAAAGTGCGTTTAGAAAAACCGGAAACTCCGAGAGAGGTAAAAGAAAATAACACTGCAAGGCAAAGTAGATAAAACTCTGACGTATCCGTAAAGTCACTGCAGTCCCTCACAACTGGACTACTCCCCATTTGCCCGGGTGCAGACCTTTCACTTTCTCATCATCGCCGAATCTTCTCTTGAGCCAGACCAGCCGGCAGGTAGCTCCACATGCGTATCAAATTTGGCTACCCCAAGTCGAACGGGCTGAAATACTTCCTTCATACTATCTCCATCAGTAAAACAAGTCAGACATAATTTCACAAATAATTTATCTCCACTGAAGCGATACTGTGTACCCCTCCGTGCCATTGCCGGAAATCAGACTGTGATGCTTCTACGGCACTGAATCGGATGCAGTCTGTGTTCCTAGAACATATTACAAGGCACTCTGGATGCTATACAGCGACCAGCTCGACTTCTAAACAGGGATTACTGAAGGCTACTCATACTGTAACAACAGAATACAAGGGCCAGGCAACAGATCGTTTGTTAAGGAAATCAGTACATATTTATAGATTTTCATGTACATTATTAAAGAATATTGTTAGCAGAAAAACACAATCTTCTGGTTGGTTGTTTCTCACTGAAAGTTAATCTTTCATCTGTTTGTGACTGTCTCTTGAATGTCAGGTCGTCTATATGTTAACTGCATCAGCCTACGCAAATTCTGCTGTGGTCGGTTTTGAATCAGTCTTTGTTCATATTTTCTCACGACAAATCTTGAGAACGTAAATATTGACGTAAATTACTGTCTACCAATTTGGCTAGTAGACAGCTCTCACCACAATACTATGCAGAGGGCCAAATATGATACACAGATCAGGAATTATCACCATTTAGTAACTACTAAGGTGTATATACAGAAGTCATCGTAATATGTGGTAACGATTCTGTCAACCGGTGAATGAATAAGACAGCAACAACGAGTATGAAAAGAATGCTAACAAAATTTGTTTGGTGCGAACTCAGCAATCATCAACATCGATACTCGTATTAGTCCATTTCCAGCCCATTGTTTCATGGTCATTCAGCAAAGTAACACTTTGTACCTTCCAGTCGTTCAACCTCACGGTCAATGAGTAAAATTCTGCGCAGCTGCAAGATGGTATAAAATGCGATTATGAATAATACATTATTGGAAGTATATTGACAAGATAAATACAAGGAGAGGAAGCTATATAGTACTTGAAATGATAGTTTACATTTGCAATGTTTAATGCTAACCATATTGGTTTCAGCATGGAAACTATCACGTTTCCGATGAAAATATGGCTTTGTGCAAACATTGGTGTTTTTTTTTAATCAAAGCAACCAAACTTGAAGCAAGCAACAAATATGAATAAAGAGCAAGTTTCAGCTTCAATAAAGGCATAGGTAGTTAAGATCAGATAGAGTATAATAGTGCGTAAATAAATAGATTAGTGTGAGGTAGGTAAGTGATATTTAAGTGAGGAGTGAATTCAAAGATCTGGAAGATTAGAAGCCGTAGAACAAGCTGACCTGTAAGATTCCTCACGAATTTCTGTAGGGTCCAACGGGTAGCATCTTGACAAGAAGCTGAAATGGCTTGTAGATAGTATGAGCTAAAGCACTTTTTTCATTTATAATTAGATCTGTACAACCCTTATTATTTTTTTTGTTGACGGTTCAGACTAATGTTTAATTCTCGAGCTGTCAAAAAATGTATGTTGCTGTCCCACAGATTGGAGCGATTCACATTTATGACCACTACCATATCTGCTGATCAGCATGCTGATCAACAATCAAAGATGAATAACTTCTGAGCCTCACTTAGCCGGTAGTAATACTCGTCCGGTGAGAAAGTTAGATGTGAGACTAGCGAACCCACCCCATAAAAATAATTCACCGCTACCTAAACTTGTGAGCTCAAGATAGAAGCCATATGTTTCACTCGGATTGTAAAATGAATGAAAAAAACTAAGCAAGTTGTTCAGCGAATCGCCACGAGAAGTCTAAGCAACCACACCCGACGAATTACTACCTATACCGGTATTTCGTCACTGGAACATCGGCATCGATTTACTGAATGTAATATTAAATCGAAATTCTGAATGTTATTTTTCTACAATTGTTATACACCCATTTCGTCTTCCCGGAATAAACCAGTCGACTGGACGAGTGTAATCTGATATGTAAATCAATGGGTTGTCTGAAAAGCTGACCAGTCAGAGTTATCTCGTAGACAGATAACCAGTGGATGTACCTTATTAACACCTTCGTCAATGGCATGGATGTACATTCTCTGGTACTTTGTTTCCCAAATATATATTGTTGTTTCCTTGTGTGTATGCGTTGGTGGCACAGTGGTTAGGACTCTCGCCGACCATGCACATGGTCCGGGGTTCGATCCCCTGCCGGCGCACACCCGGTATCTATGGTCGGCCTGAATTTGGGCTACCGATATCCACGCTGAAAGTTCCATACTTGTACTGAAAATACGGTGTGGAATCAAGCTGTAAATAAAAATAAAAATAAATAAACATACCTTTCTGTGTCGCCGTGTTGCTTTCAGTCAACTAGCAGGCTGGAGAATCAAGTGGCCGTTGTAAAGCATTGATTACTGACAAGCTATAATCTTGGTCACCGCATCCGTCGCCACCCCGGCGTCCCTACCAAATTTTACCGAGTCATTTTATTTTATGTGGGCAGTCCTGCGGGAAATTCACACATCTCCATCCACTGCTTGAGTTGCTATCGTAGTAAATGTCATGTTGCGCATCCTAAATTATCACACAGCCAGGTTATTTGTGTCTGCTGCTGGAAATCGTCAGAGAAGCACATTTTAGCAGCCGAAATCGAAAGCCACTGGTTGTATTCTCATATGGTATTTTTATCTCCCACCAGCAATGATTTCTAAAATATGAGTGGTGTCCAGGTTAGTCTAAAGAGGAATCCCTTGATCCGATCCGCCTTATTCTTTCCGGAGGTGTAAGCGAAGCCTCATTCCGAAAATGTTATCACTCCATCACATTAGCTGAACCTTCACACAAACAAAGTTAGAGGTTATGGATGCCGGGCAATTTCTTGGTAGATTTGCCCGGTCCGAAGTACTAATTCCGAGAGTATTCACACACTTATATTAAAAGGTGTATTCCATGCGAGCGAGGGGTGGACTATTTACAAATATACCAATAATGCAAAAGGTATTATGGAACCAGACTATGCAACAACCTGAGCCGAGAACTGGGCACTTATCGGTGTAGTGAAGTATGACTTATAGTTTACATGACTATAACATGGAGCCCTTATATATGCAGTTAACATCCTGTTTGGTACACTATCAAGCTAGTTACATATCATGCACCAACGACAAGCGAGGAAAGTGACTGCGTGTTGAGAGGAATACTAAAAATGTCTTGAAACCAAGATTATTATTATTATAGGAGTCCTGATCTGCACGCACATGGTGCACTGGCGGTTGTTATTTTGACGGAGATCTCTCTATCACCCAGTGTCGAATGTACATCACTGTATCGAAATGGTGGAAGAAAGGAGGCGGAGCGTCATTTTACGTTAACACCTGCCGAACTTCAGGGACCAGTCTGGTGTTGCATGTCTGTTGAAAGTACCCGATACGTGGTTAGAGGTGCTTACCTGTCGCCAACATGCTGTGTGAAAAGCAGGCAGAAAATGTTCGAAACAGACCTCACAGTGTCATTCATAGGATATAACCAGGTCATTATTTCTGGTGACTTCAGTACACAAAAACACAGTATCAGTGAAATTATTACCTACAGAGGATGTAGTGCTGTTGAATATTATCACAGTGACTAGAAAACAGGAAACCAACAAAAGCGACACACATTGGGATTAGGGTAGGGAAATATCCAGTTTAGACTACTGGAACATCTGCTCATGAAGAACATTCGATTAGAACTCCTGATAGAGAGCGGAGACCAAGCATTTGTAAAATAAATATATTTAGCTGGTGACAGAAGCACTGTAGTTAGCGACCTGACTGCGAAACTATCCATTGAGAATTGGGAGTTGACGGAAACAGTTATCAGGAAGGCCACAGACGGCTTTGTCCATGGGATTATGTTAACCCCTGAAACAGAATACACTTGATAGTAAGAGGCATACAGAATCTCGTCCGGCAGAAACAAGGGAATGGAACATTTGGGACTCCTGGGGAGGGGGCCAGATCAGACCGCTTATGTTTCTTTAAAACACCGGTGAAATACTTAAGTTCAAGGGGATTAGAGAACATCTAAGAAACTGCTGATCCACTCCAAGTATCTGTTTTAATTCACCGTCCAGAGGAAAGGCGCTAGCCAAGCATTATGTGTACTCAGGAACCAGAGTAAAAAAATTGAATAACCTCGAGACAGGTGAGGCATTCAATGACTCATTCAGATGACAGCTGAACAACTAGAATACCGATGGAGAAAGCACAACATGGCAACCCGAGGTGAATACTGATGCTGCAGAGATAACTACCTCCCAAATAACAGCCAGCACGGTACTGGAGAAGCTGACAAAGCCTCTTCCAGGAAAATTCCCAGGATATGATGACATCCAGCCAGTGGTTCCCAGTCAGCATGCTGGAACTTAGTGACCTCTACTGAGTAAGTTGTCAAGCACACATTGGACAGATGTTCAAATCAGAGAAATCAGAAATTGGTGATCCTTCCGTTCATTTTTAAATGAAGGTTTGGATAAAACCCAAAGTGATATATACCGGTAGCTACACTGCCGATAATGCGGAAGGTGATGCAAGGTGTGCAGTAGTGTTATCTCATAGGACATCCATACGAAGCTCAAAAGAGTGCAGGAAGAGGCAGTCCTGCTACGGGAGCTCCCAGAACTGGTAATTGGCGATGCACTACCTGCATGAACTGTAGTCTACCAGGAAGGCAGAGCATTTTGTACTAACCTAAGCTGAGTATGTCCCACTTGGAGAAAGGTAGCTGCTGGGTGCAAATTTAGTTCTGCTATTTCTGATTTCTATAAACTGTCTTCCAACAACTTAAGCTTTATATCGCTACTACACAAGGACCATGAAAAGGTGTAGAGGACTCTTAGCAACAGCGACAACTCAAGGAAGCTTCAGGAAGATCTGGACAACTGGAGAATTGTGTCATGAGTCATTTCTCAACACTGACAAACTCACGGCGACGTTCATCCGCACTCCAGCAAAACAAAGGTCCCCATGCTTTGTATATGGAGGTGCCCTCTGTATTCCGAGGCAGAATATGATTTTGGTTTACCTCTGACAGATACATTAGACACAGGTGCTATCTATGCAGCAGATGCAGCCAAAGCCATTAAAGCAACCATTTCATTCGTAGGCAGTTTGCAGCACTTACACCTGGACTCCTTATGCAGTTATACAAAAAATTCCTGATTACAAATTCGAGTTTTCGCAAAGTAATTACACATCCACTCTTATAAAGAGATGCGAATCTCTTAGTAAGAGTACAAAGGAGGGCTACTAAAACTACTATGGGACTGAAATATCAGACTTATTGTGATCGATTACGAAGGTCGGGATCAGTATGATATCAGCTACTAAAGAACGGGGATCGACTTTCTCACTGTATACAATATGGTATGCACCCCGGTGAATTCATTCAGAAAATTATCACCGGACGAAAAGTATGGTATTTATATACACAATCCTGATAGAATTGCTCATAAAAGAGTAGCAACAAAGGTGATGTCCAACCTACTCCTCTATAGAGGATAACACCAGTGAAGTTCACTCACCGCCGACATGGCAATTTTACCACCAGTCAGCTGATTCAAAAGAATGCTAGACTATCATGGAAAAACAAAGTTACGTTTGAATTTATAGAATAGTTCTAGGAAGCTGGACCGGAGAAACGAATATCGCGATTACGATAACATGTCTTTACATACTTCAATATTTCACTATAATTTTCATTAATTCATCTATCCTCTCCAGTCTCGTTCTGCTTTTTCTTTGACTTCTGTGTGCATGCACTTCTGCCATCCTGTTTTTCTTGCACGCAATACCCTTGCGCTGCCTTCTATTTGTTTCGCCTTTCCACTCCCTAAATTTCCTCTTAAATTGCAAATTATCCCATTCTCTAGGATGTTTGGAGGTCTTACCAGAAGACTGCCTGGTGTAGCGAAGTTTACAAGCCACATCAGTGCCACTACCTTGGTGCTAATCATACATTCCCTCCTCATCGAGTCGAACAAAGCTATTACGGTCAATTGGACATATTGTGCTGGAATATGCCAAGGACCTTTAGAGGCTGACGGTATCGGCGTTCGCGGATTGTACGGAGTATACTAACGCAAGATCGAATACCAACAACTCCCATAGTATTCGTTCCTTGCGGACCAAAGGCAAAGCAAAAGACAGTATTTGATCGTCCAAACTACGAGATATATTTCGGGACCAAATCGTGGACTGAGGTGAATGCTTAGCTGGCTAGTGATCGTGCACGAACGTGACACGACGGAGTACCAAATGGCGTGGATGCTTCACCGGAAGCCTTCAGCTAAGCAAGTCGACTTAAACAGTGAGGGTGTCAGCATCCAATGTTCAGTGATGATTGCTGTGGTGAATAATTTTGGGGAATTATTTACCGCTACAGCTCTAAAACCATTCAGAAACAGCATGTAGTCATCACCAAATCATAATGTTTGTATAAGCCTACCGAAACTATATTGCATATAATCTTTGCGCTGAAGTTCATTCCTGTTCATCTGGGCATATGTGATAAAGAATGTACTCGAGAACACATAAAATGTCACTGTTTTGCACTTCACAGTCTGTCAACAAACTGACCAATCAAAAGTTGCGTAAAGTTCCAGTCATTTGACCGACAGCTAAAGTGAGAGGGAATTTTGAAATCTAGGTCACTCTCTGTTATTCACCTTGAGTTTTCTAAATATCTCTGTTGCTGGTCGGCGTGTGATTGAATATCCTGTGTCATTTCTATGGAAGAATTTCAGAAAACATTTAGTCAGTTTCAAGATGGTTGGCTGGAATTACAAGTAAGTACCTTGTGTTTGATAATTTTCTTAGCAAAAGCACTCTTCTTTGGTTATTTCATCATATAAGCTTAAGGAAGAAGAAACAAATTGTGTTCAAAGTGTTAAGCATTGTCGAACATATATGAAACACTTGAAGAATGAAATAAATCGGTAAATCTAGTTTAAATCTAAGTCTTGTAGTCTCAGTAAGAATGCTAAAGGTGATGAAATATCTCTTCTTGAGAAGGCTAGATTAGATATCTTGAAAAAGGAATATTTATTACGAGACATTGAAGATGTTTTACCTCGGGCACCTGGGTAAGTCCTCTCTTTAGTTGTTGTCAATATGATAGTTTGTACTTACGCATTGTACTGGGAGCTTTAAATATATCATTTGCCAACAAGGAAGACAAGTAATTAATATTTTCTGTTAACTCGTCCAGATTTAGATACAAAAACGATTACGAGCAGTTTAAAATTATTCTTTCAGGAATTTGTGCAGTCTTTGCATTCATCCTTTATTTTTTCATCCAAAACAGGTGAGTTTTTCGTCTACAAACCTTTTGATGTTGCAGTTTAAACTTTTATAAAATTGGTACTCATTCATTGTGCTATTTGAAACTCTTACCTAGTGGTTTAGGGCTATATTTAGCATTTGAAATTATCACCGCAAAATTGTCGGCTGAATGACTGTGAATGCACTATTTATAAGGTTTGAACACTGGTGTGTCTATATTGTTGAAATAAAAAACTCCCATTCACCGTTCCTAATACTTTCGCTTTTGTATATTTTCTCATCTTGTGAACGTAAGACCATCTTGGTGACTTTTACGGGATTAAGTGAAGTTATTAGCAGTCTTATGGGTCCCGTTGGGTTGTAATGTGGTACATCGGATTTCATGTCAAGACCTACATTGGTTAGATTCACAATTTGCAATGTACACAGTTCGGGGAATGAAATTTCACCATAGTTTTGACTTCTGAAACGCTTGAAAAACTGGATTACTTTATTCACTGTATTTCTGGCTAATCAGTACACCGATATTATGTAATCTAAATATTGTCGTTGGGGCTTATTATAGGCAGTCAAAGAAATGTTAATGTATTGCTCAATTGGAGTTTTGGATTCCGATATTTATCAGACAGGTGCTGCTTAATGACACGAAACAGACACTTCGAAGAACTGTTATTGCTTGTACGATAGTTCTGCAGTCTCTAGAGACCTCTTAAAACTTGTAAAGAAGGTTTCGTGAAATTCCAGTTGTTTTAAGTGACAGGAAAATTGGGAAAAATGCAGTTTTGTATCTGTCGAAATTTCAGCATTCCTAACATAAATATAAGTATAAAACTTGGCCACTGTGGTAGAGTATAACTCCATTATGGATAAGATTTTATTTTGATAAATCACAGTGTTATACAGTAATATAATGGAGTTATTCCTAACATAGGTTTTTAGATAATCATATCCTTTTTTATGTTTGCATTTTATCGTACTAATTATTTAAGTGACAAAAGGTATCTTGGCTCCCTTAACTATGAAGCTATTGGTCATCCAAACGTTATTAAGAAGCAGTTGATAAATTATTTGGGAACATCCTTGAGAGTATTTAGGAATATGTAGTACATGACTCGTGTCTTTTTTCCTCTGTTAATTGGAAACCGGTAGTGTTTTGGCTGCCTCAAACTCTTTGGAAATCATGTACCCATAGGCTTTTGATCTGAAAGTCGGTGATATAGAAACCCAAGACGTAGTTTCACAGTTAAGTCACCTACCTAAGAGAACGCAACCAGGTCAAAATCATCCACTTGGGCCACAAATCTTCTGCATTATCTCGTCTAAAATGCTTTGCGACTTATTGAAATTTCATTATATCTCGGAATACAGAATACTTCAACCTATTCATCCAAAATGCCTACATGATAACATTAAAAGCCCTCTTGAAATTATTATTTATTATTATTATTGTATCCTTTAATTCCTACAGGAACATAGGGCTTCAGCCGTGCGTCTCCATTGCGTTCTGTTCTCTGCTAGAGTCTTCACCTGGCTCCAGGTCTGCCCACATGTTTTCATCTCCTCTTCACATGACCTCCTCCCGCTTGAAATAACTGTTAGGAAATGCTCAGTTTATGTTTATAAGTAAAAAACAGAAATGAAAGTATGGGACTTAGTCTTAACTTGTTCCATCTGCCTTCGTAAATTTAATAATCCTCTTAGCCACTAAGACGTCTATTGCCTAACTAGTTTACTTCTAATCATTTTTATGCTTTAGATTGGTTTTCACAAAAATTTCATTAATCAGATATAACATTATTGCATCTCCTAGTTATGAAGTTGACTGTCCTCATATGCATTAATATTAATTTACTTGATATAATTGTTAATTTGTGTACTTTATTTTCAGAATTGTAGATACTCTTTTCCATTTTCTCTTGGTATGGTATTATTGCACATTAACCATTCGTGAGCGTATCCTTATTGCTAATGGATCACGAATCAAGGGATGGTGGAATATTTCCCATTTCATGTCAACAGTAAATTCTGGTATTATGCTTATTTGGTAAGTTGTAGTCTGATTGGTCATCGTATCAAGTAAATTTTTTTTCCATACAGTTTTTCCCTTTGATCTATTTTGACTTGAAGTTGCACTGTGTATGTATTAGACATAGTTCTGCCTTAAATAATTAACCTGAAATATGTTTTGTATGAGCTAATGATACACTTGATGATTTAAATCTCAACAGGTATCCAGTTTTATTTGTGATAGAATCAAATTAGAAAGAAAGCAAGAGACGGTCAAGTTGAGGTGTGATACTGACCCTCAGTATCATTGTTGTCTCTGATGGTTTGAGTCTCGGCGGATAAGGAACATAATCACCTGACTGGTCCCAATGCTACCAAACTGAGATCTACGAATCACAGAACGTGTAGGAGGCTTACATCAGATTACAAGTGTGACGGCTATTTCCTCACTAGGCAGCTAACACGTTCCCTGATTGATGGATTTCAGCTTGTTGATATCATAGCCAATCAGCTGATTGTGGTCTTTATCCTCTGCTGAGTCTCAGAAGAATGCATCACCCAGTTACAGATCAACCGCCAGAAAATTTCCAATGACATGACTACAAGTCAACAAAGCGTCAGTACAAATGTATTCATCTGTCAACATTTTACTCCTCGTTGTCCTGGGGCAACCTTTCTTTATTGAAAAAAGATGATGCAAGCAGCTAATCTAAGAGCTTTTTTTGACTGGTGTACCTTATTCGCTTAATGAGCCACATAAGTAACTTATTGTCGGTTCCTTTCAGGTGTAAAGTGTTTGGTCAAGATTTCGAGTTATTACTGCCTCAAATAATCCTGTTTATGTGAAGTTTACAGACACAGAATACATCTTACTAGTACCTTACGAGTTCGAGTTATGAGGTTATATCCCAATCAAATTAAAGGATATCGAGACTAAAGCGCGTATACCTGAAAAATCCCTCCCAAATGAGATTAGACTCCAAATAGTTTTAATCTGCTGTTCTGATCTACATAATTCATGCATTTTAGCTTGTTTGTTTTTTTCACTGCATTTTCCATTGTTTGGTTGAATTCAAGGGTCACTGTTGGTTTTTTAACAAGTGAATTACGAGTAGTTTGTGTGTTAACTCATGTGAAATTATTATTATTATTATTATGGTTAAGAGTTGAACTTGAGTACTTGTTAATTGTTTAAAAAAAATCTACTCACATGTACTAGCTAATAGGTTGTTTATTTTCGTGGTATCTTTCGTTGTGTTATCTACTCTAGGCCTAGATCTCATTCATATGATGAATATCGTGACCAGTTTATGCTATTTGCCTTGTATTTAAGTAAGTTTTGTTTTGCTTACTTTATTTTATCTTATAACTTATTGTCACTATACACTGTCAAAACCCTACCTCTGAATTATTTTAAAGTTAATTCTGTAATGTGCATCGTTGAGTGATCCAAACCACACGTGGTCCTGAGTTCGATTCCTGACCGGCTTACTACTTTACCTCGCTAAGCCGGCAGTAATCTCAGTAAAGAGGGGGGGGGTTAATGTGAGGCTAGCAACCCCACCTTGTGGAAATAAAACAACTGCTAAAGAGAATTCAAAGCTTAAGCTTGAAGCCTTATGTTTCAGTTGGAAAGCAAAGGAATAAAATTTTGAAGGAAAATTAATTCTCTCATTGAAACTCACGCATACTGTCACTGTATTGTGACTTGACTTACGACTGGTACGCGCACACACACACACAAGTAAAGGTAGGAACTCTTCAGTTATGTATTATTGATTGTAAGTAGAAATACCAGAATAATAATTTATCGTATCTGTGATTGATTTGATGGCTCATGAACTAGGCTTTTCAGCAAAATAATTCACCAGATCCAAAAATTACCCATTTTACAGTGTCTAGATAGATAGTTAGTTGGTATAATTAAATTCCGCACATATTTTTTTGGCATGTTTTTAATTTCATATGATCTCTCATTCTGCGTATTTGATTTGCACTTGTAAACAGAATGCTTGTTATTACCATCATCATCATCATCGATATTGTGATCCAATTTCTTTGAATATCAATGTGATTCAAATCATACTTGGATCATATGATCAGTCAAATCTATCAACGATATGCTTACTTCAGTCAGTATACACTTTTCATATTCTACAATTGCAATTAAAGAATATCATATATCAAGGGCATTATTCTGTATATATATATATATATATATATATGAGTGGAGGGGGGGACAAATAACTGATGATACTAGCAAGTTGTTCAGGTTAGGGCAAGAAAAGGATGATTCCAACATTTAATACCTACACTGTCTAGGGAAAACAAATGCTACAGAGCTAATGATTCACAACGCCTCCCACAAATCTATTTAAGTTGATGGCAACTTTAATGTGTATTCGCGCTTAGGTTTTCATTACTCTTCACCAGCTAGTAAGCGCTTCATCTACTTTGAGGACTAGTGGAGGGAGATCTCCCACATCGCATGTTTTGTACATTCAAGATGTTCTAAGAAATTTAGAGTTCCTGGCAATCAAACTAGATTTGTTTTTATGGGTTAACTCATAAAAACAAATCTAGTCCTTACAAACCAACTCTTGGAAATTAATGTGATGCCCGCTAGTGACTTGCTACAGGACGGAGTTTCCTGGAAATCTAGTGAGAAGTCGTGACCAGTCAAGTGTGTGAGGATGGATGTCCCGCCGATGACATTGGTTGGTGGTCGCGCTAAATCACGAATTGGTAGAAGTTAGAATTCATGGGTCATTGGATCAGGTCCCAATGGCTGAATGGTCTACGAGCTTACCTTGTACCCGGAAAGTCGTGGGTTTGAACCCCGGCAGTTGGTGCGTACTGTCGATGATTCCCAAACTAGGGTGAAGCAGCTGTCCAGTACTCCCTGGTTTTCAATGGCTCTCTAACTGATATCAACCCGTGGTCAAACTCGTAAAAATCAAACTATTGTCTGAAATTTCGATGTACTGAACCAAATAGATAATTATGGCAAATTTTTTATTGTAACTTAAACTTAACTTTGATTTCAGAGATCCAATCAGTTAGTACGGTTGCTCCTAGTGTTTACTGTAGTAAAATAGTCCCTTGTAGAATGATACATCCTCAGGTAACTGTTGTAATAGTTTTGAGAAGGTACAGTGAAACAAGACTCTTGGGTGGATAACATTCTAAGTCATATACAGCTGTACTGAAAATGGTTATCTGGTCTCGAAATCTGTTAGTGTTCATTGTAAATAGTGAACATATCATTTCATAGATTAAGCGTCGGTGGCACAGTGGTAGAATGCTCACCAACCACGCAGGTGGTTCGGGGTTCGATCTCCGACGCACTCCTATACCTCGCTAAGCCTGTAATAAGACTAGTAAAGAGGGAAGGTTGGGCATGAGGCTAGCAACCCTATCCCCTAAAAATAAATACCACTGCTACTGAAACTTCATGCCTCTGGCTTGAAGCCCTATGTTCCACTGGGGACGTAAAGGAATAAAAATTTTTAAAAATCATTTCATAGATTAACGTATATATTAAGCAGGCGAATTTCATATACTCTTGAGGTGTGTATAATCTTCTCATACCCTCCAGTTCATCATATAGTGTAATTACCTAAAGGAGAGGTATTCAGTGTATCATTTAAGCTACTGTGTGGTTATCTAAAGTGTATTCCGTGTTCACTTCAAATCTTTTCTAAAAACTATGCTGGTCTGTTCTCCTTTTTTTAGATCTTGTTCATTTCATACAATATCAATATCAAATAAGTTGTCTCTACAAACTGCGTACTCTAGGATGTCGACATCCAATGGATATAACTGTTGGTAAATTACCTATTGTTTTATTTGGGATTTTCTTTTTTTGTTTTGTTTGGATTATGTGTTTACTATGCTCCTTTGTTGTTTTACTGCAGTAATCTACTCATCACTAAGATAATGTCGATTAGTTTTATTAAAGATAAAGATTACACCAATTCATTTTACAGACGCACTCTCTTCTAGTATTTTCTTCTAATTGACTAAGTACGAACATAGAACTTGGAACAGAGGTGCAGTAGTTCAAGTTCCCACACTCCATGTAACACACAAAGGCAGAAAAAGAAGAGATTCAAAAGAACTTTAATCAGCAGAAAGGTGAGAGAGAAAGAGAAAGAATGGTAGCATGCAAAAAACATGACAGTTTAATAGTTATGGGAGATCATAAGAAGTAAATGCGTTTGCACCATTGACAACGATTTTGAGCCATATAACCAAAGTCATTGGTTCTTAGTGTTCTGAGGACCCCAACTACCAGGCAGCCTGCACACCTTCCTACATGGCTCAAATCACCTGTCAAGGCCATTAGCAATCCCAATTAATCCTATCTTGTATAGAAAGACGTGTTGTTGTAAATGAATGTTAAAAGCGTATAATCCCATACCCTACACTCAACTTCTGCATTATTCACGTAATAGTATCACTGTTTACGAGAAATATTTCAGGGATCAATTGTAGCAACCGAAACTAACGTGTTTTGGTTTGAACACTGGAAACCAATCTTCACGTTCTGTTGTATGGCTAACCAAAACATCCTCGAGTGACTCATAGTCCCAAAGTGTCCTGACAATAGCAAAAAGACAGTTCTGTCTGTCTGTTTTCGACATAGAACTTTGCACCGATGTGCGGCAGTTCAAGTCGCCACATTCCATGTAGCACACAAAGCAAGAGAAGAAATGAA
Source organism: Trichobilharzia szidati (assembly GCA_944472155.2). Lineage (NCBI taxonomy): Eukaryota > Metazoa > Platyhelminthes > Trematoda > Strigeidida > Schistosomatidae > Trichobilharzia > Trichobilharzia szidati. The sequence continues at coordinate 76,092,692 of OX235272.1, forward strand.
TAATATAGACAGTAAACAGAGGTGTGAGACAAAGGAATAGTAATAACGAAGAACAATATGGTTTGATTGGAAATTGTAAGTCACAAGGAGTGGATGCATCTGCGCCACTGAGAACGATTTTAAGCCATATCACCAATTGTTTCCAACCATTGGTTTTTACCGTTCCGAGGACGCCAACCAGGAAGTCTACATCTTCCTACGTGGCTTAGACTAACTGTTGTAGATTTCATTGACTGGTGCCATGTTTTGGTTTGACCGCCGCTAGCTCTTTTCCAGCCCGACCCTATGTCAGCTAACATTGCCCATCGAGGAAGGCGATGACTAGGCCTACGTAGCACATATCCTGACCATATCAGTCGATGCAGTTTCACAGCCTCGTCGATTGATTTCCCCTCCTTACCTAACACTCGACGCCTAACCTCAATATTGCTCACCTTATTATACCACCGCCTCACACGGGAGATAGGACGTAAGCACCTATGATCAAAGACAGCTAGCCTTTTCACGTCTTCCACTCTCAATGGCCAGGTTTCAGCCATATAAAAAGACAGTTATTTGCGATAAAATCTGTGGTACTATTACGTAATAACAGTAACAACATGTCACACCAAAGTCAACTGTAAGAAGTACCCAAGAATCAAGAAGGACGTCCCTAAGAGGGTAGGATCAAAATTCTGTCAGCAATAATCATGCACCTATCACTTCTCGCGTACTACAGTTCAAGGTCAGAATGACCTTGACTTCATCAAAACAAAATCCCAGTCATAAAACAACACTTTATTAATATCATCTCACAACCACATCACAAAGAGAAGCATTAACAATTAGGGACTAAACAGGGACAATGACAAATAATAAGGATTAAGTCAGTAGGTGTGATATGCAAGTGTCAGGACGATGAATGATACACAGTCTTGAAGAAAAGAGGCTAATAATTACAAAGGTAGCTGGAATGTATGAATAAGTAGCGATATTGTAATTGGATTATTCAGAAGGAATTTTCGAAACAATTATTCCCTTAGAGCAATAATAGTTGAATACTTAAGATTTTCACATATCTTATATTTTTTTTGATAATTATATTGGATAGTTAGTTACATTTAGTGATACAAACCATACTGCTATATGCTGCATTCATTAAGATGTACAAGTCTATTGAATCGAGATAAAATCAGATAAAAATTGTAGAGATTGACGCACAGTACTACACACTTCATCCTCATTAATGCTCTATGATGTTGCAATAGTCTGTTTTCCGATCGTTTGCCACTTATTTTCTCTTCTGTTCACTTGTAAATATTACAAGCATTATGATCTGTTTTATATCCTCAATTTCAATATTTTATTTAAGGTTTTACCACAGATTGATATGAGTCAGAGAAGTAATGAAAACCAGGGAGTACATGATAGCCGGTACGCAAACACAGGGGTTCGAACCCAGGATCTCCCGGTTATAAGGCAAGCTCGTAAACCATTCAGCCACTGGGACCCGATTCAGTGGCCAGTCCATGAATTCTAACTTCTTACAATTCGTGATTTTAGCGTGACCGCCAACTAGTGTCATCGGAGAGTATCGGTTCTCACTTCCGACCGGGTTAATCCCAGTGGGTGCGTACTGCCGATGAGTCTCAAACTAGGGTGAAACAGCTGTTCAGTACTCCCTGGTTTTCAATGGTTTTCTGACTGATATCAATCCGTGGTCAAACTCGTAAAAACAAATCAAATCCCTATAGAGACTAACTCTTGAAAATGCAATGTTTCAATTGTAATCTGTTGTTGTGCGTTAACTTATATCGTTGTGTTGGCTTGACGCGTCACCAACTCAAATAGGTTTAAGTACCTGTAGACAGCTTAACGTATGTTGCAACCCAGAACCAAACACCAGGCGATAAAGACTTCTCACTTTTCTCCCTTATGTTGTATTTTGTTGTGGAAGTTATTTGAGGAATAACGTTTTTTATTTTTTTTAAATAAATTCTTTTTCCAGATGGTTTCATGTCGTGGATGTTTCGTCGAATAACATTCATCCTACCCTTCTTATTTGGTGTTTATGGTTTTGAATTGTATATGTCATATAACCTTTATATGATATCCCAGCAAGATTATTGTCATGAATGGCAGGTAAGATTTTGTCTTTTTTCCTTTTGAAAGTGTAAAGAATATATATACATATATAATGCATTTTTCGATAGAGAAAGAAAGACCAGATTTGCAGTGTAAAATCATGCCATCATTCTATTTCACAGGTTCTCATCAGCTAACTGCAAACTACCTGAAGTTACAATGGTTATAAATAATAACATTTCATACTTCAATGTTTGAAAGGTAATAGAGAAAACATTATAAGATGAACGCATCCCGAATATAAGCAGCATTACAATTTTTAGTTTAAGTTACCATCAATGTATGTGCTATCAAACTATGAAAAAAAGAGGGTGGTGATAGAAGACAGAAAACAGAAAAATCTAATAAACAGTATTAGCCTGTACGTCAACATGGCAACTCAAGAAGGTTAAAGTCGATTCGGGTCATTTTGTCGAGATTTCCATATCCTTCAAAATATTAAACACACAAAGGACAGCGAATCTACTACGATTTGCTCAAGCAATTGCAATCAAACGTCTCAGACCAAACTTATGCACACAGAAAGGGAGTGTAGTCAATCTCTCACTCCTTTGGTAACCATATCACTTTCATTATACTGATTACTCATATACACTAGTGAGGTCAACTCACTAAGCAAGTTTTCAAACTGATGAACTTTGACCTTCTTGAGTTGCCATGTAGACGTACAAGCTAACAATGTTGATTAGATTTTTCTGTCTTCTATCACCACCCTCTTTTTTTCATAGTTTGATAGCATATACATTGATGGTAACTTAAACTAAAAATTGTAATGCTGTTATATTCGGGATGTGTTCATTTTATAATGTTTTCTCTATTACCTTTCAAACATTGAAGTATAAGATGTTATTATTTATAACCACTGTAATTTCAGGTAGTTTGCAGTTAGCTGATGAGAACCTGTGAAATAGAATGATGGCATGATTTTAACTGTAAATCCGGTTTTTCTTTCTCTATCGAAATTTATCAAGGAAACCAAATGTAATGCATTTTTGTTGGCTGCAAACGAGAGTGACGTTCATACATAAGGGGAATGCCCTTTCGTTTGCTAAAGTTACCGAAAAATAAATACTGACGACTGTTACGCACTAATTTGTAGAGCTATGGTTCGTCACTCGAAGCGCCTGACTACTAACTAATAATCAACAAGTTTGAACCCCTCTCCCTCCGATAGAGGTTTAGGCAACCAAGTAGTATTATTAACCCTCATACAGTAGGTGTGTCAAGCTTCCAACTCCACGGAATTGCAAATAGGTGTTGAGTGGCATTTATTTCACACATTAATGTAGTAACACTTTAGGAAGAGATCATTGTGTATTATAAGAGTCATTAAAAATAATAGTTCAAGTCAATGAAGTGGTAAAACACTGTGAAAAAAAACTAGACTTTACTGAGCTCAGATGCGACATCTGCCTACTAGTTGCCCAGTGTTTTACAACTTTTATGGACTAAAGAAGATTAGTAACTCTTTTTTCGTATTCTTTCGCGCTTCCAATGGAACAGGGCTTCAAGCTTGATCTTTGAAGTTTCAGTAGCATTGGTTTTATTTTTACGGAGTGGGATTGCTAATCTCACACTCAAACTTCCCTTTTTGTCGGGCTTACAACCAGCTAAGGGGAGGTAAGGGTGTGCGTCGGCCGGGGATCGAACCAAGGGCCACGTCCACGTGATCGGCTAGCATTATACCTCTGAACCAACAACGCACACTAACTCTTTATATCACCTAAAACATTTTTAGTTTTAGTGATTCAAGTTACTTGTCTTTTTTCTCTACAAACGAAGTGTCAGTACACTTTTCTACAAGTAGTTTTCCTTTTCACTGTCTATAGAGGCAAGTGTGATTCATTTGAAGTATTGCTCTACTTCTTAACAATCAGTGTTTTCCCTGGTAACGATCCATTTTTTTATTAGAGTGTTTCTGAAGAATTCCAATGCCTTAGTCAATGTATCTTCGGTGCATATGCTATAGAGATTCTCATTGTAAATAGAGGTGATGACAAAACTGTGGAAGCTTTCGCCAACTGTCCCTTCCACTTTAGCTTGGGGTAAAGTGATATTTTTAGAGTTCCATTTGTTCCTCTTGAAAGCTGGACGGATATCTAACGAGGATAATTTACCTTATGATACTACTTCAATATCAAATTCGGCTTATTGACGAGCGCTGTTAAAGATTCACAGGATTTCACTTACCTCAGTGCTATAGATAATGATGAAGACATCATCTGTCTATGTACCGTTGAGTGCCGGAAACAGTTGAGCCAAAGTTTTATTTTGCTTTGCCACATAGGGTTTGAAGCTCTGAGACTTCAGTAGTGGTGATGTTGTTACTTTTGCAGGAGTAGGGTTGTTAGTCTCATGCGCACAACCTTTCCTCTTTACTGGGATTACTACGGCTAAGCGAGGCTAAGGAGTGCGTTAGTTGGGAGTCGAACCCGGGCCGCTTGTGTGTGTGATTAGTCAGCATTATTCTATCACTTAACCAATGACACACTCAGTCATTACTATAGCCTAATCAAATTACAGACTTCTGGATTCTTTTTTATCCTTCACGTACCCCAGTGGAACATAGGGCTTCAAGCTAGAGGCTTGAAGTTTCTGTAGCAGTGGTGATTATTTTTTACAGGATGGGGTTGCTAGCCTAATGCCCAACTTTGCCTCTTTGCTGGCCGGGGATCGAACTCTGAACCACATGCGTGGTCGGTGAGCACTCTGCCTGTGTGCCACCGACGCATTGGAGGGGGCACCCGGGCATGAACCGGGGACCTCTCGATATTGCAGTCGAATGCTCTACCACTGAGCTATACCCCCCAGTGCATTATTTTCGTGTACAGTTTATCGCCTGATGCTTTAATCTTTGTGCTTGTTATTATTTTTTAAAATCATACATCCACAATAGTTGTTTGTATAAAAAAATATGACTATAAAACGTATTCAACTGACTGGATAATTGTATTACTGTATTCTTTTCTTCTCTTTTAAAGGTACTTGCAGTCTCAATGATGTACTTTGTACTAGCAATGGGTAGTATTGTAACAGTGTTACAAGTAATCCGTCAAAAGATATGCGCCCCACCGCCTATTGTATTACATGATCATCTAACGAAAAAGTATAGTTTTGCTAGACCATCAGAAAAGTTTACGCCAAACAATAATAAACATGAAGATGAGGATAAAAATGAAATTGATAAAAAGATTTCATAATCTGTTTATTATCTTATCCTATACACAATGATGGTAATTATCGCCTTTCCTCTCCTCTCCTCTTCTCTCCACCGCACTTTGAACAGAATGAACTTTGTAGTTGAAATAGTCATTTGAAAGGTTATAAATGTGTGTGAGTGTGTGGGTGTCCCTCTTCTATTTTTTACTCCAAAAATGATGCATTTCTGTGTGTGTGTGTACGTGTTTACTCCTTTGAAAATTGATTTCTTCTTTCCAAGCGGTAACAATTTTGATTTCAACATCTTCAATGTGCATACAAATCAAACCAGTCTCAGTTTTGCTATACATATACACGTATAAGGTCCACCTTGTTGGACGGGGGGGGGGTAATGTAAACCAATTGTTACATAATTATAGTATATACTGTGCTATATTGTGTATATTATGATTATTATTATTATTACTGTTATTATTTATTATTTGTGACCTAGATAATACAGAACACTTTGTACTTTAACAATATGTTATTCATCAAGATGTCATTTTTATTTTTGATGATATCACCATTCATTAGTGTGTGCGTGTGCGTATTTATTATACAGATATATATATATATATATACATATATATATATATACATATATATATATATATATATATATATATATATATAATCGTGTATTCTATCTACCGCCTTCCTTCTTTTACCATAGTATCCTAGTATCTATCTGTCTATCTACCATATTGTGTGATGAGTAGTATTCGTGTACAGGTTGTGTTCTCCTATATATTCCATTTTTTGTGTGTTTTGTTTTGCCTATTTAGCATTTCTAATTAATTTTTTGTTATGATATGAATAATGATCCAATATAAGTTTGATATTTATCACCTCAGTGTACAGTTTGTTGTTAAAGGGTGTATAATATGGGTATGATGGGTAATGTGAATGTAGAGTGCTACTCAGGGAGGATAAGATTGCTGGGATACGTGTTACGCATACCGATCCACCGCCTTTCTCCACGAGCAATCTTGTTAGACATAGGGGAGGGGGTTGGTTTGGAAAAGGGCTATGGGTAGTCAAACTAAAACCTACCATCAGTCGTTGAAGTCTTGAAGACTGTTGATTTCAGCCTGGTTCTCAGGATTCTAAGTACTAATTGGCTGGAGACACCTAGTGATATGGTTCGAAATCGTTCTTCACAGCGCGGATGCATTCATCACTCTTTGTGACCTCTCGTATCTATTAAATCCCCATATTTTTCCTTTGCACTAAGTCTTTCTCCCGTACATTTCTGTTCAACTCAGTCAGTTAGACAGTTTATTGTATAATTTATTGAAATGCTTTGAGTACAATTTGATCTATTGGTTGGTAGAAATGTAATGTGGTTATGTAGAATAAAACTTGAATTTCCAACAACTGATATCTGAACTCAAATGTTATCCGGTTTAATTTTCAGCTTTCACAATCTGACAGTATTATAAGATTTCTAATAGTCTAGTAAATATGCCTGGAACGAGTCGATGAGTTCTGTCATCAGTGAAGAGGATATTTGTGCGTCGGTGGCACAGCGGTTAGGGTTCTCGCCAATCATGCACATTGTCCGGGGTTCGATCCCCTGCCGACGCACACGTGATATCAATGGTCGGCCTGCAAAATTTGGGCTGCCGATATCACATGCTGAAAATTCCATACTTATACCAAAAATATGGTGTGGAATCAACCTATAATCAGGAATAAAATAAATACAGTCAGTTCCTTTGATTAGTTTGAACCGAGTGAAAACGAACATATTTTTACAGGATAGAAGAAGAGTTCATGTTGTTTTTAAAATTTCACATCTCTTCATCAGCTGCTAACAGCTTAGAATGGCCTAAGTTATCAATAAATACAAAAATATGTAGCTTACTTCGAAAATCAAACGGTGTAGTTGTGGAAGAAGAGATACGAATACAAGGACGTTAAATAATCTAATATAACCAGAGTTTTCAGAGGCTGTACAGTCGTATTTATACTTACAAAAATATATAGTGGTCTATTATTGAGTAATAGGGGGTAACATAATTGATATAGTTACTCAGAAGTGGCTTTAGAAGTAAAAATAAAGGTTGTAAATTACGTAGTAGTGAACGGCACAAAGGAAGAAAGCGTTCGAAATTTGACAAGGTTAAAAATTGCTATTGAGTGAGAAGAAAGGTAGTTGAGTGTTAATTTAACAAGTGCGGATAGGGTGTGAAAATGTACAAAAGGAGAATATGAGAGTGATAATAACGCTCACTTTCCAAACGTATCTCTGAACATTATCCGGCATGGTTAGCAAAGGGACAATGTAAGACAATTACTAGCTCAATTCTCGAGCATTTGGTGAAGCCACGTAGCTCCACCAGAGTCGTCTTTCAAGACCATCTACAGAGTGAAGCCAAATAGTACAAAGGACGTCAGGTTTCGGCTTTTGTGTATGGTGGAGGTGTTGGCAATTCATCAATACAACCCTGAACTCTGTATACAGAAAAAGTTTGTCCAGTCTCTTATTCTACCTTGGTCTTAACCTGTTCACTAATCGTTCCTTGTAAATAAAAAACTTCTGGTTTTTTCTTTTCATTTTAATTTTACTTCTAGTTTGCTGTAATAATTAATTCACTCTTTTCACATCCCCTTCACACTTGTTAAATTGACACTCAAATACCTTTATTCTCACTCAATAGCAATTTTAACCTAATCAAATTTCTATCTTTGTTCCGTTGAGTACCACGTAATTTACAACTTTTAATTTTCACTTCTAAAGCCACTTCCGAGTAATTATATCAATGACCAGAGTTTATTCATACATTATGGGATGAAACGTCCAAGAGAAGAGGGTGAGAGAAGAAAGCAGTTTTTTGTTTACCTGATATACAAAGGTTAAGGAACATCAACAAGCATCGAAAAAGAAGAACCAAAAATGCATTGAAAAACCTATTTCACACCACTAGATTGATTCCTATTTATAACACGAAGTACTCACTAATACAGTCCTAAGTATATAAGTGTTCTGCTTATGTCAACTCGAACTGCATTCAACGATTCACATACATTTTGTGATAGAGAATATGTACGAAGCACTAAGAGTATATTTTCTCAGTATATCTCCAGCAATCTTGAAATGGAAAATAAGAGTTTCCGAATCTCCTGATTTACATGGGGCGTCATGAGCTGACATCGATTAGAGAACCATTGGAAAAATAAGGTGTACTGGGCGATTGTTTCGTCATAGCTGTCGATGACCTTGCCTTGTCGTAACTGGAAGTTCCTGGGTCCGAGTCCCGTAGTAGGTACGTGCTGATGAAGAGTCCCAGAGTAGGGCGAAACAGCTGTCCAGTACCCGCAGGTTGTTCAATGGTACTCTAACCGATATCAGCTCATAATGGAATCCTGTAATCAAATTGATTTATTCAGGCTTACATTTACCATCCGATTCATTGGTTTATTTAAGAAATAAATCGATTTATTTCTTTGAGAACAGACAGTTCAGCCAAGAGTATCTTTCCGGTGAATTCATTCACGTAGCTGTACAATCGCAATTATACATAATTATTTTTGTGTGTATATATTAGCCGTGTCAGACAAGAATAAAATTACTTGAGGTTATTGTTTACGTCACCAAAATGTTTCAAAAAATGTGATGAATAATCGAATTGTAACTAGAGTGGTGGCGGGTGAGTGAAGATTAGTAAGTCTTGGCTAGGGTTACGTAATATGAAAGATACCCAGAAAACTAGGATGATAATGAAAGAGCACGGAGACAAATGTGTCAAACAAATTATGCAATAGGTAGATAGAGTAAATAGAGGGTTATTTAAGAAATAAGATGTTACTAAAATGTCACTCGAAAAAAAATCACAATAGGTTTTGGTAACGAAATAGCCAAACTTGGAATCATACCCAAGGTAAAAGGAGAGGATGAAGAAGTTTCTTCTGTGTACGTAAATCAGGGTTTTCCATCCGAATCACTTAGGCCTCAGCAATGCAAAGTATACGGAAGCTTACCGTTTTTGGGAGGCTTCTTTTGACTTTGAATGAATTCTCTTTACATATTGAGTGACTAGGGTTGAATATACGTTCAGTTATAGCACTTCTTATTCATCCCCCTATTCGTAGGCAAACACGATAATGTTCTTTGACTCTTTTAGATAAAACACGCATCGAAAAACTTATATATCTGACTCCACATGAGCAATTAAACTGGTAGATACACAGAGAAGTGTTTAAATGCGATAGTTCACCTTTAGAGTGATTGAAGAACAATGGGCGGCTTGAGAATACCAATCGTAATGTGCGTCGGTGGCACAGCGGTAGTGTGCTCGCCGACCACGCAGGTGGTTCGGGGTTCGATCTCCAGCTACCGACGCACTCTTTTACCCCGCTGAGCCAGTAGTAAGACTGGTAAAGAGGAAAAGTTGGGCATTAGGCTAGCAACCCCATCCTGTAAAAAATAATCACCACTGCTACAGAAACTTCAAGCCTCTAGTTTGAAGCCCTATGTTCCACTGGGAACGTGAAGGAACAAAAAACAATTTAGCAAGCAGCACAGAAAGTTTCTTTCAAGGCATTAGATATTCTCCTCTTTAGGCTGTCAAATAGTTGTCTCTGCAGTAGAGTTTTTTCTTTTTTGGCTACATAAAGCATTCTCGGGGATGTCATTTCATTTCACTCTGTATGTATATGTATATATGCGCCTTTTTGGTTCAACAGTCTGATATAAATAAATACTCGTAAAAAACATTTTATGTCTAGGGTCTATTGTCGTGCATGTGTTGTTCTTTCATAGGAGTGTGATAAACTACATCAATCAGTTCGGTATGATATTTATTTTGTAGTCCTAAGGCTTTATGAATTTAACAGTTTGCGTCAGCGTATCTAGTACGACTAATGATGGAAACGGTTTCAAATGAAAATATTTCTTTTATTACCTGATGTGTGTGTGTATACACACTAGTTTAACAGTATGGTAAAGATTTTCGAAGTAAAAGTTATCATTTACGTAATCATTAAAATGAAGCATCCCTTACAGAATTAATTTTGAATAAAAGCAATTGTAGAAAAATAACGGTGAAGTATCATGAACTTTGTTCTGTCGACAAGAGAAATATTATTCATAAAAGTTATCAATAAGAAACAAAATACGAATTTAAATTGGCTTAACAGTATTAATTTTCAAGTATTGGTTTTTGTAGGGATTTTGTTTGATTGGATGGAAGATTTCATCATGAGCTGATATCAGTTAGTGAACCACTGGAAAACCTGGGAGTACTGGACAGCTTTTTCGTCCTAGTTTGGGACTCTTCATCACCACGCACCCACCGCCAGGGTTCGAACCCAGGACCTTCTGGTTACAAGGCGAGCTCGTAGACCATTGAGTCACTGGGACCTGATCCATGCAATCAAACAAAATCCCTACAAAACCAATTCTTGAAAATTAATCTGATGCTCACTAGCGACTGGCCTTATTCAGGCAGTTAATCCGGGGTTCTAGTGGGAAGCCGTGACCAGTGGGGTACAGCAGGTTGAAGATGAGGCAGTAACTCATCGAAGAAGACATTGCAAAATGGTCGCGCTATGTCATGAATTGGCAGAGGTTAGAATTCAAGGACCATTGGATCGGGTCCCAGTGGCTCAATGGTCTACGAGCTCGCTAACCTTGCAACCAGAAGGTCCTGGGTTCGAACTCTATAGTTGGCTACGTACCTATGAAGAGTTACAAACCAGGACGAAACAGGTGTCCAGTACTCCCAGGTTTTCCAGTGGTTCTCTAACTGATGTCACCTCATGATGAAATCCTCCATGCAATTAAACAAAAACCCCTACCAAACCAATACTTGAAAAGTACAGTTGATTATGGTTATTTTAACTAGACAGGTGAAAACTGGTAAGTTTTGGGTAGAGTTACATAATACAAAGCCGGTCGAGAAAATTGTGTGTTAATGAAACTAGTGTAGTAACTAAGGTGATCAGTTGTCACAAACAGTTGCTAAAAGGAAGTTACACAATAATATGAACAGTTTGTTGACTGAGTTGTATTCAGGATATACAGGAACAAAGTAGAGAATACGAAATTACGTAAGAGTTCTACATGAATACACGAATTACAAGCAATTAAAGAAGCAGGCAAACAAACGAAATTAATTCATCAAAAAATCAACAAAGTTGTTACCATGATAATAGAAGTAGTTAGGTAATTCCCTTTTGTATGCACAGCTCTGCTTTTTCTATGTGAATGTCCAGAGCTCCTACAATACAAAGAAGACGGAACCGTATTGCCTTTGGTACGTTATTCTTGACTCTATAGATTATTTTGAAGCAGGAGACCTTTGTTTAGATGGAATGATCAGTGTTGTCCAGGTGTTCAGTTATCGCACTCGTTATAACACCACTATTGCCTTGTCGCAACCATGCTGGAAAGTGTTCTTGAATCCTCTTGGACAGCGTGCGCGTCGAACGACCGATGTACCTGGCTGGCTTTACAGCAGCAGGTGAACTGATATATGCACATACTAGTGGTCAGATGTGGGACCTTGTCCTTAAGGCTTCTGCAGATCAGTGGGCGACTGGAGAACAGTATTCTTAGCGTTGTTGCAAGGAATTTTTTTCTCAGAGATGATGCTATCCTTCTCTTGAGAATATCGCAAGCTAAATCTCCCTTGAAATCCACGTTCATGTAGAGTTTCTTTTTCGGCGCAAGTGAAGTTTCATTTTCCCAAATTCTTGATTTGATATTTTTATCAATGAATCTTGGTGGGTATCCATTTTGGAGGAAGATTTCTCTCAAAATATCTAATTCTGTTTCTAGAACATCAAGGCTACAGATGCGTCGGATGCGGGTGGCAAAGGATTGAATTAGATTTTGTTTTTGTTGAATTGCTTGTTAGTTGACCGTTCCAAGTAGCTTTTCTATGGATCGATCTTCTTAAGGTTCCATAAGTTCTTGTTAGTTCCACATCAGCAAACGGAATTTTTGTTTCGTTTTCCATTTCAAGAGTGAATTTTATTGCTGGATGGCAACAGTTAAATGTCTGCAGTAGTAATTTGGGGTCATAACTGTTGTCACAAATGATGAATATGTCATCTACGTATCTTTTATGCAGTCGTAAATTGTCCATGCTCGGCTTCAGTGAACCTTTCTCGAGGCTTACCACGAAGCAATCTGATAATAGTGGACCCAACGGAGATCCCATTGCAATACCATCCTTTTGTCATTAAATGGTGTCGTTGAAAGTGAACTGTAAGTTCAGACTGCATCTCAGTAGTAATTCCTTCAAATATGTTATTGGTACTCTAACATTGAGATGGTTCTCATTTATATATTCACATATAAAGGAGACCATTTCTGCGAGTGGAACATTGGTGAAAAGTGACTCAATGTCCAAGGACAGCATAATTTTGTTAGATACATTCATGTCTTGTATGCAATCGATGAACTGGAAAGTGTCACAGAGCGAGTGCCTGAATAATTGTTTTCTTACAGGTCCCAGAATATCTGCCAGCCACTTTTCAATAGAGTGGTAAGGGGAACCTGACATATCCAAAATTGGACGAAGTGGGAGATCAACCCTGTGTACCTTTGGTAGACTATAAAGTCTTGGTATTATTGGACCTATTGGTCCGATATGGTTATAGATATCGCCACTGATTAGTTGACTGGCCTTCATTCTCTTCAAGACGCCTGCGAGCTGCTTCTCAATCAGTTCCATTTTGTTTCTTTCATTGGAAGGCTGGAAAAATTTATTTTCATTTGACAGTATATTGTTCATTTTCTCGATGTAGTCTTTTCGATCCAGAAGCATTCTAAAGTGAAGTTAATATAATATGCAGCTGGAGCTACAGTGACTGAATATTGTACGTAGCAGTTTAGGCCATCAAAGAAGAAATAAGACAGATTAGATATAATCTGTAACCAACAACTGTTATCATGCAAAACTTCATCAAAAATGTCGAAACCATATAAGGATGTTACAGGTGGCAGTTAAATAAACAATGATCCTTCTTCAATAGATACTGGTACGCTGAATAAGTCCTTTCTATGTTGTCCAGCAGATTTTATGAAAAGAATTATCGCCTTTCTGGTTATATTTTCAAGTGTCTCCAATGATATTAGATGGTTGGAGGCAGTTGGCAGGAAGCCTTGGACCTAGGTTTCGTGCTAGTTGGCACTCATCAGTGAGGCGTATCTGCAACCGTAAAGGAAATCATAGAATTCAGTCTGCGCCAAAGAAAGGACCAGATACATCACACTAGTTATTAGTGTCCAATCAAATGTCTCCAATCCTTGAAACCTACATAATCCTTTGGCGCAATTTTGTTAAGTGTGTTGATGATCTGACTGACTGGTCATATTTCAGTCAGACTGCTCCAAAATGAATAACTTTTTACGAGAAAGTAGTTGTCGGTCCTTGAGAAATGGTCTTAAATTAAATCCCTCCAAATGTTAGGTTGTGAGTTTCACTTTGAGACACAAAGGTGATTTACGTGACCTTGTTCGATCCTATGATTCTTGTATCATAGAAAGCGCTGAAGGTGCAATTAAGTCGAATGTTAAATACCTTGGATTATGTCTTTCCTCTGATCTGATATTTCTTGGTCTTCCTACGTAATGTTAATTTATAGAAAGAAATTTCGTTTAACATTCTATGTGAGGAAGTTAAAACATTCTGGTATTACTCAGTTTCTACTGTCATAATTTGTTAATTCTTGTGTTCTACCTATTCTTCATTTCTCCCCCTTAATCTCTTCTGATCTACTTCAGAAAGACTTCGACACAATGGAAAGAGTACTAAAAGCTGTAAGCAGGGTGAACAAACGAAGGCATGATCGAAAAGTCCATCTATAGAAAAGAAACTTGGACTGGACAATATCTTCACTATAACAGCTTTTGTCCCATAAGCTATAAACGTGGATTCGTGAGGACTTTGTACGACAGAGCCAGGAAGTTATGTTCACCAAACAAGGTCGAAGAAGAACTAGATTTCGTCGAGAAATGCCTGAGGGAAAATGGATACTCTAAAGGATTTATACGGAAGTATAGCAGAGAAAAAGATAAGAAGGAAAAGCATCCAACTGTAGAAAAGAAAAAAAATGTTTATTTGTATCCCATTCAAAGGAGATGGAGTGTCACAAAAGATTGACAGAAGACTGAAAGGAGCAATAAATAGAAGCTTCCCGGCAGCAAAACTCATAACAGTATACAACACCACTCCTTCTATAATCCATTTAAAACTGGATAAATACCCTGCTGATGTCACCTCCAACTGCGTTTATGAATTTACGTGCACTTGCGGGAGCAAGTACATGGGAAGGACAGAAAGAAGGGCTTCTATCCGGTTTCCTGAACATATTCCAAGAAACCTATGCCTGAAAGGAAGTATATATTCTCAGAGTGCAATTACCAGACATATTGTTGATACCGGACATCTCGTAGAGATTTCTAAGTCCTTCAAAATATTAAATAGACAAAGGACAGCAAATTTACTGCGATTTGCCAAAGCGATCGCAATCAAACGATTTAAACCAGACTTATGCATACAGAAAGAGAGTGTGATTAACCTCTCACTCTCTTGGTAACTGAATTTTGATTTTGATTACACTAATTAATCATCTAATTCAGTGAGTGATCTCAACTCACTGAACAAATCTTAATCTCATAAACTGTAACCGCCTTTGTTTTTGGAGTTGCTATGTGAACCTACAAGCTAACACTGTTTCTGTTAATCAATTTTTATGTTTTCTGTCTTACCCCTCCCCCCTGTTTTCAACTTTAAAAACTTATAAATTGATGATGAAATCTTAAACTAAAAGTTGTAATGCTTTCATTTTGGATGCGTCAGTTTTATAGTATCTCTTCTCTAGTACCACTCAAACATTAAAGTATGTTATTATCATCTATATAACTATTGTAATTTCAGGTAGGGTTGTGCAGCTGATGAGAACCTGTGAAATAGAATGATATCATTTTATACTGCGAATTTCGTCTTCCTTTCTTTATCGAAATTTATCAAGGGAACCAGTTGTATGAAATTGGCGAATATCATCTTATTGGAGTCTCAGCAACCTCTTTATACACAACTCTCCCCTTACATCTCCCTAGATAGGACTAGAAGCAATTATAAAAGACTTTATACTCGGACGACTAAGTATAAAAACCCCATGATACCTTATTTATCACGCATCCTGTAATATGATGACAAAAGTGTTAGGCATGAAACTACTGACTTACTGGGAAGGAATAAATAAACGGCCTTTCTGATTCCTTCTTTCATTAATAATATACTGATGTCACTAGTTCTACTTATTTGCAATTCTTACATTCATATTCTTATTGACAGGTATTACAATGTAAATGACCTGTTAATTATTTCCCCTCTGATTATGTAATGTAAAAGGAAAATTAGATACAATATTGTATTAGATGCTGCAAATTCCACATTGTATCAAAAGTACTGTTTAGAATAAAGCCATTATATATATATATATATATATATATATATATATATATATATGAAATATTTTCTATTACAATGTAACAAAGCAAATCTGAAAGCACGTGCGAAATTTGAACTTTTCACCTTTAATGAGAATTTGTGTGGAAGTAATTAGTGGCTACATACGCATAGATTGTCTTATATTATATAAGGCTTGGTTTACTTTTATGCATGAATGAAATGGAAACAACACAGTTGCTTTTGCTGATAGCTCAAATATGTTCTGAATTCATTCAAGACTTCTATGAAGAAATGGTGTAGATTTCTTGTACCACAGGTGGATGATATTGCTGTGGTTGTGCCTTACTGGACAACATCATCAGCGCTGACTTCAGTATGACGCGAGCTTTAAGAATTCGACATAAGTTTACTAGCCGTCCTCCTGATATTTTTGAGCGTGACTGGTTGTTTCTACAGGTTTTCTTATTCGACTGACTTTTATGCATATGTTTAGTCAGTCTTTTGACATCCGATTCGCTCCTGTCAAATGTAAAATGATGCTGCAGGAATGGACTGCACCGACTCCTAGCTTAAAGATACGGAGTGATGTGGTAAAGCGTGTTGGTCAGCTCACTTATTTGGGAAGCTGCATCAGCCCTAATCGATTGGTTGCTCAGGAAATCTCAGCATGGATATAAGAGATTGGTTTGGCATTTACCAACTTACATCATCCTTGGCTTAGATTTGAAATCCGGCTGTCAATCAAAGGACGTGTGTACTGTGCAGTAGTCCATCCTGTCTTCATTTATGGTTATAAGATGTGGCCATAGAAAGCAGAAGATATGAAAAGGCTAGTTGCCTTTGATCATAGATGTCTGCTTTCTGTTTACCGTGTTAATTGTTATAATACGGTGAGAAAAAATGAGGTCAGGTCAGTGTAGATAAGAGGAAAATCTACCGATGAGGTTGTAAAGTTACATTGATTGAGATGGATAGGACACGTATTATGCATGTCTATCTATCGCCTTCCTCGATGGTCAACGTTAGCTGATATAGGATCAGGTTGGAAGAGAGCTAATAGTGGTCAAACCAAAACTTGGCCCCAGTCTATGAAATCTCTGACAGTTAGTTTGAGCCATATAGGGAGGTGTAGGCTTCTTGTTTAGGGTCCTTGGGATGGTAAGAACCAATGGCGGCTGGAGACACTTTGGTGATACAGTTCGAAATAGTTCTCAGTGGCGCAGACACATTCACTCTTTGTGGTCTGTCATACCAATTAAAATCCTTTTTTTCTGCATGCTACTATACTTTCTCCCTCACATATTTGCTTATTATAGCCATTTTGAATCCCTTTGTTCTGCCTGTGTGTGCTAAATGGAGTGTGGTAAATTAAATTACTACAATTCTGTGCAAAGTTATGTGCTGAAACTCTGTTAGCCAGTCTTCGAAACCGTTTGCCAGGTTGAACGCGGATGGATATATAACAGAAACTGAACTTCCTCACCAGTGATCTTCCTTTACGTTCACTGTAGTCCGTGGCTAGTTGACACGGAACTGCCTAAAGTACTGTAGGTTCAGAATAAATACCTAAAGTTTATGACCTCCTAACCCAAAATGCTTTGGAGTCTTCTGCAATGACTCTGAGAGTCTATTCAGGTAACTAGTAAACTGTTTTGGAAGGTACCGAAGACTATGCATGAATCATCGCATTTAGTGCTACTCAGGCCACATAAAATAGGTTAAAACTGAGTCGTACGTAGTGGATAGTACTATGTCTATGTTACTGGAAAACTGCATATGTAATTTAAATCGTAATTCATTCCATACTTCAAAACAAGATCTATTCTGAATTCATTAAACAGCAATATTTCTGATATTATTCGCGGTTGAGTGAGTTCCTGAATTATTTATAAATTTTTTTAGAGAACATCAAACAAAACAATCTCAAACAAAGTGAGGGCACGTAAGTATCTATTTCTGATGTTTCAAAGCGTCAATATGATGACATTTTACTAATTTCCATTGTGTTTTATTTTAGTTTGACACCGATGACAGCCTTGAGATAACCTTGTAAGAAGCGTTTGGTGATGAAAATCCGCTTAACACAGTCTCTGTCTCTATACAGACACAAACAGGTTATTTAAATTGTTGTCAGTCAGTTAGCGATTAATTGATCCAAATATAGTATTTACTCAGTGGTATCAAAGTTTAACTTCTGTTTCACAAAGTAAACAAGATCCTGTTTTTTCTACCTACACTTGCTAATGGACTGTCAAATATAGTCGGAATGGATGGTTATATGAGCCTCATCTTATGTGCCTTCAGTAAGATTTCTATCTATATTGCAGAAACCTAAATGGCACAGGTGGAAATGGGTAGTCTTAGCTTCTTCTGTAATATTGACCTATATTGCACTTGTAAGACTGACATTTCAAAATTCAAAATACTGCCTGCTGCTGCTGCTGCTGCTGGATTCAACTTCGGTGCCAAGTCCTATGTTGAATCCAGCAGCAGCAGCAGCAGGCAGTATTTTGAATTTTGAAATGTCAGTCTTGCAAGTGAAGTATAGGTTAATATTACAGAAGAAGCTAAGACGACCCATTTCCACCTATGTCATTTGGGTTTCTGCAATATGGATAGAAATCTTACTGAACTCCCTGTATCTCTTTGATTACTATGACAATCGTGTGATTGTTTGCAGCCTTTAGTTGCATTGTATTATTAATGTTTGGTGACTTATTTGAATGTTTGATGGAGTGGATCTTTGATAGCCTGCATTCCCCTTATTTATTCTGGTTGAATGACTCTCATATTATTTACAGGCTCTGACAGTGTTTGGATAAAGAAGAGTGGTAACCACTTCATGGCCTAATGCAATCCAGTAGACGATAACTGAAGCGGAATTTTAAACTAATGATGCCTGAGTTTTCTCTGAAAAACGTTGAAGAGAAATGATAAAATAGACATCAGGATGGAAACTTTTGAATATCATGTTGTAAACTCACTAGAAGTTAATTCAAAGCACTGAAAACTTTCTCTGTGTGTGATCTGTCATTACCCCCTTCTTCTCAAATAATCCCGTCACTTCTCATGGCTATTTCTGTCTTTCCGTCTGTTTCTTGATTGTTTTTAGAATAAATTACTGGCAGCTTGATCTTACCGGATGAAGCATAATATCACTATTTATTTGATTGTTATGATATTTTTATTGTTCCATTGGGTTCCGAGTAGGACACAGGGCTTCAACAGCACATATCAAATTTTTCCTATTCTCTGAAGCCTTCTTTAACTAGCCCCACGATTGCCCAAAGTCTGTCATCTCCTCCATGTCACCCTCGGACACATGCCTAACTCGTTGTTTCCTACTTGGGTTCCACTCGAAGGCGCAGGATTTTACTCGGTGATCTCTTCAGCGTGTGTTCGATCTATTTCCATTTTCTTCTAAGTATTTTTTGGGCATTAAGTTACTGGTTGGTTCGTTCCCGTAGTTCCCTGTTGCTACTTCTTTCTGGCCATTTGATCTTCAATATGAAGTAAAGACAACTGCTGTTGAATGTCTGCAACAGGCCATTAGAAATGCTTTTCATGTCGCACTGAGTTTCTGACAAAAAAGAAGCAGTGACTCACTTAAAATTGGTGTTGAAAATCTGAATTTTAAATCTTGTGCTGGGTGCAGGTGATTTCCAAATGGATTTCAGAATGATTTAGGTCTCTTTTGCCTTTATGATCTTGACTGATTCTGAAATCCTCATCCATAGGGCGTTCATGTAGTCGAAAAGATGCTTCCTACATAAGTGAGGGAAATGACCTCTTTCAAGTTTCTATCTCTGATAGTGATTGGTGCTTGTTGTTGGTAGGGGGTTATTTTCACCACTTCTGTCTTCTGTATGTTCGCTTGAAGTCCTGTCTATGCTCCTTGTCTCTTCTGCTGACGTGTTCGTTTTCATCTGCAACTCTTCTAGTTTGTATGACATTAGACAACAATCACCCACAAAGTTCACAGCCAACGCTATTGGAGGCATTTTCAGAATTAATGAGGTTAAGGTAGAGGTCTGCCATTCTATGCTCTGGTTGCTGATGATGCACAGTGATAATTAATTATCCTATGGGATTTACAAACTAGGTTCTACCTGACATGGCTTAAGGAACCACTGAGAACCTAGGAGTACTGGACAGCTGTTTTGTGATCATGGATACATAATTATGAAGTGTCCTAAACTAGGACGAAAGAAATGTCCATTGCTTACTGGTTTCCAGTGATGGCAAAATACAACATGAAATTAGTCAAATTCCTATAAACTAGCAAATGAATAGTATCCAAGATACTAAATCTATGTTGAAAACGAATAAAATGGATCCTCATATAATGAAACCATTATAAGAATCATTCCATTAGTGACAACTATTACCGATCACTAGCTTAAATTTCGTCAGTGTAACTAGAAAATAAAGCACGTGGTCATAAATATGACATCTGATTGGTTATATAACTGACATATGAGACGACATAACTTTTTCTAGCAATGTTATCATTGGTGGATACAGGATCTCATCATGAGCTGACATCAGTTAGAGAACCATTGGAAAACCAGCTAGGAGTACTGGACAGCTGCTCCCTCTGTCCTGGTTTGGGACTCCTCAGCAGTACGCACCCACCGCAAGGGTTCGAACTCAGGACCTTCTGGTTACAAGGCTAGCGAGCTCGTAGACCATTAAGCAGCCAATGAGACCCGATCCAATGGCCAGGCCATGAATTCTAACTCCTACCAATTCACGACAAAGAGTAACCACTAGCCAATATCTTCGGCGAGTATTTGTCCTCACACCCAACCTGCTGTACCCTACTGGTCATGACTTACCACTAGAACCCCAAGTAACTACCTATCTGAAAGGGGCCAGTCACTAGTGAGCGTCTCATTGATATTCAAGCATTGGTTTGTAGGGATTTCCTTGATTAGTCACAGAATTTCATTACGAGCTGACATCGGATGAAACAGCTGTCTAGTACTCCCAGGTTTTCCAATGGTTGTCTAACTAATGTCAGCTCATGATGAAATCCTGTAATAAATCAATCAAATCCCTACAAACCAATACTTAAATATTATTACTGTTAATAATCAAAGCTGACTATTCCTGAAGTTATTAAAAATCGTCTTCCCAAGTTCATTAAACTCTCCTTTTAAATCACTGACTGGCATTTAGTATACCCCAGTAAATGTATGATTCGACAATACATGAAGGATAAATTATCGGTTATGTCCACCTCTATGTGCATCTATTCTTTCAAATGCTCCTATAGAGCTGATTACATTGAACGTTATAAGCGTGTTCTCTTGAAACGAATAGCTGAACACTACTACCTGGTTTGGTTGGTGAAAGACGAGTAGAGGATGACGAAGTTTTCCATTTGTGAACACCTTCTTGAGTTAGGTCATTCAGCCACATACGATTTATCTTTTAACGTTAAATCGACAAGGTCAAATTCAGTTACTCTAAAAGTTTACGCTTTTGCCACTTATGTATCACTGAAGCCCTACCTGTACATGGACAAAAACCTAGTGTATTGAAGAAAGTTATGTTAAACCTGTTTCTGTACCCTAGTCACAGTAACGTCCTTTTTATCACTTGAATTCATTCCACTTCACTTTGTCTTCACTTTCTTTATTGTTATGAGTGAACCCTGTTTATCCTTTACCTAATCACGTATGAGATTGCATTATTGAGCAGTAAACTGTGTGTGTATGACATAACTGATACAACTACTCAAAAGGGGTTTCTAAATATGCAAGGAAATTACGTAATATTGGATGGAGGATTTCATCATGAGCTGACATCAGTTAGAGAACCATTGGAAAACCTCTAACTGATGTCAGCTCATGATGAAATCCTCCAACCAATCAAACAAACCGAAAATCCCTACAGAAACCAATACCTGGAAATTCATCTGATGCTCACTAGCGACTGGCCTTATTCAGGCAATTACCTGGGGTTCTAGTGGGAAGCCATGACCAGTAGGGTACAGCAGGTTGGAGGTGAGGACAATTACTCGCGCCGAAGACATTGGCTAGTGGTCGCGCTATGTCGTGAATTGGCAGAAGTTAGAATTCATGGGCTGGCCATTGGATTGGATCCCAGTGGCTTAATGGTCTACGAGCTCGCTAGCCTTGTAACCAGAAGGTCCTGGGTTCGAACCCTTGCGGTGGGTGCGTACTGATGAAGAGTCCCAAACTAGGACAGAGGGAGCAGCTGTCCAGTACTCCCTGAAGGTTTTCCAGTGGTTCTGTAGCCTATGTCAGCTCATTATGAAATCCTCCATCCAATCAAACAAAATCCCCACAAAAACCCGTACTTGAAAATTTCGTAATGACCAACAACTCAATGGATGTAAATGTTTGAAGTTTGGTTAGGTAAAAACTGTGATTAGGTGAGAAGCAACGTGATTTGTTGAGTGTTCACTTGACAAGTATCAAAACCTAGTAAAGCACGTGTGAGTGTTAGTAGTGAATCACTTCCTCAAAGTAGAAACAAACAACTAGAAGGGAGTTTCAAACCTTAGCAGAATAAGTGAATGAACAAATCTTTCCTGAGTTCTGGGTTACATTGAAGAACCGCTCACACAATTATAGAGAAATAATATCCCCTGTACCATTCAGCCTTGAGTTCTAGATAATTTTAAAAGAAGACTCTAAAAGAGCTGTTCACGCTGAGTTCGACAGGTCGTCGATGACTGATTGAGTAACTAACTTGCACTATATAACTTTCATTGCTGAATTGTGTTGTATTCGTATCAGTCATGAGTAGTGTTCATGAGTGTCTAGAATAAATAAAATAAATAAATGCAAGAATAAACAGTAAACATTTTTTAAAATTATTTTGGAAGTTTTGTTTAGAAAAAATAAGTATACAATTCTTGTTTTGGACCGTAGTGCACTTGTAAACGAATTTATGTTTACGTCAATCGGACACATATATGTCATTTTTTAATTCATGGAAAATTCCCATTGTAACAAATAGAAAATTAAAACAAGTGATTCGGTGAAGAGACTTTTCAACGAATTTATTATCAAGCTGAAAAATCGTATATATATATATATGGTTTTTTAAGAAGTAATATCCGGTGAGGGAATTGAATCATACATGTGAATGCATAAAATAATAATAGTATGAAATGCAATTAAAATGTTTTTGATTATATAGTTAAATGTCAAGTGACAAAACAATTAATGACATATATAGAATAATTCATAGGATGGATAGAACTTGGAAAGGGTGTGCAATTATAGGATTAGTGGGCGAATCGAATAAAATAAAAACTTTCTATGCGAACTTGCCTTGTAACCGGTTCGAACCCTGTCGGTGGGTGCGTACTGCCGATGATTCCCAAACTAGGATGAAACAGCTGGCTGTCCAGTAATCCCTGGTTTTCAATGGTCCTCTAACTGATATCATTCCGTGATCAACTCGTAAAACTAAAATAAAAACTTCACGTAATATTGTATGAAATTTGATAACATAGAATTTAATGTTGCAAAACAGAATTGATTTAAAATGACAAGTGGAACAAGTGAAATAATACCGGGGACAGTTCAAAGTGGGAATAGTAATAGTTACAATTGACGCAATAAAGGAAGAGTATAAAAATTAAATAGACAAAAAGAAAAAATTGGTAGAGCTAAAATATGATTGGGGATTACCATACTTTAACATAGAGGGATTAAGACCATGAAAGTTGGAGGGGTTGAACGTACTTTTTCTGTATACAGAGATCTGCCTTTTCTGTTTCGATAGCCAAAGCTTCACCAATACAGATGAGTCGGGTACGTAGGGTTTTGCGTAAATTACTCTTCGCCTTGTAGATGACTTTAAAGATGGAGGCTACAGAGTTAGGGTGATCATTATCGACCAGATGTTCAGCGATCGCGCTTCTTATTGCTCCACTTCCACCTCTTCGTAACTAGGCAGGATAGTGTTTTTGCACCCTCTTGGACAAAACTCGAGTCGAACGACCCATATACCTAGCTCCACACGAGCAGGTGAATTGATAAGCGCACATAGAATTAGTCAACAGCGGGATATTGTCCTTCAGATTATTGAACAGTAATGGTCGACTGGTAAAGGCTATTCTCAGAGATGCAGCAGGGAATGTTCTTTTCAGCAACTGTGATATCCTTCTTTTCATGATATCGGAAGCTAAATCACCTTTGAATTCCAGGCTCATATACAGTATTTTCTTGGGTGCGGGTGATAAGTCACGTTTTATAGGATTTGAGTGTATACTCTTGTCTATGATTATTCCATTATTTCCTTGATTTCCAAGAGGAACGCAGAGCTTCACCTGCGCATCTCCATTTGATTCTGTTCTCTGAAGTCCTCTTTAGCCGCACTGCAGTTACCCACAAGCTTCATTTTCTGCTGATACGACATCCTTCATGTCACACTTAGACCACAGCCTAACTCCACGTTACCCGTTCGGGTTCCACTCAAGCGCACCTCTTGAGCGTGGTGTCACTCAACTGTCTCCTCAGTGTGCGTGTCTGATCCATCCACATTCCTCCTGGCATGTTTGTTAGCAGCTAGGTTCTTGGATGGTTCGTTTTCAGAGTCCCTTGTTTCCTATCCTTTCTGGCCATCTGATCTTTAGTGTCAAGTCAGCAAAGTCTTCACTAACCTGCTGAAAATGCTTTCCATGAGGCGCGCCAAGTCTCTGAACTACGTAGAAGCAATGATTTAACATTAGGATTGAAAATCCGGATTTTGTTCCTCATGCTGAGTGCTCATTACAAACTGATAAAAGTTTGTCTTGCATTCCCGATCCTACCTGGCTTTGACTTCCTCATATTTACCACCGGTAAATGAAATGATGCTGCCTAGACAAGTGGAAGAGAACGAAGAGTTTGTGTGAACAGGATTTTCAGGATACTGGCTGTTACATCCTACCATTAATAAGTTGGATATCGTTATCACCTGTCTCCCTCCCTCTCTCGTTTTTGAGTAGGATCAATCTGGAAAAGAACTACAGACATCCGGACATGCTACCAATTCTTTAGATCTGTGACTATTGGTTTGAATCACTTAGATAGTAACAACAGAAGACAAGGGCCAGGCAACAGATCGTTTATTAAGGAAAATCAACACATTTATAGATTTTAATGTGCATTATTATTAATGATAATAATAATTTGCTTTATTCCAAAACAGTACATGTGATACAGAATGGAATTCTCAGCATTTTTACTACAGTATTGCATCCAGTTAGTACATTATCAATAAATAAAATTCTACATAGATTAAGGAAACCACAGTTCATTATTACAACAATACATTGGCATGTCAGTAGCAAAGGTAAAGCTGAACAGTGTTTGAAAAGTGGGAGCTGTCATATTTACTGGCGTAAGCGAGAGAAAGAAACAAAGCAACACATAACGGAAGAAACAAAAAGAGAGAGAAAAGGAAAAGAAAGAAAGAAAATGTTGTACCTGTAAATGATATGAGTTGGAAAGACGAGGTCCAGTTGTACTACTGACTATTTAATGAATTATAGGTGTCACGCCTAATGCTTTCTTTATCGCACAGAACACGAGCTAAGTAGGGTATGGTTGAGTTTTTGCACTTGCTGGTGCGAGCATATAGTTTTCTATATAGGCTTCTGGTTTTACCTGATGAGATGCAAGGGGAGAGTTGTGAGTGAGGAGGGTGGTGTGAGTTAGATAAAATGGACTTAGCCCATTTTTCACATGAGTCCAAGTGCCTGTCAACCAGAATATTAACAAGCTGGTTAAGTGGCACATTGCTTACCCTGCTGACAACATTTAACATCCTGCGTAATATGTTATAGTCTTTCTTCAGTAGCCCGGGGAAAACTAAGGGGGAACAATAGAGAATAATAGGCAGGATGCGAGAATTAACGAATTGTAGGAGTAAGGATTGGGTTATACCAGAATGTTTTAACTTCTTAATGTAGAAGGTAAGACGGAATATTTTCTTAGAAATTGTTAAGATATGAGACGACCAGGAGAGATCAGCAGATAGAATGACGCGAAGATATTTAATTTCCGACTTGGTCTCTATTTCAGTGCCATCTATGTTGCACTCCTCTTGAGTGCTAACCGGTTTGTTTATGTCAGATTTATCCGTAAAGGTGAAATTGACTGTTTGACACTTAAAGGGATTTAAGGTAAGACCATTTTCCTTGGACCACTGGCTAATTTCTGACAGAAAGCCATTAAGTTTAGAACAGTCGCTTTGACATTTGATAGTCAAAGATACAGACAGATCGTCAGCATATTTGACAAAATTAATGTCATTTGAAGATGGTAAGTCATGTAGAAAGAAAGAAAAGAGAAGTGGGGAGAGTACAGCGCCTTGGGGAACTCCGGCTTCAGTGAGCACAGCAGAGGAGGATTTACCTTTGTATACGGTGTACTGCATTCTGTTAGAGAAGTAGGAATGCAACTAATTATTGTAGATTATTGTTAGTAGAAAATACAGTCTTTTGATTGGTTGCTTCTCACAGAAAGTTAACCTTGCATCTCTTTGTGGCTGTGTCAGATCACCCATATGCTAACTGCATCCGCCTACGCAAAGCCTTTGTTCTCATTTTCTCACCACCAATATTGGGGACGTAAATATTGACGTCAATTACTGTCTACCAACTTTGGCTAGCAGCCAGCTCTCACCACAAGATAAATGTTTCTTCCTTGCCTGAGGCCTTCCAAATGATAAAAAATTGGTGGTTAGAGATTCTTGGTGAAAGAATTCAGTATCATTTATGACGGTGCAAACTTATTCGCGATACTTCTAACTGTGTATATCAACTTGCGTTTTTGTGAAAACAAATCCGTATGTCGTATGGAAAGGCGACTATCTATTCGTACGGTAGAACATTTTTTCAAGCGACTGAAAAGGTTGAAGCTAAGATACCGAAGAGTACAATAACGAAGCATATTCCAGATTACCAACATGATACTGACTGCGTAAAATCGTTCACTGTTTTCAGTAAAATAACAAACATAAAGATGCCTGCAGTCGCAGATGTTTGTGCAGTTCGGGTCTACTGACATAATCTCTGCGTGCAGAAAGAAATAGTGATCATTCAGAACCTGCCATACTAGTATCTTTCAAACACGAATTCCCCTTGATGAATTTGAAGAAAGGAGTAACAAGAGATGAAGCAGGACAGAACGGATCCATCTTTTCAACTGTACGCAACCTGAATTATTATTATTTATTGTCATTCCCTTGCGTTCTGAGTGGAACATAGGGCTTCAGAAACACATTTCCACGTTGTTCTGTTTTCCGATGTCCTCTTCAGCTGGGTCCACGATTGGACAAACTCTCTCATCTCTTCCTCACACGACCTCCTCCATGTCACCCTCGCATTGACGACCCACTTGTCGCTTCCCATTTGGATTCCACTCGAGGGCCTGATGTGAATAGTGAGTGTTAATAATTTCATTACAATTTTAAAATACTTTAGATCATTGAAAATAAAAAGTGGAACAATAAGTCAGAGTCACCGTGATACATACATGAATCAAAATGTTTAGTTGGTATAATATAAAATAATGTTGTATTTATATATGTGTAATGTGCTGGAGGTTTTTCGAAGAAAACAAAAGGGTGGGGAGCGAGGATAGTAACAATACACTGAGGTGCAAAAATTAAAAGATTACGTAAGTCACTGGAAAATCGCTAGTAAACAAATGAGACATCAAAAACTGTTGTGAGTTAAGCTCATTCTGTTCGATAACAGACATAGGAGGCACGAAGTTTAGTATGTGATGATGTAACTAGGTAAGAGTGAAAAGAAATCAAAGCTAACATGTATTAAAAGGTGATGTAATCAATTGAGGTTAAAAGACGAATTACCAAGGTAGAGAAAGACTTACAACAGATTCGTTTTGAATACATAAGTCAAGTTTAAACCGTTTGATAGCGATGGCTTCTGCCAACTGCAAGAGACTTGAGCTTGTTTATTTGCCTATTACTTTAAAGGAATTGAAGATGTCTGCTTGGTGTCCTGTGTAAATCAGATGTCTTATGACTAGGCTGCTTAAAGATTTACTTACTTCGTGCATTTATTCCCCTTTATGAATTTGAATAAAGCAAGAACAACAGTGGTTTGTGCAGAATAATATGGTATCATCATTTATTTCGTTCGCTTCTCATCAGCTCAGCTGAATGCAGCCGAGATAAATCATTGTTAACTTCATGTACAGAAAAGTTTTAACATAATTGCAAATTTTACATAATGCTAGTTGACAGGAGGTTTTGAACTTAGTGAACAGTACTCAGAAAATTACGCTCATATAGTTTTGCATAGGGAGTTCAAGTTTCAACAAAGTAAATGTACGCATACAATGATAAAGGAGTTACTCATTGAAGAAGGGGGATGGGTAAAATGACGGGTAACAAGTAAATTGAGGAGCATTGTACTAAGTTCAACTCAAATCATAGAAACAAAAGACAAGCAAAGTTACAGTATACCAAAGGGGGGCAAGTTTAAAGCCAAAGATTACGTAATCAATTGGAATAGAGAATGAAGACATTCAGTTACCATGGAAAGGAAAGATTGATAACTGTTTCTTTCTGAGCGTATAAATCGGGTTTCGAGCATCTGATAGAAATTGCTTCAGCAAACTTGAGGAATAGTGGTCCTTTGTCTATTGGTAATTTTAAAGCATTTCGCAATTTCCACTTCATGACCCGCATCAAGGAGATGCGTGGCAATAGCACTATTATAAGAGTTTGTTCCCTTGAGACGTAGGCTTTTCGGTACATGTTGAGAAAATCGGAGATGAGCCCTTCTTTCTGTTCTCGTAATATAACTGCTCCCGCAGATATACATAAATTTGTACACACAGTTGGAATTGATATGAGAAGGGTATCTGTCGACTTTTGACTGATATCAGTATAAAACTTGGGCACTGTGGTAGAGCATAACTCCGTTACGGATAAGATTTTATTTTGATAAATCACACAGTGTCATACAGTAATATTAACTCTTGACGTTTCGAGCATAAACTATTGCTCATAATCATATCAAGTTGACTGCACCAAAGAGCATATTGTCCGATAAACGGGAACCAACTTAGCTTCAGGAAGGGCTCTGCCTAGTAACGCACTGAATCTTCTGTTGGCTATTGCTGCAATATTTTCACTTGTGAAATCGAGTTGAATGAAGACAGGCTTTTTTCCCACTGTGAATTTTTGATGTTTGAGCCTTCTCATACTTCGTACTTGTCAATGAACCTTTGAGGGTGACCACTGTTTTGCAGCATCTTTTCGAGAATCATAAATTTTACTCACCTCATGCCTTCATTACGTAACTCCTTTATCATTGTATGCGTACATTTACTTTGTTGAAACTTGAACTCCCTATGCAAAACTATATGAGCGTAATTTTCTGAGTACTGTTCACTAAGTTCAAAACCTCCTGTCAACTAGCATTATGTAAAATTTGCAATTATGTTAAAACTTTTCTGTACATGAAGTTAACAATGATTTATCTCGGCTGCATTCAGCTGAGCTGATGAGAAGCGAACGAAATAAATGATGATACCATATTATTCTGCACAAACCATTGTTGTTCTTGCTTTATTCAGATTTACTTACTTTTAATGGCAAACTTTTCGATATGAGTCCAGAAAATCTAAGACAGGTCCTTCTCTCTGCTCTTCCATTTTGTCTGCTTTATCACACTGAATAAAATGCCTGTATTCATTTGCTGGAAATTTAAAGGTGACGATATTGCAGCGATGGTCAACAGACGACATAAGGAATCATTTGCTAGAACATTCCTTGCGGCTGGACTGATTCCTCTCTACCAAACAGCCTATTCATTAGTTCGGTCGACAGATACCCTCCTTTTGTCAGGTCCAACTATGTAGACCAGTTTACGCGTAGCTGCTAAAGCTGTTATTACTGCTGTTTGGACGGATTTGTTTTCATTCTTATTCCTATCTTGGTTACGACTATTTATGTTAGTATGATTATCTTAACTAGTTTCACTGTTGTCATCATCATTATTATTAGTTTTGCAATTCTTAATATTTTCAACTTCTCTGTCTCTTTCTGTGATATTTGGTTGTTTATTTTAGTGACGTAACTAAGCTGTAATATTCATGATATTCTTGATTTTCAGTCTCTTATAACCGTTTCACTTCCTGTCTATCTGAAATTGACCTGTAAGGCATTTTGACCTTTCGTTTTGTTATGGTTGATTCATTGTGGTTTATTTATTACGAATTGACATTAATTCGTGATTAAACTTGAAATCGATCGTAATCCATAGATGTGAACACTAGAAAAAGTTTGTTTATTAGTTAAATATTGCCTTATGTATTTCTCATGGTATATATATATATATATATATACATCACCG
Organism: Trichobilharzia szidati; assembly: GCA_944472155.2. Taxonomy (NCBI): domain Eukaryota; kingdom Metazoa; phylum Platyhelminthes; class Trematoda; order Strigeidida; family Schistosomatidae; genus Trichobilharzia; species Trichobilharzia szidati. Next base: position 76,122,809 of record OX235272.1, read on the forward strand.
ATGATATTCCTAACTGTGGTGGACTGGATTATGCGTCAGACTGTTGGGGGCGAGGAGTCAGGAATACGCTGGACCACCGATAAGAAGACTCTAGAAGATCTGTATTTAGCAGATGATATATGTCTAATGTCACACAAACTCGAAGAATTACAAGCGAAAACCAACAAACTGGCTGAAGAAGCAGCGAAGACAGGAGTGCAGGTGAACTTAGAGAAGGTAAAGATCGAAGTGATGAAGATAAACAACCAACAGCAACAACAACCAGCACTAATCACTATAAACGGGAGAGATTTGACAGAGGTTACTTCCTTCACTTATCTGGGAAGCATCGTCTCAACTACAGGCACTCGGAACGGACGAAGATGTCAAAGTCAGAATCAGAAAGACAAGATACGCCTTCATCAACCTGAAACCAGTTTGGAAATCTTCTGCATTCAGCATAAGGAACAAGATTCCCATTTTCAACACAAATGTCAAGTAGGTCCTCCTATACGGGTCGGAAACTTGGCGTGTAACGGAAAGGATACCCATCAGGTTGCAGACTTTCATCAACAGCTGCCCTTGCTGGCGCCATTCTGAGGATCCAATTTCTGACCAGAAAGAATTAGTTTCAAGAAACTATGGGAAAAAACCAACCAAGAGCCGATTGCTCAACAAATATGTGAGAGAAAACGGGGGTGGATGGATGAGGCATACATTGAGGAGGCCACCGAATGACATCGCACGCAAGGCCCTCGAGTGGAATCCAAATGAGAAGCGACGAGTGGGTCGTCAGTGCAAGGGTGACATGGAGGAGGTCGTGTTGGGAGGAGGAAATGAGAGATTATGGGCAATCGTAAAACCAGCTGAGGAGGATGGCAGAAAACAGAACAAAGTGGAGATGTGTTGCTGAAGCCCTATGTTCCACTCGGAACACTAGGGAATAATAAAATAATATATATATATACATATGGGACTATAGAGATAGGGAGTGATACTGCTCAAAAGAGTAGTTCTTCGCCAAACGTCTCTTTTAAATGAAGATAAGTTTATTAGTCATCTGAACACTTTTCAACTTGTCTTCAAAATATCCAATACTTATATAACTTGTTTGCGTAACCAATGAAGTACCTATTCACACACTATTTATGTGAATGAATGAAAAAATAATCAATATTCTGGGTTTAAAGTCAAAAGCTGAAACCATTGTATGTTAATTTCTGTACTGTTCATAGTATAGATTTGAAAATGATTATGCGTCACTTAGGTAGAAAGAAGAATAGATCAAGTAAATTCAAATCGACTTCACATTACCAGCATAATTCATTTTAGACATTTATCGTGACTCTTTGGAACTTTTTTTACAACAATGGTACACAATGACACAAAGTAGTCGTGTCATACTCGTGGAGTCAATTTTTTTCAACCTGAAAATAGGGAATGAAATATGGGATCTTTATCACCTTAAATGTCAGCGAAAATTTCTTTCCCTACTTTATTTATTTACAGAAAGCACATTCACACTGATCTTTCTGTTCTGTAGCTTTGATCACTTGTAGATGCTAGTGCAAAGTATAGAGTGTTGTGAATATTAACAATAAAGTCATTGTAAGTAGTGTGTTCCAGTCTTGGTGGAAACATCACCACTAATTGGAAGGATGCAAGCGATGAGACCTAGGTGGGGACAAAAAGTGACTACCGGATCCCACTATCAGCCACCACCAAACATGTTAACCTATAGAAATTGTCGAATCATCTGTGGTACTAGGAGACGACAGTATCAACTGAAAGTGAATATAAAATCGGTTGACAGGAGATGAGGAATGATTTCAGCAAATAAAAGCACTGCTTTCTTTACCTCTCAAATAACAGCTGAACTATGAAAAGTTGCATCCCGTTTAGAATCAGTACTAAAATACCCAGGAAACTACTGAGGAAAATAATGAAACCTGACAAAACAGAATGCTGGATAGAATTACACTGAATAAAGATTTTACAGAGTAAACGTTTCTCAAAGGCTGCTATGAAAAGCAAATATACTATGGAAGCAAAAGCATGAATAACGATCTTTAAACTATAAAAATACTAAGGGCCGAAAGAAAAGCAAGTGAATTCTTTTTCGGACTACTGAAAGTCATTACGATAATCAACTCAGGATGTGAAAAATGCTTTGAGAATGATATAAAACAAATACAAGTGAAACGTAGGGCCTAAACAGAATGTCTTTACTTCACTCTGTTCTCTGAAATCGTTTTTACCTGACTCAGTAATTGCCCATAAGCTCTAATCTCCTCCTTGTCACAGTCGGACTCACACCTCACTCGTCGTTTCGCATTCGATATCCACTCGACGACTGCCCGGCTTGTCATATCACTCGACGGTCTCTTCAGCGTATGTCCAATCCATCTTCATTTCGTTTTGTACATTTGTTGGGCAATAGGTTCTTGTCTGGTTCATTGTCTGCTGGAGTTTGTTGTTACTAATCCTTTCTTTAGTATAGAGTCAGCAAAGTCATCTGCTGACGAATGTCTGCCTCCTATCAAGAATGTTTTATGCACACGTTAAGTCTCCAAACCATGTAGAAGTACTGACTTGACAGTGGTATTGAAAATTCGGACTTTTTTCATTTTGCTCAGTACAATAGATTTCCACACCGATTCGAAATTATTGAGGATCTGGTTTGCTTTTCCAATCCTGAATGGCTCTGAAATCGTTATCCATGCTGATTGTCTTTAGTTGAAATAATGCTGCCTGTTGATAGTGGTTGGTGCTTGTTGTTGTAAGTACTCATTCTCAAAAAATGTGGTTCAAAAGGGTCTAGAAATAAGCGGAAGAAGTAGCAAAATAATGGCATCGAATAGTCCATACGAGGAGCTAACATGTCAACAGGGACTTAGCATTTCAGCCAAACATGATGAATTAACGAGAGATTTAAATTAACTTAAACAATAATAAGGATGAAATGACCCCTGAAAAAAATAATTAAAATATGAGAATTCTATTTACCCTTTAATGTCTGTAAGGATTTTAGTTCATCTGAAGGTGGATTTCGTCACAAAGTCTCCAGTAGTGTGCACCAACGACCCTACTACAGACTGAAATCAAAACCTTAGATGACTAGCTAAACACCTTGACTATTCAGCCACTAAACTGGAATCCAATGGAAATAAGGACGAATAGTTCAGCGAAGAGACTGTTTCCATAAGACTGCCAAAAAATGAGTCGCTTTGTTGAAATTTTTATTCTTATTTCCACGTTTAAATGAGTATTTTTTGCATACTGAAATCCTGTAATTCACATATTCTGCCTCCTCTCAATTCATGAAATGGTTGCATGCTAATCAGGGACGCCGGCTTCAAGCTGAACATGGTGGACCCTTCAGGTCATGAATTGGATTCCTAGGGTCAACGATATTGATCTATGGTCCGGGATTTTCTGCTCAGTAACATAACTATCATTTTAGTAACCAAAAAGAAACTATCTATGTATTCAGGCAGTTAACCTGGGATTCTAGTGGGAAGCCACGATCAGTAGGGTGCAGGAGGTCACCGAAGACACTGGCTGGTGGTTGCGCTGTGTCGTGAGTTGGCAGAAGTTAGAATTCATAGGCTGGCCATTGGATCGAGTCCCAGTGGCTTAGTGGTCTAAAAGCTCGCTAGCCTTGTAACCATAAGGTCCTGGGTTCGTCCAATGGCAGTGGGTGCGTACTGATGAAGAGCCTCAGACTAAGATGAAACAGCTATCCATTACTCCCAGGTTTTCAAATGGTTCTCTAACTGATGTCAGCTCATGATGAAATCCCCCAACCAATCATGCAAAATTCCCTACAAAACCAATGCTTGAAAACTACCTATACATTTTTGCATGGGATTAACTATATTTATTTGGTTTATGAGAAAAATAAATTGTACATTACTGTTAGTCTCTTGGGTTCCAAATGAAACATGGGAACTTCAACAGCGCATTTTTATTTCATCCTGTTCTCTATGGAGTTTCGCAGCTGACGGCACTATCTTCCATTAGCTTTTATCTCCTCCGTAACAGCCGATTCTTCTTTTCCCATTCAAGTTCTGCTTGCGGGGCTGGCTGCAGAGTGATGTCACTCATCCACCTTCTCAGCATAAGTCCAATCCACAGCAATTTCTCCCGGCATGTTTGTTGGGCAATAGGTTGTTGACTGGTTCTCTGTCCGCCAGAATTCCTGGTTGATTATCCTTTCTGATTGGCCAATGGGATCTTCAGTATCGAGCCAGTAAGAAGAGCTTTTTATGAAACTTTTGGAAATATTTAATATGAAGCGCCAAGTATTAGAGAAACTGTTGAACACGTATTCATGTATACATTAATCGGTCCCTAGAGTGTAACCAGTATCATGTTTCTAGTGCTTAATTTTGAAGCTGATTAAATTCTATCAATCAAGATTACGATGTAGTCGTCACGATGTGTCCTGAGAACATCAGTTTATTGATGGATTTCGTTTAAATAACGTTGTTAATAGTGATAATAATAACTCGACAATGTATAATAAAATTAATAAAAGTATTTTCAGATCTGATCGAATCGCAATGAAATAAACATGATGCTAGAATTCTTGATAAAAAATTATTCAAAACAAAATTATCATTATTATCGAAGTACATTATATGATTGTTCGACTTGTAATCAGAAACATCCATTCAACGTCGTCTGTATCTACTGCTCAATAAAAGTATACTTTATGAACACACAGTCCCCTTAAGCATTCTTTAGTCCTCAGTAGTTCTATAACTGGAATTATTCCTTGACGAAAATAGCTTCTCAGCGTTGTTAAATTTTGACCTGTAGACGCATATATAGCTTTCTACCTTTCAACGTTTGTGGAGAAGTTTATTCAGTGGATAAGTGTTTAGTGTGGCTCTGGTGAGGTGCTCACATTTCATACTTCATATATTTGGTTCCCTTGATGAATTTCGAAAGAGACAGAAAGACCAGATTTGCAGTATCAAATGATACCATCATTCTATTTCACCGGTTCTCATCAGATAACTGCAAACTACCTGAAATTACAATGGTTATAAATAGTGATATTTCTTACTTCAATGTGTGAAAGGTAATAGAGAAAAGATTATAAAATGTACATATCCGGAAGCAGTTGCAATCAAACATTTCAGACCAAATTTATGCACACAGAAAGAGAGTGTAGTCAATCTCTCACTCCCTTGGTAACCGTATTACTTTCATTACACTGATTAGTCAAACACACTAGTGAGCTCAGCTCACTAAGCAAGGTTTCAATTTGATGAACTTTGACCTTCTGGAGTTGCGATGTTGACGTTCAAGCTAACACTGTTTATTAGATTTTTCTGTCTTCTGTCACCACCCCACCCCTCTTTTTTCATAGTTTGATAGCATATACATTGATGGTAACTTTAACTTAAACTAAAAATTGTAATACTGATATTCTGGATGCGTTCATTTTATAATGTTTTCACTATTACCTTTCAAACATTGAAGCACGAAATTTTATTATTTATAACCATTGTAATTTCAGGTAGTTTGCACTTAGCTGATGAGAACCTGTGGAATAGAATGATATCATTTGATATTTACTTGAAATTCCATCGTCAAAAATACGACGTTTGCCTCACTAATGAGACTGTCAAACCAAGATACAAATTAAGCTGGAAAGGGATTGTGTGCTAACAATTGAAAATATAAAGACAGCTTGACAATATGGTGAGGGTGTTCACTAAACGGACTCAGACTAGCCAGTCTAATTAAACTCTGGATTTCACGACTCAGTGTCGAATACTGATAAGTATGTAAGTGATTTACTCTATGGATATATTCATCACTGTACTCTTTCCAGAGTTATGCGTAATGTCTCACGAGCTCGAAAGTCTACAGGTGAAAATCAAAGATTGGCGAAAGCAGTGGTGAAGACTTGACTTCCGAGGAATTTAGAAAAGGCTGTGTTAATGAGTATATCTAACCAACAACAGCACCAACTAGCACCAAATAAGATCAAATTAAGGAATCTAAAACAAGTCGTTTCTTTCATTTACAGGCAGGCGATATGGATGAAGATGTCAAAGTCAACCAGGATTTGGGAGGGGGGGCAGATCAAGCCTTCGTTACTATGAAATCAGCGTCGAGATGTACTACGAATAGTACATATAACAAGGTACAAATTTTCACCACTAATGTCAAGTCACTGCTTCAGTCATATGGTTCGGAGACTTAGTGTACATGTCAGTAAAAGTATCTGTAATAGGCTGGTACACATCTTCATCAGCAATTGTCTTCGTTATCTAGGTAATCAAGGTTAGTTTGCCCAACCTTCCACATAGAATAAGCAACAAGGAACTCTAGCAGGCAGTAAACCAGCCAACAATCTATTATTCAGTAAATATGTGGAAGGAAGTGTAAGTGGATTGGACGTATGAAGAAGAAACTATTGAGTGACATCACACGCCATGTAATCAAGTGGTATTCAGATTGGGAGAGAAAAACTGAGTGTAAGTCCGAGGTGACATGGAAAAGATCCCGTTAAGAGAGAATAAAAGCCTGAGGGTATCCGTGGAGCTAGCCAGAAGGATCACGACCAAATGGAGATGTGCTACTGAGGCCCTATATTCAACTTGGAATACAACGCAATAATAATTCCCTTCGAAAATCTGAAAGTAAGAGAAATAATGTCATACCAAAATGTACTTATCAATTTAAATGTGCCTGTGGTCACACATATAAAGGGACAACTCGTTGATAGTGTCTGATTGTAGCACTCGGTGAGATGCATTTGATTCTTTGAGATGGAAATAGTTCCTTTAGGATTGGAAGTGAGCTTTGGTAAAATAGAAGCCGAGGTACAGGTCTTCCTTCAGACGGTTACCTCCAGACGTTTATCAGACTATCGTATTCTCAAGTGAAACAAAGGGCTTCATCAGCACATCTCCACTCCATCCTGCTGTCTTCAGTTCTACTTAGTTAGCTCCGTGATTGCTCATAAGCTCTCTTCTCTTTCTCACACGATCTCCTGCATGTCACCCTCAGACCAGTTCATCGTTCTTCATCCGGGATGCATTCGAAGGCTTGTCATACTGTGTCAATTGGTGGTCTCCTCAGAGTGTGTCCAATGCATCTCCATTTTCTTTGTCATGTCTGTTGGGTAATAGGCTATCGGTTGGTTCGTTAGAAGCGTTGTTTGTTGTTAATCTTTTCTGGTCGGCTATCTGATCTTCGGTATCTAGTGAAAACAGATATTGATAAAAGCCTGCTTCTCGGAAATGCTTTTCGTGACTCCTTCAGTCCTTGACTCGTATAGAAGAACCGACTTAACATTACTGTTGAAAATCTGAATTTAGCTTACCATTCTGAGTGCAGAAGATTTCGAAACTGACTTTATAATGATTAACGCTTGTTTTGGGGTTATGATCCTAGTTTTGAAATCCCGATCCATGGGGTGTGACTGTAATTGAAACGGACGCTGGCCAGATAGGTGAAGAAAGTGACGTCTTTGTGATTTCTCCCGTTGATAGTGGTTGGTGATTGTTGTTGTTGGTTGGTTATCTTCATCACCACCATCTTCTCTATGTTTGCAATTATTCGAAGGAACTCACATTAGCCTAATCAACTTTGAGAACGATATATTACACATAGTCGAATAAGTCAGGGTGAAATTGCCATTTGTGTTTTCTTCAAATATGAATGCTGAATCAATTTATAAAATTTTACAATGCCTTTCCTTTTTATGTTTATCTTTTGTAAGTACACGGAAGGATTATAATTATTATTGTTGTTTCCTTTAGTTCCTAGAGGAAAATAGGGTTTCAGCCGCACGTCTACAATGCATTCGGTTCTCCGCTGGCGCTTTCACCTGGCTCTACGTCTGCCCACATGCTTTCATCTCTTCTTCGCATCACCTCTTCCATGTCACGCTCTCACTAATGACCAACTCGCCGCTCCCCATTCGGGTTCCACTCGAGCGATGGCCTGGCGTGTGATGTCACTTGGTGGTTTTCTCAGGGTGTAGCCAATCAACCTCCATTTCTTCCTGCATATTTGTTGCACAGTCGGTTCGCTCCCAGAAATCCCTTTTGCTAGTCTTTTCTGACCATCTGATCTTGAGTAGTAGTGAGCGAAGATAGTTGTTGATGAAGGTCTGTAGTTTGTTCTAAGTGCTCTTCATGACGCGCCAAGTCTTTGATCCGTATAGTAGCACTACCTTCACATTTGAGTCGAAAATCCAGCTCTCATTTTTCATGCTGAGTTCTGTTGATCTCCACACAGACTTGAGAGTAATGAAAGCTTGGTTTGCTTTCACAATCCCCGTTTTGATGATGTCCTCACCAGTTCCGTCCGCTTCCTAGGTAAGTGAAGGAGACTGCTTCTCTCAGATTCCTCCCGTTTATTCTGACTGTTATCTGTTGTTGTTCCTGTTGTTGTTGTTGGCCAGCATTCTTCAGTACCTCTGTTTTCTGTATGTCCACCTGAAGTCCTTGCTACCTTTGTTGCTTCTTCTATCTTCGACTTGTTGCTTTTCACTTGCATATCTTCCAGTTTGTGGGAAATCAGACATATATCATCGGCGTAGTCCCGATCCTCCAAATATTTTGTGTGGGTCCATTTTATGCCTGTCTCCTCGTTGCCGGCCCACTGTCTGTCTGTCGCACTATCCAGCCTGCCACAATCAGGAAAATCATTGGAGATAGTAGGCAGCGAGCCAGTCAGCCTTGTCTTACTCCCGTCCTCACTTCGAAGGATTCCGTGAGTTTCCCGTTGTGAATTACTTGAAATGCAGCATCATCGTACAACTGTTGGATGAGATGTATAATTGTTAGCGGCACCCCTTGGTAGTAGCGCAGACAGTTTCTAAATCACCTCTCGACAGACGCTGTCGAAGGCCTTTTCAAAGTCGTTGAAGTTGAGATAGAGAGCTGACTGCCATTCCAAGCTTTATTTAGTGTTGATCCGTAGTGTTGCGATTTGATCGATGCATGACTTGTTTCTCCTGAATCCAGCCAGTTCCGTCGACGTTTTTCATCCAGGGTGTGTTTGATTCTATCCAGGATGATGCGGCCTAGTATTTTGGTTGGGATGGACAGGAGCATAATGCCGCGCCAATTCTAATTTCTCTGGTGTTTCTGGCTAGGAAGTTGTAGAATTTATTTTAATTCGTTTACCTTCGAACACTGAATCTGTGGATATAATCTTGTTGACTATTAATACCTATAACTTACTGTCTGCCATTTTGTGACTGTTTAACACTAACTAATATCTATAACTGTATATATCAATGGATTTGCATGCCCAAGTTGACTCAAGTCAGTGAGTCTGTGGTTTACGTGTCTCAGTTTTGGTAATTGTTTTTAACAGTGATATCTTTGCTACGATCTTTGTTGTTGTTGTCGCTGCTTTTCCCGTTGTGATTCTTTTTTGACTACTGTTGTTCTGTTGCTTTATTGCTTATTTTCCTGATTCTAAAGGGAGCAATCCAAAAGGTCGCTCCTCTGTAACTTACATATATATATATATATATGCAACAACTTCCTTCTCGGGCGTGAGGCTAGCAACCCTACCCTGTAAACAAACTGCTACAGAAACTTCAGTACAATGAGTCTCCTTGTAAAATTTCTTGACTGAAGGATGAATTAAATTTAATTTAGACGTATAAATTTAAATGTTCATTTTCTTTTGTACTATATTGATTCAATTGTTCACCAGTTCAATATTCAAACTAGACAAGTGCATATATAAGTGCATTTAGATCAGTCATATACATACATATAACTAGAATGTTAATTATACGCAATACCTAATAATTTAGTTAGCTACGTATTATTGTAGAATACACATAATAACCAAAAATCACTCATTACATATGAAATTATCTGCGTAGAAATAAAACAACTTTTAAAAACATAAAGGACCAATACGAACAAATTGCCATTGACTATTGATCATAAATTATTAATACTAGTCTTAGTAGATTACAAGATTACCTTGACCTATATGAAGAAACATGTGGTCATAAAAACAAAATAATAGCATCAATAAATCAATAGAAATAATAATTTTCAAGTTTTCGCTAAGGGGATTTGATTGGTTACAGACTTGATCACTGGCTGATATCAGTTAGAAAACCACTGAAAACCAGGAAGTACCAGGACAAATGTTTCGTCCTGGTTTGTGGCTCCTCACAGTACGCACCCACTGTACTCAAACCCAGGACCTTCAAGGTAAAAGGTGAGCTTGTAGACCGTTCAGCAATTGTGACCTGACTCAATGGCCCATGAATTCCAAATTATGCCGATTGGCAGTATATGGCGCAGACAAAAACCAAAGTCGTCGGCAGGTAACTGTCCTCTTAACTGACATATATATACCCTAGGTGAATGGGGTCATGAATGCATACTGCCGAAAAGTCACAAAATGGGACGAAACAGCTGTCCAGCACTACCTAGTTTTCTAGTGGTTTTCTAACGGATATCAGCCAGTGATTAAGCCTGTAACAAATCAAACCCCCCAAAACAAAACTTGAAAATTTTTCTTTCTATTAATTTATTGATTCTCTTATTTTGTTTTTATGATCACATGCTTTTTTCATATAGGTCAAGGTAATCTTGTAATCTACTATAACCAATCAAATCCCTGCAAACCAACACTTGATCATAAAATGGACTATCGAATCATGAATGTACACCACCGAAGAGTCACAAAATAGGACGGAACAGCCGTCTAGCACTTTCTAGTTTTCTAGTGGTTTTCTAACTTGATACATTTATTCCCCTTAATGAATTTGGATAAAGCAAGAACAACAGTGGTTTGTGCAGAATAATATGGTACCATCATTTATTTCGTTGGCTTTTCATCAGCTGCTTACAGGCCAAAGTCATCATTAAGTGTATCTACAGAGACAATTTTAACATACTTACTCAGAGTTCATTTTTAAACAAAAATCAAGTAATATATGCACACAATAATAAATGTATATATATATGTACTAAACACTTCATCCCGAACAATAATGATCATACGCAATGGAAACTTTCGACATTACGTAATCAGATGAAGAAGAGGGTGAAAATATCCAGTTACCAGGGCAAGGAAAGACTGATAGTTGCATCTTTCTAAACGCATAAATAGGGTTTTAGGAGCTTGCTGGAGATTGCTTCAGCAAACTTGGGGAGAACTGAACTCTTTTGCCCTTTGATAATTTGGAACGATCTGGCGACGTCCACCTCATGACCCGTGTCAAGGAGATGCCTAGCGATGCCACTGTTTAAAGCATTTGTTCTCTTTAGATATAGGCTTTTCGGTACATGTTCAGGAAATCGGAGGTGTGCCCTTCTTTGTGTTCTTCCAATGTAACTGATATCAGCCAGTGATCAAGCCTACAACCTATAAAATCCCCCAAACCAAAAATTGAAAATTATTATTACTATTGATTTATTAATTCTCTTATTTTGTTTTTATGACCACATGCTTTTTTTCATATAGGTCAAGGTAATCTTGTAATCTATTATAGCCAATCAAATCCTACAAACCAACACTTGATCATAATATGGACTATCAAATCACACTGAATACTAATCAGCTGACTGAATATACGTTAGTGGTTCAATGGTAGAATGCTATCGAACCACACATGAGATCCGGATTTGACTACCTGCCTATGAAATCCCATTCGTCGCCTAGTTTATTAGCCTACAGTAAGTCTGAAGAAGGAGGAAGATTGGGCGTACGGTTAATAGTCACATCTCATATGGAAAACACCACCGCTAGCGAAACTTTAGAGGTTTGGGACTCTATACCTCAACTGGAAAGAAAAGGAATGGAAAAAGAAGACTGAGTTTTATGCTAACAGAACAGGAAAGGGAATTTTCGATGTCGAATTAGGTGAAACAAACTAATTGGGCAAATAATTTCCGGCGTAACTTGGATTTATTTTAAAACTTAACTCGGTGGCGTAGCGCTTAGTACGCTCGCCGACCATGCACATGGTCCGGGGTTCGATATCACATGCTGAAAGTTCCATAATTCTACCAGAAGTATTGTGTGAAATCAAGCCATAACAAAAAAAATAAATAAGGTGAAACGTTTGATACGTTTCAGTAAAGCAATTCATTTGTGGAATCTGAGGGGATATGACCAATTTTGGTGCAGATCTAGGCACTAATCGTTATAATTTAGAGTATCATTGGAAACCAGACAGCAGCACACAGCTGTTTCGTCCTAGTTCGGTGCTCTTCAGCATTGAGAAATCACGATTTAACGAGGGATGAAACGCAAGCGGATTCACCATCATCCAACTGGTTTGAATCGAATGATTTGTAAAATCTAACCTCTATCACTTCGCTAAATATACTCGGAAACCAATTTGTCATGAATGGTGGATTACGAGATGAACCTCCTAGAGTTCTAACAAGGAGTTTAGTCTAACGAATTGACCCTAATTAACGAGTAATTTATAACCAGCTGATTAACAGAAGTTATAATTCCTTATCCGCTGAATTCAGACTCAGTAGTCGGACAGTAAACAGGTTAAGATCGTGAACTAAAAGCACTAGGTTCGATCCCTAGTAGAATCATGAATATGAGCTACTCAAGATAAAATAGCTATCCAGTAACTCTCTGATTTTCCACTGTTATCTAACGAGTAGCTATGTGTGTCGAAAATCTACTTTGAAATGAAATATTGATCTCTATGTCAATGATAAAACAGATCAAGTCTAGACGACATTCTAGACAATTTATTGAACTATCCTTGTATATATTAAATTTTACTATCTGTTGAGTTATTTTATTAATTGGTAGATAAATAAAAAGAAATATTTCAGATTCAGAATGATTGTACAGATGTGAAAATGAATTCGCCGAAAAGAAACTCTTCGCTGAACTAGTGGTCTTCTCTCTGTTCAAATGGGGATTTTTCATGAATTAAAAATGATATATACCATTATTATTCTTTCTTTTCTAATGTCATTTAATGAATAAGTGAGGAAATCGATCAAATCCCTACTACCCAATACTTTGACAGACTACAGGATGGACGCACTGGACTTCTATTAGGAAGTATTGACCTATAGGACCGGTCATTTCAGATTTGAAGACACTGATAATACTGGATGACAGTGACACAGTATCACGGGCGGAATAGGTTTGTATTCATGGATTATTTCACCTCAACTCTGTGGCTGAATAATCAACACTTTGGTCTGTAGGTTCCATCCCTGATGGGGTTGTAGGTGTGTACTTCTGAGGAGCCCCAAACTAGGACAAAACAGATGTCCAGTGGTTTTAGTTTTCAATTGGTTTTGTAAGTGATGACAAAATCTGTCTTGAAATCGATCATTTATGTACATATGGACACTTAAAAGTGAATAATGGACTCATTAACCAGTGAATAGAGAGTATTTAGTTTTAGACAACTCCCATTTTCAATTATTGGCTTTGTAGGGATTTTGTTTGATAGCATGGAGGATTTCATATGAGCTGACGTCAGTTAGAGAACCACTGGAAAACCTGCAGGGAGTACTGGACAGCTGCCTCCTCTGTCCCAGTTTGGGACTCTTCAGCAGTACGCACCCATCGGGATTAGATTAGGTCCCAGTGGCTTAATGGTCTACGAGCTCGCTAGCCTTGTAACAAGAAGGTTCTGGGTTTGAATCCCGGTGGGTGCGCACTGATGAAGAGTCCCAAACTAGGACAGAGGAGACAGCTGTCCAGTACTCCCTGCAGGTTTCCAGTGGTTCTCTAACTGATGTCAGCTCATGATGAAATCCTCCATGCAACTCCCATTTTAGCTTTTCAGTTATGAACTATGGTTATCATTATAATTATTATAATTTCTTGGATAGCGAGTGAAGCATAGGGCTTCGGCAGCAGATCTTCATTGTACTTGTTTCTCTGCTATCTAAAACTGCCTACAAGATCTCATTTCCTCTCCGAAATAATCTTCGTAAAACACTCGGAACTACACCCATCTCGTCGTTTCCTATTCGGTTTTCACCTGAAGGTCTGACATGTGGTGTCAATCAGTGGTCTGCTCAGAGAATGTTCAATCCACCTCAATTTTCTTCTGCATATTTACCGGGTGATGGATTCTTGGCTGGTTCGCTGGGCTGTCAGAGTTCTTTGTTGCTTATCTTTTCTGGCCAGCCAGCGAGCCACTCTAAAGTGTCGAGCCAGCAAAGGCACTTGTTAATGAAATTCTGCATTTGTTAACGCTCACCAAGTCTCTGAACCATATAATCGAAGCACTGTCTTGAAATTAGTGTCAAAATTTCTGATCCTGTTATTTTTGCTCAGTACTGCAGGGGAACGTGAAGGAAAATAATAATAATAATAATAATAACTGCAGGTCTTCACACTGTTTCAGGGTAATGAATGCCTCACTCGTATACCCAGTTATGGATGGCCTTGAAATACTTATCTTTACAGATGCCTGTAGTCTAAATGACTGGTTCCACTGATGATGTTTCGAGAGTGTAATTGTTGGTTGGATGTCATCGTCAATTCTGTCTAACTAAAGTCCCTCTCCCACTATACCTTCTACGATACTGTTGATCTTGAGAAATAAATCTTCGAGTGTGTGCGACATTTTATCACTCCAGAGCATGGCCATCACCTCATTTCATATGGCCTGTCGTAGGATCCAATCCAATAAAATTCAGAATACCATAGGTGTTAGTAGACAGTCTTGCCTAACTCGTGTCTAAACTCGAACTTTCCACTGTGAATCAGTTGGCATGTAGCGTCATCATTGTAACTGTTGAATAAGGTTTATAAATGTATGCGGCAGCACTCTGTGGAATGTTGGGGCAGTCGCCTCTCCTTCAGTCATGATAACAATAATAACAGCTTTATTCCAAACAGTATTTTTAGTACAGGTATGGAATTTTCAGCGTGCATTACAATATTGCATCTAATTACCTCATAAATTTTACAAGATTTTAAAAACAAAAAGCAACAACAATAAAAAATAGATAAATAAAAAGAAATAAAAAAGAACAGCGTTGCATTCACATTTTAAACAATGCACCACAGGAATATGAAATATAAAATTAGTGTGTAATAGAAGATGTGAACAACAATATAATAGCAACACAGAAAGGAAAACAAAAACGAATGGGAAACTATTTGTCAGAGTGCCGCAGTAAGTTTGATCATGTCATACCTAACGGATTTCTCATCACATAACAGCTGTGCCAGATAAGGTATTGTGGAGTTTTTGTACTTGGTAGTCCTAGCATATAGCCTCCTATAGCTGCTTCTAGTTCTACCAGATGAAATGGAAGGAGAGGGCTGCATATAGAGAGGATGCTCAGGGTCTGACGATATAGTATTCGCTAGTTTCTTATATAATATTATATGTCTATCCACAGTAGTATTAACCAGTTGGTTTAACGATATCTCACTTCCCCTACTAACGGCTTTTAGTGCCCATATCAGCAAAGTAAAGTCTTTCTTAAGTAGTTCAGAAAAGATTAATGGAGAGCAGTAAAGAGGGATGGGTAGAATACAAGAATTGACAAACTGAGAAAGCAAAGACTGCTTTATACCTGACTGCCTTAACTTCTTAACGTATAACGTTAAGCGAAACATCTTCCTAGTAACTAGCAAGATGTGAGAGGACCAGGAAAGGTCGAAGGAAATACTCAGTCCAAGGTACTTGACATTAGATGTAATTTCAACCTCTATGCCGTCAATGATAGTGGGGCCATGTGAGCTAGCTAGTTGCTGTAGGTCACGTTTTCGTCTGAAAGTGAAATTGACTACCTGACATTTAGACAGATTTAGCTTAAGACCGTTTGAAGAGGGCCACTGACTAATTTCCGACAGAAAGTAATTTAATTTGGAACAATCTGACTGAGAGTTGACAGGCATAGAAACAGAGAGGTCATCATATGTTACTGTGAACTGAATTTCAAAAATCATTACAATTTATAAATTATTCGATTATTATTTGATTTAATGATTTATTTTGATAGTGTCAATAGAAGACGGAGATTATCTGAAAAATGTCGCACTCAGTATAAAGAACAGGATTTAGATTCCCAACACTGATGTTAAATCAGTGTTTCTATAAGTTCAGAGACGGCATATACGTCATCAAAAGCCTTACCAAGGAGGTGCTAGCGACTTTCATCAACAGCTGCATTTGTTCCATGTGCAAGACCAGACTGACCTTCCAGAAACGATAAGCAACAGGGAACTCTGAGATACAACCATAGAAAAAGGTACTGCCTAAAAATACGCCAACAGAAGTGGAGATAGGTTGGAAACAAGCCAGGAAGGCTGTTGAGTGACGTCACGTACCTCGCCCTCGAGTGAAACATAAATGGGAATTGATGAGATGGGCTTGTGTCCAGGGGGGATACAGAGTAAATCACGTGAGGAGGAAATGAGAGCTCACGGACAATCGTGAAGCCAGGAAAAAAGGACTGTAAAGAGCAGACTGATATGTAGATGTGCTGCTGAATCCCTATGTTCCACTTGGAACCCAAGGGAATAATAATCTGCTACTTTGTTTCAATGCTTAAGCACCAACAGAATGTTTATCAAGTTAATTTTCATTTCACATAAATGATGACGTTGAACCGAAATGCTCCGTTTTGTAGATATCTCAGTGGGGAACGCAAATTAACTTAAGAAATCAAATAATAACCGACACCTGTTGCACAAGAGGTGGTTCTCGTGGCCCTTGTTGTCTAATGGAAATTGCTGTGGCGTTTTACATGTTGGGTGCAGAATTCAAGTTTCAATGGGGACACTATCATTCACTGGGAAGACAGGCATATCCAGCTGACGAGTCACAAACTAGACGAAGTGCTCATCCTAGATTCCACTTCCAGTAACCTTCAACCAATATAGCATCACCTCCTTATCATTTTAATAAGCAGCTGTTAGTTCATGGGAAGAATATGTGAAATATCGACAACACAATAAGAAGACGTAGTTTATCTGAAACGTGTAATGTATTGGCGCAACACAATTTGGACATTCTGATCACACATGTACTTGCCATACACAGTTTTTATATAATGCAAGAAGGCATGAATAATTGCAATACAGGTCAGATTGTATACAGGTCAAGGTCACAAATAATGGGTAGGGAGACACGAAAGGTGTGGGTGTGACCTGTATTGTAATTATTCATGCCTTCTTGCATTATATAAAAACTGTGTATGGCAAGTACATGTGTGATCAGAATGTCCAAAATGTGTTGCGCCAATACATTACACGTTTCAGATAAACTACGTCTTTTTATTGTGTTGTCGAAATTCATAAAGGGAACTAATTGCTTTAAATATGTGAAATAATTTCAAAAAATTCACTTTACATTACCCTATTAAGTTCGACTTCCAGTCTTATCGCTGTTATGTAAACCTGTGACCGGTTATTTCTACTAGATTCTGACAGATTTAGTTTAATCTTCGGATGAGTTTCATTTACTGATTATTCAACATTCAATAAAACTTACTGATGCATATAAACATACACGAATATTCAATATTTTCTTTTAAATAACCAAGCGTGAAATGTATTTAAACTCTAAAATTTACAGACTAATATTTTACAAAATAAGCATTTTCGTACTTTGGTCCTTCAGGTATGAATTAATAAAAATTCTCAGAAATATAACGTTTATTAATGAGTTATTGATCATTAAGGTGATCAGGTATACAATACTTTGTTAAAAAAGTATTTATTTACAAAAATATACGTTACAATAAAAACAAACTTTGAAATAACAGGCAAGATTTTAGCTCAAGTAGACGTGGTTGAAGTTGACACTGATTGTGTTGCCTGTAGAGATAGTGAGAGCTTCGCAGTTCAATTTCCATCCAGCTCAGAGAATATAATAGCACCAAGTAAAGAATGACGGATTCCTTCTTAAGTGTATGTAAAATGTTGAAGTAAAGTTTCTTAATTCTACAAATCTATTACCAAAAACCACCAACTGGGCGGCAGAACAAGCTGAGACGGGACTTAAGGTGACCATGAAGAAGGCAGAGACATGAAGTTGTAACAACAGAAGACAAGGGCCAGGCAACAGATCAGTTTTATTACGAAAACCAACAGGTATTTATATGTATTTTACGTACACTAATAAGGCTCTGCCCGCAGAAAGAAGGCGGTCTTCTGATTGGTTGTTTGCAAACAAACGCAGTCTTCTGCTTTCTCGTTTTCGATATTTCTCGGAAATGCGAGCCACTTGTCTGCGAATCATATTTGTCCACGTCTAGGTCAGCTGTGATCGGTTGTTGAATCAGCCTAGATTAATTTCCACCAATCAGCGTAGATCAATGTCTACCAATTGGCTAGCAGCTTGCTCTCACCACAAAGTTACTTAACCTGTAAATGACGAGCACCAGTCAAAATTAGTGGAAGAAATCTAAGGGGAGTAACTTTTTCCACTTGTCTAGTCAGAGTCGTTTCATTTCTAGGCGTCACGGAAAAGGATGTCAAAGTCAGTCAGGATTGGAATAGAAAAGTAAAACTTTATTGCTCTGAAATTAAAGTAGAAATCTGCTGCACTCAGTATAAGGAACAGGATTCGAGTCTTCAACACCAGTGTCAAGTCGGTTCTTATGTACGGCTTAGCGCATCACCGAAACCATTTCCACCACGTTATTGAGGACTTTCACCAACATCTGACTCGGTACTGAAGCTAAAATTGGGCGACCAGAAAGGAAAAGCAACAAAGAACTCTGGAAACTAACGAACCAAGAACCTATCTTCAAAAAATATGTCGGAGGAAATGAGGATAAATAAGATACATACTGACAGGACCACTGAGTGAGATTACGTGCCAGATGGGCACTTAAGTGGAATCAATACAGGAAACAACGAGTTGGGTTGTGATCTGAGTGTGACATAGTGGAGATCAAGTAAGGAGAGGATGGAAGCTTATGGAAAATAGTGGAACCAGCTAAAAAAGACTACAGAAAACCAAGTGAAATGCAGATGAGCTGTTGAAGTCCTGTGTTACGCTTAGAACTCA
This sequence comes from Trichobilharzia szidati, assembly GCA_944472155.2. Classification (NCBI taxonomy): domain Eukaryota; kingdom Metazoa; phylum Platyhelminthes; class Trematoda; order Strigeidida; family Schistosomatidae; genus Trichobilharzia; species Trichobilharzia szidati. The sequence goes on from OX235272.1 coordinate 76,141,776, forward strand.
AGGGAATAATAATAATGTAGTGGACTGTAACAATATTCGTGTTAAACTTTCTTCCATACAACTACTGACAACATGATTCAGAGTAGAATTTGGGCATTGAGGTAGAAAATAACTCCACAATTCCCTTTGGAATTATAGTAATGAATCTACTGGTCTTCTCCCCCCCTAATAATAGCACTGTTATTAATAATTATTTGCTTTATTCTAATACAGTACTTATGATACAGGCTGGAAGTCTCAGCATTTGGTACAATATTGCATCTACATTTCTCAAAAAGACTATTATTTGGTATACGTAAACAAAACTGATAACAGTAACATTCTGACACTAAGAGTAACAATAAATTCAGAATGTACAAAAGTATATAATGATAATAATAACAATAACTGAAATTATAAAATAATAGAAATAGTGTCAGCATAAATTACAAATAGGAGAAGATCAAACAGCCATTTATTTTGCTATAAGTTAGATGTTTCACGCTTAACCCATTCTGTGTCACACAGAACGCGGACTAAACAGGCTATCGTTGAGTTTTTGTACTTAGGTGTACGACTATATAATCTTTTATAATGACTTCTAGTCCTATCTGATGAGATGCAAGGGAAGAGTTGTGAATAAAGAGGGTGCTGAGAGTCAAATATTATGGCTTTTGAGCATTTCTCAAATGAGTTCATGTGCCTCTGATAACGAGCTGAATTAGTGACACAGAACTTGCCCTACTGACAACCCTTAATACCCTTCGCAATATGACATAGTCCTTTTTGAATAGCCTACAAAAGACTAAGGGGGAGCAATAAAGAAAATCGGTAAGGTGCAAAAATTAGCAAATTGTAAAAGTAGAGGTTGACTTCTACCTGACTGTCTTAACTTCTTAATGGAGAAGGATAGATACACACACACACACACACACACAGTGAAACAGTATTATTTACTGGATGACAAAGTTTCGAACAAAATTTATTGTTCATAATCATTTTATCAGTTATAACCACACAATTTCTAAACTTACGTCTTATGGTATTCTTTATACTTTCCTAATCGTAGTAGGGATAGTAGAATTTCTCAGATGTCTGTGCTAGGTGTTGAATCATTCCTATTATACGTATTTGCAGTTGATTCGACAAACAAAGCCTCCGTTATCAATCTCTCCCTCCACTGTGTTACATTACATTTTAAAACTGTCATCTTATCCCATCCTATTGTATGGTTGTGTGTAATTGCATGTAGTGTGTGCTATAGCTGAACTATTCTCTAGATTTCTTATCTTATTTGGGTCAACTAATCTAGATTGTTAGATTGTAAGTAAAAAGGAAAGAAAATGGGAAGGTAAACACTAGTGTTTACAGGAAACCCACACATTCAAACAGATATTTGTACATCAAATCATCCTATCCTATGTCAGTGAGAACTAGATTGGTGAAATGTTCAAGTAATAGAGCACAAAAACTAAGAAGTACCAAGGAGAATCTAAGATAGGAAGTGAGGCATATAAGGGAAGCTTTGAAACTTAATTATTACCCTGATAAATTAGTCAGAAAGTATGTAAGGAAATGTAAAAATAAAATAAATAATAATAGTGATAGTGATAATAATAATAATACTAATGACGACATGCATGTCAAACATGCACTGTGCGTCGGTGGCACAGTGGTTAGGACTCTCACCGACCATGCACATGGTCCGAGGTTCGATCCCCTGCCGACGCACACCTGATATCTATGGTCGGCCTGTAAAATTTGGGCTACCGATATCCGTGCTGAAAATTCCATACTTGTACTGAAAATACAGTGTGGCATCAAGCCGTAACCAAAATAAAATAATAAAAAAATAAAAATAAAAAACAATAGGGAATATAAATCATCAATAGTACTTCCGTACGAAGAAGGAACCTCACGAGCCTTAAGGAGAGTTCTTAACAATGCAGGAATAAGAGGGGTGTTCAAACCCACAAACTCAATTAGAAATAAGCTTTGCCAGTTAAAGGATCCTGTGGAGCCTTTAAAACAATACAATTTAGTTTATCTAATACCCTGCCTTCAATGTTTATCGGGTCATATACATAGGTCAAAGTAGTAGAACAGCGGCATTCAGACTAGCCTAGCATAAAACTTTGCGAAATTTAATTCCATATTAGTTTGTTTATTAGATGTCTCACACAGTGAAACAGCATTATTTACTGGATGACGTTTCGAACAATATTTATTGTTCATAGTCATATCAATTATGAATTATGGTTGATATGATTATGAATAATAAATTTTGTTCAAAACGTCATCCAGTAAATAATACTGTTTCACTGTGTGATACATCTAATAAACAAACTAATATGGAATTACTTACTACCACAGTGCCCATGTTTTACACATATATTAATAGGATATAGGATGAACAAGAAAGGTCAGAGGAAAGAACTATTCAAAGGTATTTAATTCGTGACTTAGTTCCTAATTCAGCGTCCTCTATGCTACCAGCATCATTTGAACGAATCAGTTCGTGTAGATCACGTTTATGCCTGAAGTTAATGTTGTCTCTCTGCCATTTTGGGAGATTTAACGTAAGACCATTTAACTTATACTCCAGGTTGATTTCCGAGAAAAGCTTTTCGGTTTGTAGAAGTAAGATAGGGAAGTAACTAGCAATGAGACGATCACATCATCGACTTATTCAACGAAGCTGATTTCTTCTGAAAGAGGCAATTTATTAAAGAATAAGAGGAGAAAGAACAGCGCTTTGAAAGATGCAGGCTTCAGTAGCAAGTAAGGCAGAGGAAGATTTTTCTTTATGTACAGTATACTGCATTCCGTTAGAGAAATAAGGATTTAACCAGTTAACAGCCCAGGATTGGGTTTATATCAAGGAAAGCTTATTTGATAAAAGACATATAGACACATAATCATCAGCAAATGTGTAGTCGAGGAAAGTACATCGAACATATTTGGCTCGTTTGTCTAAGGAAAACAACATGATGATGTAAGACAGAAGCAGCATCTAAATTACTTCTGCCTTGTTTACATGGAAACTGTTTGGAGTCATTAAAACTTTTCAAGGAACATTCAAGGTTGAATAGAAGTAATTTTTCCATTAATTTGAAAAAAAGGAGAAGTAATTGCAGTAGGTCTGCATTTAACATTCAGAGACCAGTAGAAAGCTCATATTACTATTACACATAGAAGCATGGTGTACCAATCATTGTATTTTTGACACTAATTGAATGAAAAGCGGAATAATCGTTAGATGCCTTCGTATACGCCTTCTGGTTGGAACAAACAAGATGTAAGCAAAAGAAGAAGAACACCTGAGTAGACTCTGTTTAATAAAAGAAATCCACAGAATTATCAAGAAACTAATTACCATCAGACATCACAACGAACGACAGAAATTCAAATTTTAAAAATATAATAAATAAGAAGGATTATGAAGTTATACTCGAAACATCCAGAAAGGCAAGATAAGCAGCTTTCAATAAATCCAAAAATGCCACCATATTAATAGGAGAAAAACATCCTGCTAAGCTAAACCAAGTTACCAATGGAACACCACTAATGTAGAACTGACAGCCTAACTTGCAATCTGTAAGAACAGTTGTTAAATACTGTCTACACAGTGGTGGTCTTTATAGATACTAGTGGGTCCGTAGTTCGGAAGTACAATCCTGGCCAGTTACACATACAGTCCGGGGTTCAATCTCCGTCGGCCGCAGCCCCGAACTTCTCTCAGAAGGAAGGCTGTGCGGGAGGCTAGTAACCCTATCCGTATAAACAACATCCCTGCTACTGAAACTTCCCAACTCTGGCTTGAAGCCCTATGTTCCATTCGAAGCACAAACGAATAAAATAGCAGATAGGGTACTAAGTAACAGGCTTGTATGAGAAGCTCCTAGGAGGCTACACAAGCTAACATTGACGAAACGTTTTTTACCATAATATAGATAACCGGAAGTCATTGACTGTCAGCGCCAACAGCCTAACTGATGATTATATGACTCATTTTTCACCGATTTTTTAAAATAATTTTCTACTGTATTGTGTGCTGGGTGTTGTGCTGAGTCACTTGAAAAAAATGACACTTTCAACACCCAGAACAAATAGCGAAATAAATAAACGGCCAACTGACAAAACCTTCGATCATTATTCTGACATCACATGACTAGTCTTTTGTATCAGTTCATTAAAAGCTATCGGTGTTGAACGATTCTCTGACTACATTTTGATATGGATTATGACGCGAGGAAAATGTTCAGAACACAGTCACTTTTTGTTTCTACCTCAGGTATATCTCGAAGCTAAAATAATGAATCAAATGAGTTATACAAAAACTTGTCAACTTTGCCGCGAAAGGCTACATATCTAGATGTCTTCATCGATGAAGCAGGATTTCTGAGCCTATTAGAAAGGTATCTTCAGATTCTAGTACTGGCACTTGTATATATCGTTTTTCATAAATAGGAAGCAACTATTACTCGTTATATTTACGCCTCCTAAACTATATGTGTCTCTAATGATCAAGTGTTTCTGTCAGCATCTAACGACGAGTGCAAAGAAATTTATTAAGTTATTGAATACTGACAACATCGATGGAAGACATTATTTAGGACAATGGTAGTTAGCGATATGCAACTTGTATCTGATGTAAATGAAATAATAAAGTTGATTCTTTGAAATAACTGCGAAGATTTGTACTCCAGAACACTGACGGGAGGTGTTTGTTCCTCTTCTTCTTCTTCTTCTTTAGCTTTGATACACGATTGTGATAGCGCCCCACCATCAGGCTTTGATAGCATGTCTTCGGCATTGACATGTTTAAGTACTGAGGTGTAATTTGAAAGTTGCTTCAATATTTAGGCTTTCTTTTACCTCTCTCTGCCTGCCAATTTGTTAATTAGAGAGAAGATTTTAATTTTCTAACTTTTGTTTTTCTCTACATTTCATTGTAACACGCAAGGATAATTATGCTTTGTCGTGTGTCTTTCTTTTTGCTTTTTTATTGATCTGCTGGGTTGATTTTCCTACTTGAGTGAGAGAGGAATGTTATTTCTCGATAAAGAAAGAAGACGAAATTTGCAGTATAAAATGATATCAGTCCCTGGCCAAATATTCTCAGAGTGCAATTATTTTTTTAATTTTTTATTTTTTTTATATTTTATTATAGCTTGATTCCACACAGTATTTTCAGTACAAGTATGGAATTTTCAGCATGTGTTATCGGTATCCCAAATTTAGCTGGCCGACCATAGATATCAGGTGTGCGTCGGTGGGGGATCGAACCTTGGACCATGTGCATGGTCGGAGAGAGCCCTAACCGCTGTGCCACCAACGCAGACATATTGTTTATACCGGACATTTCGTAGACATTTCTAAGTCCTTCAAAATATTAAATAGACAAAGGACAGCAAATTTACTACGATTTACCGAAGCGATTGCAATCAAACGATTCAAACCAACTAGACTTATGCATACAGAAAGAGAGTGTGATTAACCTCTCACTCAACCTTGGTAACTGAATTTTGATTTTGAATACATTAACAACTCGTCATCTAATTCAGTGAGTGATCTCAACTCACTGAACAAATCTTAATCTCATAAACTGTAACCACCTTTGTTTTTTTTAGAGTTGCTATGTGAACCTACAAGCTAACACTGTTTCTGTTAATTTTTTCTGTTCTCTGTCTTACCCCTCCCCCCTCTTTTCAACTTTAAAAACGTATAAATTGATGATGAAATCTTAAACTAAAAATTGTAATGCTTTCATTTTGGATCCGTAAATTTTATAGTATCTCTTCTCTACTACCACTCAAACATTAAAGTATGTTATTATCATTTATATAACCATTGTAATTTCAGGTAGTCTGCAGCTGATGAGGACCTGTGGAATTGAATTATGATATCATTTTATACTGCGGATTTCGTCTTCCTTTCTTTATCGAAATTTATCAAGAGAACGAAATGTATGAAATGTTATTTGTTCCTATGTGCATCCTGAGTAAAACTCACTCATCAAACTATTCATATTATTACATAACTTCTTTTAACAACTGTTTGTGACAACTCATCACCTTTGTTACTACCCTAATTTCACTCACACCTAATTTTCTTGACTGATTTTATATTACGTAACTCCAATTACCAATCTTCACCTGTTTATTTAAAATAACTATAACCAACTGTATTTCTGTTTGACAAACTTAATGTACATATACATATAAAATAACACATATATATTTGCTACTGTACAGCTAAGAAAATGAATTCACCGAAAAGAGACTCTTTGCTGATCTACGTGTTTTGTTTTCATTAATGCCTGGACTGGGATTGTACATGAAATGTTATTTCTTCCTAAACAAGCTTTGGATTAGGTCTATACACACGCTAGTAAAAAGAGAATATAGCAGTATTCGGTAGCAGAATAGTTTGTCCGGCAAAATGAAGTACAACATACAAAACCCTTACATGGAAACTTCAATTTCGACTATTCATAACTTAATTTATTGCTGTGTCACTCAAAATTCTTGCAGAAGACGTGATACACAATATACTGCTTACAAGTTTTTGTCAGTAGTACACACTACACACACTGAATTTTGTTTCCTTCTGAATTTGATTAGCTGACCCGTTTAATAACCAATCCAGACAATGCAAAAGTGTTAACTGAAAAATGCTATCAGAATTCAGCAAAAACTTGGTTGAACAACTTTGACTATTACTGTACAATATTAAATAAGGCTTTTAGTGTGAACATCGATTTGTGACGTATGCTACTTACAAGAATTTATAAGAAGTACAGAGTTTAAAACTTTTTGAAGTGAGCTTGATGACAGGAGCAACAGATGCAATTGTAGGAGAGCAAAATGGAGATAACTGAAAAGCAGTTTATAAAAAGTAAGAATTGATAGAGAAAAGAAATGCAACAGGAAGCAGAGAAAGAATGGAAAATTCCCATTGTAACATATAGAAAATCAAAACAAGTGATTCAGCGAAGAGACTCTTTTCAACGAATTTATCATCAAGCTGTACAGTCGCATATATGTGGTTTTTTTAAGAAGTTATATCCGGTGAGGGAATTGAATCATACATGTGAATGCATAAAATAATAATACTAGTAGTATGAAATAAAATTAAAATGTTTGTGATTACATAGTTAAGTGTCAAGTGGCAAAACAATTAATGTCATATATAGAATAATTCACAGGATGGATAGAACTTCAAAAGGGTGTGCAATTAATGGATTAGTAGGCAAATCTAATAAAATAAAAACTTTGCTTAATAATATGTGAAATTTGATAACAGAATTTAAATGTGAAAAACAAAATTGATCAAGAATAACAAGTGCAACAAGTGAAATAATACCGGGGACAGTTCATAGTGAGAATAGTAGTGGTAACAATCGGCGTAATAAAGGAACAGTATACAAATTGAATAGACAAAATGAAAAAAACTGGTAAGGCGAAAATATGATTAGGAATTGCCATACTTTAGCATGAAGGGATTAAGACCGTGAAAGTTGGAGGGGTTGAACAAACTTTTTCTGTTCACAGAGATCTGGCTTTTTGTTTCGATAGGCAAAGCTTCAGCAATACAGATAAGTCGGGTACATTGTGATTTGAGTAAATTACTTTTTGCCTTGTAGATGACTTTAAAGGTAGAGGCTATAGAGATAGGGTGATCATTATCGACCAGATGTTCAAAGTTTAATCTTCTTATTGCTGCACTTCCACCTCTTCGTAACCATGCCGGATAGTGTTCTTGCACGCTCTTGGGCAAAACTCGAGTCGAACGACCGATATACCTAGCTAGCTCCAGACGAGCAGGTGAACTGACAAACGTGCATGGAGTCGGTCAACAGCGGGATCTTGTCCTTCAGGTTATTTATTGAACAGTAATGGTCGACTGGTAAAGGCTATTCTCAAAGATACAGCAGGGAATGTTCTTTTCAGCGACTGTGATATCCTTCTTTTCATGATATCGGAAGCTAAATCACCTTTGAATTCCAGGCTCATGTACAGTATTTTCTTGGGTGCGGGTGATAAGTCACGTTTTATAGGATTTGAGTGTATACTCTTGTCTATGATTATTCCATTATTCCCTTGATTTCCAGGCGGAACATAGGGCTTCACCTGAGCATCTCCATTTGATTCTGTTCTTTGAAGTCCTCTTTAGTTGCACTGTAATTACCCACAAGCTTCATTTTCTGCTGATACGACATCCTTCATGTCACACTCGGACCACAGCGTAACTGCGCGTTACCCTTTCTAGGTTCCACTTGAGCGCACACGTGATGTCACTGAACTGTCTCCTTGGTGTGTGTGTCTGATCCATCCACAGTTCTCCTGGCATGTTTGTTGGCAGCTACAGCCTTGGTTGGTTCATTTTCAGAGTTTCTTGTCGCCTATTCTTTCTGGCTATCTGATCTTTAGTGTCAAGTCGGCAAAGTCTTCACTAACCTGCTGAAAATGCTTTTCATGAGGTGCGCCAAGTCTCTGAACTACGTAGAAGCAGTGATTTAACATCTGGTTTAAAAATGCGAGTCTTGTTCCTTTTGCTGAGTGCTGATTTCAAACCAAGGGAGGTTTGTCTTGCATTCCCGATCCTAGCTGGGTTTGACTTCCTCAACCGTACCACCGGTAAATGAAATGATGCTGCCTAGACAAGTGGAAGAGAACGAACAGTTTTTGTGAACAGGATTTTCAAAGTACTGGCTGTTATATCCCACCATTAATATATATTAACTGTTTAATCTAACCATTTGGGACAATAGCACTCGTGTTTTCCGTCACAGTGCCCCCGAAGATGCTATCCGGATCGAAAACAAAAGTAAAATCCAAAGCTCTGATAGCAATGCTACCAATACTAATGTTGGAAAATATTCTGTACTGTGCGTGCTGATGGGGAATCCCAAACTAGGACGAAACGGTCGTACAGTACTCCCAGGTTTTCCAGTGGTTCTCTAACTGATGTCAGCTCATGATGAAATCCTTCAACCAATCAAACGAAAAAAATACCCTTCAAAACCAATACTTTAAAATATTTGTTACAATTCAAATTTACTGCTCAACTATTGATTATACTTTTTAACTTTTGACTTTCTGGTTCAAAATTATCAACTGCAGAAACTGTTGTAAGACAACTTCACAAAGTACCAACATATACTCGTGGAGTGTGCTACTGATAAGATTTTGTGAGTAGTATATTGTGCGTATGATGTCTTATCAGCAGGAATATTGAATAGTACAGTGATGGATTAAGAGGCGAAGGGCTGAAATGAAAAAATCTTATGAAACAATTCAGAAAGCATGAAAGGAAGACAAAAGGAGGAAGAGAATGAAGAACATATGCAACTGGAGGTTTCAAAGTGTAAAGTTTATTTGTTTTACCCTAACACAATGTACATCATATTGCCAAATAAACAATTATGCTACTAAATACTAACGTGTTCCGCTATTACGCACATATCTACCACTATCTGTAATTGATTCAGTTAAGGAATTTAACTGTGTATTCAAACAAAATGCCGAATTATAAGACTAGATTGATTGAATTATTCACTACTGGTTGAAAAAAATAATTTTAAAATATTCCTTCCATCTTTTGATTGTTGTTAAAATAGTAAGTAATTCAGTATTCCTAATTTTACCAGTTTATTTGTTTAAATCTAATAAACTGGCGGTTTTTCGAAAACAAACAATCAAGAATTTATTTAAACCAGTTTTTGAGCATATATATGTAAAGCTTAGAAAGATAATTTCAAAGTGAATCACATTAAATGAAGATTTCATGAGTGTTAGGCGTTTCAAATTGTTTAAAAGTGTTTCAATGAATTAGAATAAAGGTCTACATCGTAAGTTAAAACTTCTTTTTATTCAAAAAAGACAGTTAATCAGTTCCATCCATGTTAAATTCAATAAATAATTAACTGTTTGATAATTGATTTATTCTTTTTGTTTTGTAAAATAGGCATGACTTTATTTATTATGAAAAAATTTACTAGTGAATTAATATGTCATCACTACAAGTGCGATAATGTCTAGAAAATGATTACAAGTTGAATGACAGTTCGAGATTATAAATCACAATAGAGTTAATATAAACAAGCTGTTATCAGTTAGAGAATCACTTTAAATTCAAGGCGACTACAAATGCATCTTTCGTCCCAGTTTGTGACTCTTCAACGGCAGCCACTCAGCATAATGTCTGTTTCCTCTCGAGATTGTAATAAGATGACAACCAATGAGACGGTATGCATCATTCCAATCTGTTTTGTCTTTTTACGTTTCTACCAATATGAGGTGTGATTCTTGTTCAGTTAATTAATGAACTGATTTCGACTGACTTTACCTGAGATGGTTAGGTGATCGTAGTAGAGAAGTCCTATTCAAATAGAACGATAATAGACACTTCATAGGTGTTAATTTTTAGGGATCACGTATTGGAAACCAAGCGGCATTAGACAGCAGTACGCACTGGTGATCTCGTCAGAGGTGGAAACCAGAACCTTCTGGTTATGAAGCGAGCTCGTTAACTATCCAGCCAATGGAATGGAACCTGATAGTTCATCAGTTCTAAATCCTCTCAATTCGCGATTTCACGTGATGCTCATTAATGACTGAGTATAAGGTGACGTTGCCTGAAGTTCTTCTGAGAAGTCTTGACCAGCAGGGTTCACCAGGTCGGTTGTGAGGATAGATGCTCGCCGAAGACATGGGTTGGCGGTGGTTCTAAAAACCATGAATCGGTGGAAGGTAGATTTCTTCGGTCGTTCGATCGGGTCACCGGTGTAGGAATGGCTAAGAAGCTTGCTGTGTAACCTAAGGGTCCTGGGTTCGAGTTTGGGTGGATTCATAGGTGCGTGCTGTTGATAAGTTCCAAGCTAATACGAAATAGCCATCCAGTACTTCCTGGCATTCAACGCTTCTCCAACTGAAGTCAGTTCATAACGAATCTGTAAATCAATCAAATACCCACAAACCAACAGATGAAAATCAATAATCATTGTAAAATTATTCTCAGGATGCTTTAAATCAATAGACACTTCATGTCGTTAGAGTCCACTGAAAACTTCAAAAAGTAACGAAATATTCAAATTAGACAAAAAGTTTGAATTTTTACAAAATACCGAATTATAAAGCGAGAAGAGGAATATTCACGAATTCCAAGATTAAACCAGACGTAACCAAGGGTGATTACGTAATCATAAGAGGGTAGATCTATTCAAGTAGAATGATAACAGACACTGTAGTTAATACGCTAGTAGACAGAGGTAACCATGATGTTAGGTTATGAAAGGAAAAACAAAGCATAACAAAGTCTATATATATATATATGTATATGATCTACTTTATTCCAAAAACAATACTTATAATACAGAATGGAATTCTCAGCATTTGTCACAATATTGCATCTGATTTACTCAAAATATAAATAAAATTAACCAGAGGAATTTGTTCACATGTACGGTATAAAGTCAAAAATATTCGAAGTACAAAATGAGAATAATAAATATAATAATGACAATAATAACAGTGAGTTTGTTACAAACGGTATTGACGATTCAGTTTGAAAATTTTAGCATGTTATAGATTATTGGACCTAATTTTCTGTTGATATAGTATAGTGAGGGAAAATACAAAATAAACAGTTATAACACAGCTTTAATGATGTTCACACTTATGAAAAAAAACAAATAAAAACAAAAAATTGCGAGGATTATAAATATAAGAAGTACAATAACAATAAAGGTTGATGTTGTAAGGGTGGAGGAAATAGCTTATATAGTAGTGCAAAGAAGGTTAGTTAGTTCATGCCTAACACTATTTTCATCACATGAAGTACGTGCCAAAATGGTATAGTGGAATTTTTATACTTAGACTTACGTGCATAAAGGCTTCTGAAAAGAGTTGTTGTTTTACCTGAGGAGACACAAGGTTCGAGCTGCGGGTAAAGTGGATGCTCACAGTCTGACAAAATCCCTTTAGTAAATTTGTTGCATGAAATCAAGTGCCTATCAATGACGATGTCAACGATATGGCCCAATGGGATATCACCACTTGGCTTACTGACAGTCTTCAGAGTTCTAAGAAGTATGACACAGTCCTTTTTAAGCAATCCAGGAACGAATAAGGGTGAACAGTGAAGAAGAATAGGTAAGATGCACGAGTTGACAAACTGTAAGATGAGTGGTTGGGTTATCCCTGAGTGCCTTAACTTATTATTGTAAAAAGTCAGACGAAATATTCGCTTAGAAATCGCGAAGACATGGGAAGACCAGGATAGGTCAGAAGAAAGAATTAATCCAAGATACTTAACTTCAGACTGGATTTCTATATCACTATCATCAATTTTGCAACGGTCATAGGAATTAACAGTTTCATTTAACTTTCTTTTACATCGGAAACTGAGATTGACAGTCTGACATTTAGAAGGATTTAGTTTAAGACCATTAGACGAAGACCGTCTGCTGACTCCTGAGAGAAAGCTGGGAGTTAACAGACATTGAAACAGTGAGGTGGTTGGCATACTTAACAAAGGTCATGTCATCAGAGTGAGGCAAGTCACGCAAGAAGAAAGAAAACAGAAAGGGAGAAAGGACAGCGCCTTGAGGGACATCAGCCTCAGTAAGCAATGAAGTGGATGACTTTCCCTGACATACAGTGTACTGCTTTCTTCCTGAGAATTAAGAACTCAACTATCTGACAACCCAACAGTCAGTTTGAGTTTCAGCAAACGTTTTTAGCAAAAATACCCCTAGGTACTGAGTCGAAAGCAGATGTGTAATCTAGAAAGGTGTAGCGAAAAAATTCAGCCCCCTTGTCTAAACTGGAGACAATGTTATGATGCAAAACTTCAGCTGTATCTAAAGTACTTTTACTGTGTTTATGGGCGAATTGTTTGGGATCATTAACGGCTTTAAATGAAGGTTGAAGATTAAGTAAGAGCAACTTTTCCATAGTTTTTAGAAAGGGAAAGGTAATAGCAATAGGTGTAAACTTAAAAAATGTTCCAGTAAATGACTTAGGTATAGGCACAATTTTAATGTCCTTCGAAACGGCTGGCACGACATTTCTGGAAAAAGATTCATTAAATGTGTCCATGAGGGGATAACACAGGATATCTGTACACTTTTTAAGAATAAGGCTAGGCAAATCATCTGGACCTAGACTATAAGAAGGGTTCAGCGACTGGAGACATTTTAGAACGTCATTTGTATTGAAACCAGGGAAGCAGTTTTCATTAACACTTGTGACACTTGTTGGAGGATGTATGAAAGACTTGTTTAGTGTGCAAAAATCACAGGAATAAGGAAAACTACTCATCTGCTTACCACCAGTAATTTCTTTAAAAAGTTTCCATATATTAGAGGCATTTTTACAGGATATAAAATTTTGGTTGTAAACTGAATTCGATCTGTGTATTTCAGACTTTATTAGGATGGATACTGAACAAAGAGTACTCTTTTCGATAAATTCATCATCAGGCTCTACAGTTATATATACATTATAGTGAATGAATGAATTACTCTTATGAACGACATTAATGTTTAAATAACATCGAACCAATAATATTGATAAATTACAGCTGAATAGCATCAACACAAAATAAGCTGAATGTCAGAAGAATTAGGAAAGATAATATTACGAATTCATGAGTTTATAGTTTCTACTGAGGGCCAGGGCAGTAGTAGGGGCTGGACTTGATATCTCTAGACATAACACCATTATTCACAAATGTATCTCTAATAGAAACAGTTAATTATATCTTATTTTTATTTTTTTATATTTTTCATTACAACTTGATGCCACACCGTATTTTCAGTACAAGTATGGAATTTTCAGCATGGATATCGGTAGCCCAAATTTTGCAGGCCGACCATAGATATCGGGTGTGGGTCGGCAGGGGATTGAACCCCGGAAAATGTGCATGGTCGGCGAGAGTCCTAACCACTGTGCCACCGACTCACAAGTGCACAAGCAGTCGATAAACATTGGAATCCATATTGAAATCCTAAAAGAATTGATATTAAGATGCACCATGAATGTAAACTTTAAATTTGACGGCACGCTTTACAGGCAAGTGGATGGGTTGGCGATGGGCTCCCCATTGGGTCCCATTCTGGCTGATTTCTTTCTAAGTAATCAAGAAAATGGACCTCTGAACAACCTTATCAGTAAGCCCTCATTTTATTGCCGATATATGGATGATACCTTTATTCTTTGTGATAATGGTTCTGATAGGAGTACAATAATTACTGAATTCAATGAAGTACATTCTGCTATGAAATTCACATGGAAAGAGGAATCCCAAGACAGAAGTGCCTTCCTGCATGTCCTACTTACAAGAAAACCAGATGGTAGCATAAAAAGAAATTTGCATAGAAAAAGCACTTGGACAGGACAATATACACACTTTCACAGCTTCGTTCCTACCAATTACAAAAGAAATTTGGTGAAGACCCTCAGCCACAGAGTTAGAGCTAAATGCTCAGAAGAAGTAATTGCAGATGAATTAAGCAGTGTATATGATACTTTGATCGAAAATGGCTATCCCGACAAATTTATTAAGAAACACATGATAAAGAAAGCTGAAAAGGACTACTCACTGTCTGTAAACAAGAAGCCTTTATATATACGACTGCAGTTCATGGGCGATATACCAAGCGAGATAATTACGAATAAATTAAGAAAATCAGTTCAAAGAACTTTTAATGCTGGCGAACTACAGGTATTATTCTCTACACGACCGATGGTGCTACCTCAACTGAAAGATGAAGTACCTAGACTAGCCACTTCAAATTGTATCTATCAATTCAACTGCGCTTGTGGAGCGAGTTATATTTGCCGTTGCTCTAGGAACTTGATTTTTCATGCTCGCGAACATGTCCCACTATGGCTAAGCAAAGGTGTAGTTAAAACTATTAACAGCTCAATATTAGACCATCTGGTGCAAACCGGTTAAAAAGCCAGCGTAGACGAATCCTCCTCAATAATATACCGGGTGCCTAACAAACTACCAAAATCGTCGAAGCACCGCTTGCTCCAAACAGCAGGGGCTATTGCAATTCGCCTCAAACAACCAGCGCTCTGTGTCCAAAAGAAACAAATCCAGCCTCTACTACTGCCCTGGCCCTCAGTAGAGACTATAAACTTATGAATTTGTACCATTACCTTTCCTAATTCTTCTGACATTCAGTTTATTTTATGTTGATGCTGTTCAGCTGTAATTTATCAATATTATTGATTTGATGTTATTTAAACAACATTAATGTCGTTCATAAGAGTAATTCATTCATTCATTATAATGTATATATAACTGTAGAACCTGATGATGAATTTATCGAAAAGAGTACTCTTTGTTCAGTGTCTATTCTTTTGAAAATTTTAATGGGCATTTTTAATCAATTAAAATATAATAATGACAGTAATAACAGTAAGTTTGTTTCAAACAGCATTGTCGATTCAGTTTGAATATTTTAACATGTTATAGATTATTGAATCTAATGTTCTGCTGATATAGTATGGTGAGGGGAAATACAAAATTAACAGTTATAACACAGCTTAAATAATGTTCACACTTATGAAAAAATAAACAAATGAAAACAAAAAAATTGAGAGGATTACAAATATAAGAAGTACAATAACGATAAAGTTTGATGCGTTAAGGGTGGAGGAAATGGTTTATTTAGTGGTGCTAAGACGGTTAGTTAGTTCATGCCTGACACTATTTTCACCACATAGAGTACGTGCCAAATATGGTATAGTGGAATTTTTATACTTAGACTTACGTGCATAAAATCTTCTGAAAAGACTTGTTGTTTTACCTGAGGAGACACAAGATAGATGATCACAGTCTGACAAAATTCCTTTAGCGAATTTGTTGCATGACATCAAATGCCTATTAGTAACAATGTCAACGATATGGCCGAATGGGACACCACTCGGCCTACTCATAGTCTTCAGAGATCTACGAAGTATGACATGGTCGTTTTTAAGCAATCCAGGAAAGAATAATTTATTTTTTATTTTGATTTACAGCTTGATTCCACACCGCATTTTCAGTACAGGTATGGAATTTTCAGCATGGATATCGGTAGCCCAAATTCAGGCCAACCATAGATGTCGGGTGTGCGCCGGCAGGGAATCGAACCCCGGACCATGTGCATGGTCGGCGAGAGTCCTAACCACTGTGCCACCGACGAACAGTAAAGAAGAATAGGTAAAATACACGAGTTGACAAACTGTAAGATGAGTGGTTGGGTTATCCCTGAGTGCCTTAACTTATTATTGTAAAAAGTCAGACGAAATATTCGCTTAGAAATCGCGAAGACATGGGAAGACCAGGATAGGTCAGAAGAAAGAATTAATCCAAGATACTTAACTTCAGACTGGATTTCTATATCACTATCATCAATTATACAACGGTCATAGGAATTAACAGTTTCATTTAACTTTCTTTTACATAGGAAACTGAGATTGACAGTCTGACATTTAGAAGGATTTAGTTTAAGACCATTAGACGAAGACCGTCTGCTGACTCCTGATAGAAAGCTGTTCATCTTAGTGCAGTCTAGCTGGGAGTTAACAGACATTGAAATAGTTAGATCGTCCGCACACATTTCATCATAGTGAGGCAAGTCATGCAAAAGAAAGGAAACAGAAAGGGAGAAAGGACAACGCCTTGAGGGACACCAGCCTCAGTAAGCAATGAAGTGGACGACTTCCTCTGACATACAGTGTACCGCTTTCTTCCTGAGAAATAAGAGCGCAGCTATTTGACAACCCAACAGTCAGTCTGAACTTCAGCAAGCTTTTTCAGCAAAATGTCCCTAGGTACTGAGTCGAAAGCAGATGTGTAATCTAGGAAGGTGTATCGAACAAATTCAGCCCCCTTGTCTAAACTGGAGATAATGTTATGATGCAAAACTTCAGCTGCATCTAAAGCACTTCTACTGTGTTTATAGGCGAATTGTTTGGGATCGTTAAAGGCTTTAAGTGAAGGTTGAAGATTAAGTAAGAGCAACTTTTCCATAGTTTTTAGAAAGGGAAAGGTAATAGCAATAGGTCTAAATTTAAAACATGTTCCAGTAGATGACTTAAGTATAAGTAGAATTTTAATGTCCTTCGAAACGGCTGGCACAACATTTCTGGAAAAAAGATTCATTAAATATGTCCATGAGGGGATAACACAGGATATCTGTACATTTTTTAAGAATAAGGCTAGGCAAACCATCTGAACCTAGGCTACAAGAAGGTTTCAGAGACTGGAGACATTTTAGAACGTCATTTGTATTGAAACCAGGGAAGCAGTTTTCATTAACACTTGTGACACTAGAAGGATTGGCATTTGTGGGAGAATGTATTGAAGACTTGTTTTAAGTGTACATACATCAAAAGAACAACGAATGCAATTCATTTGCTTACCACCAGTAATTTCTTTGAGAAGTTTCCATATATTAGAGGCATTTTTGCAGGATATAAACTTCTGGTTATAAACTGAATTCAACCTTTGCATTTCAGACTTGATTAGGATGTTAATTCTTTTCAAACCAATATTATCCTTCATTAATATAACTTTTTCTTTTCCCTGCAAAGCTTTCTAAGTTGAGGGGAAGAGAAATGGTCAGATATGAAGAAGAGTGTTTCTCTGGGGCAACAGGTGTCAAGACAAAATTCGAGAAAACATTTAATATTTGAGATAGCGTCATCAAGAGAGTCTTCATTAAACAAATCTCATCTTGTGTCTTTGAGCATGCTACTAAGATTCTGAGCAGTCTCCTTAGAGTATCAACTATGTACAGTTTTCTTGGACAGGTATGAGAAGGTTCTCTTGTGTACCTTTTCATAAATTTTGGGTAAAACCCGTACAATACAATGATCGGAGTTAAACAGCGGAGCTCTTTTACGAACTTCATATATTTCACAGTCATTTATAAAAACAAGATCAAGCGAAGTATCCAGTCGGTTGACAAAGTTAACCACATTTTCACGACCTAGCACTGTAAGAAAACTACACATACAAGAATTAAAATCACCTGTCACTATGGACAACGAGCTTCAGAAAGAGGCGGCAGCGAAAATAGTGAATTCATCAGCAAACATAGGTAGTTCTGAAGTACTACAACAAAGTGTGACATAAATATTCGTGATAAAAATGAAGTTGTACTTACACAGGTGTTTAGGTCGACATTTAACAGTTATACAGTCAATATTATCATTTGAGAATTTAAAGCAGACGTTGTTGGCAACCGACTACTGAGAACAGAAAAAAGTAGTAAGTCCACCATCCAGGTTCTTCCCTGAAATGCTTCGGTCTTGTCTGTACAAAGTGAAACCATTTAGAAATATATATATATATATATATATATATACAGTTATTAGTAGCAGTAGTTTTCGCTAGCTATATACAAGTGATCTGAACACTAAAGAGGCAGTTTACGACTGTTTACAGTATCAAACACGTTGCTTACTGTAATTTCAATATTTAGAAAACAGAAAGATTGAGCGAAGAAATATTTACTTTACTTAGATCCTCATCTCTGGTTATACTCTAATATACACCTATAGCACTTTTTATTACAATACACAACAATTTACCAATCAAGTGGCTCTGATATGTTTGTTAACAATAATTAGTCAGTGTCAAAATGTCAATCGGTTGATAATAAACGAAGAAAATCAATACACATTTAAAAGGTAGAAATGGTTAGAATAAATAATTTTACAAGGATAACACGTATTTAAAGATGAAGTGGTCAAAATAAAAATAAAATAATTTGGACAATTATAATTTTAATAATTTTAAAGGTTTAGGGGGACGAGGGCAAAGTAGTACGGTTTATACATTCATGTTACGATGGCCAAGGTGAGGGAAGTGTCTGTACAAATTTCTTTTGAACACACAGGCTTGGCTTCTTCAGATGGATTCATATTGCTTCAGCTGTCTGTAGAAGACGAACTCGTAGAGCAAAATTAAGATAAGTAGGAATGCGATAGATAAATTTAAATGCTGTATTAACATCAAGCTTATGCTCGCTATCTACCAGGTTTGCTGAAATAGAGCTACGAACAGATGTTGTTTGTCCCTTACTTAACCATGTTGGATGATGTTCGGAAATACGATGATGAACCTGCCTAATTGTACGCCCAATGTAGCTGGCTCTATAGCTGCAGTCAAACTTGCAGATACACATAGAAGAGGCAAATTTAGGTAGTTTATGCTTATTTCTCGAACGTAGAATAGGGGTGGTTGTGAAGAGACAACGTACCGCTGCTGCATAATAAGCTATTTTAACTGCATTCTTCAGGCGATGTATTATTATTTCGCTGATGTTGTCACCGAGGAACTGCAGTTTTGTGAACATTGGTTTTTTTGGAAGTGTTGGTATACTGACTCTCCTAGGTGCTGAATTCATATTTTTCTCAATGAATTTATCTGGATAACCATTTTTTCTAAGTAATCCTCTAATAATCTTAAGCTCCTCATTGAGGCAGTTGTCTGAACAGATTAAGCTAGCTCTATGAACCAGACACTTTACCAGGTTACGGTTATATTTCAAAGGTACAAAACTCAAAACATGAGTGTACTGACCTGTTGTTGTAGGTTTCCTATACACTCTCCTTCTTAGTATGCCATCTTCTTTCCTTGCCATGAAGATGTCTAGGAATGAGATACTGTCATTACTTTCTTTCTCTATGGTAAAGTTTACTGCTGAATGTGTATCAGTAAACTTGTCAAGGATGTTCACGGCACCATTCCCGTCTTTCATAACCAGAAATGTATCATCCTTATATCGACAGTGGAAATCCAAGTCATTAATTACTCCTCTTAGCGGTCCATTCTCTAACTCAGTGAGGAAAATGTCAGCTAGGACTGGACCTAACGGGGAACCCATAGCTACATCATCAATTTGTCTTTAATATTCCTTATTGAATAAGAAATGAACATTCATTGTACATCTTAAAATAAGTTCCTTCAAGGTGGATACAGAAATGTCCATGTCTATGTTTCGTGTAGTAATCTGCTCACATATAAAATCCACTGTATCCATTAGTGGTACATTGGTGAACAAGGAGGATACATCAAAAAATATCATAAACTTGTCCCTCACATTAAGATCTCTTATTTTTCCAACAAATTCAAAACTACCGTTTACACTATGTTTTACCAATTCGTTATGTAGAGGTTTTAGGAGCTTCACTAGCCATTTTGCTGTTGTGTGATATGGGGAATTACACATGGCCAACACTGGTCGAAGTGGCAAACCGAATTTACGCAGTTTTGGTAGTCCATATAATCTTGGTGTAACCGTGCCAGTAGGCTATAAAGATTCATATAAACCGTCTATTCTTACTAATCTTGATTTTGCTCTATGAGTTCGTCTTGTACAGAAAGCTGAAGCAATATGAATCCATCTGAAGAAGCCAAGCCTGTGTGTTCAAAAGAAATTTGTACAGACACTTCCCTCACCTTGGCCATCGTAACATGAATGTATAAACCGTACTACTTTGCCCTCGTCCCCCTAAACCTTTAAAATTATTAAAATTATAATTGTCCAAATTATTTTATTTTTATTTTGACCACTTCATCTTTAAATACGTGTTATCCTTGTAAAATTATTTATTCTAACCATTTCTACCTTTTAAATGTGTATTGATTTTCTTCGTTTATTATCAACCGATTGACATTTTGACACTGACTAATTATTGTTAACAAACATATCAGAACCACTTGATTGGTAAATTGTTGTGTATTGTAATAAAAAGTGCTATAGGTGTATATTAGAGTATAACCAGAGATGAGGATCTAAGTAAAGTAAATATTTCTTCGCTCAATCTTTCTATTTTCTAAATGAATAAATGGGGATTTTTTTCCGCATTTTAATATTTATTATTTTCTCAACAATAACTGTAGTGAAATTTCTCTTCGAATTATATGCTTTCACAACTATATAGTTTTCAAAGAATCATTCTACAATGGTAGAATCATACAACAGACAGATTAAAATGAAAAGAATCTTATGATCAGTGAATTAGCCGTCCAGTCGGCAAATGTTTATTCCTCTGATGCGTGCCATTCAAGTTATGGGATGTATTGTAGTCATCAATATGTAGTAGTGTGGTGAGAGCCGTCAACTAGCCAAGTGGTGGACAGTAATTGAGGTCAATGTTTATGTATCAAGTATTAGTCATGTTGTGGTGAGAGATGGTTGCTGGCCAAATTGGTTGACAGTAATTGAGGTCAAAGGTCAAGGTGGACAGGCGGATACAGTTAACATATAGATGAACTGACACAGCCACAAGAGATGCAAGGTTAACTTTGTGTGAGAAACAACCAATCAACAGACTGTATTTTCTACTAACATTGACCTCCAATAATGTACATAAAAATCTATAAATACGTGTTGATTTTTCGTAATAAACGATCTGTTGCCTGGCCCTTGTCTTCTGTTGTTACAGTAGTAATAATTAATGTCAAAAAAAGAAAGAATCGTTCAATATAGAAAGAGTATAACAACCTTGACAGTCTTTTATGTCTATCATTTACTTTGCTTACTGAAAGTTATTCAGCTTAATCCCATTACATGAATTGAAAAAAAGTGGAATGGTAAGTTACTGTCAGTGTAGATTATAGAGCAGATTTATATTATTGTATATCAGCCTGGGTGGCCAGTTACGTAGACTACCCGAAGTATTATTAGCTAACTAGCCAATTCGAATTGCCTTCAACTAGAAGTAACTTGCATAATAATTATGTGGCTACTTATTTTGGTGGATATACGTCACAGCTACACAACTGGCTGACTGTTAGCTCCATGATAGAATAATTTTATTTGATATGAAAACTGCAGTGATAAAGTTTTATTTATTTATTTATTGGTGGTGTTTTGAGCACAACTCCCTGCTCATAGTAGTATTTTTTGATTGTATATTGGTGGTTCTATTTTCCATATCTTTGATGTTGACATTTGCGACCTTCCGATTGCATGTGTTAGGTATAGATTCGATGAACAAAGATCCAAAGATCAACATCCAAATATATTACTTTTAAACAAACATATTGTGTGTTAGGGAAGGCATCGCTTTTACTAAGTTTTTCTTTAAGCTAAACATTCTACACTTGAGGGATTCTCTATGTTTCGAGGGACTTGAGTTGGTATTTGAAGTCTAAATGTTTCATAAAGTGCTTCATGGACACAACTTTACCCTACTTACTGATCATAAACCTCTGTTGTTAATTTTTGCTTCTAAGAAAGGAATCCCAGTTTACACAGCAAATAGCCTTCCAGCGATGGGTAGTTATCTTTTTGGGTTTCTAATTTCAAAATGATGTACAATTCTACACATAAATTTGGTCAGACTGATGCACTTTCATGCATTCTTGACAACCGTAAGCCGGAAAATAAATATATGGTGGTGGCTGCGACTTTTATTTTATCAAAGACGAAATTCTCTCTCAGTAGTCAATAACTGCTGAATGTTTGGTGGACGTGTGGTAGTCCTCCAAGCAATGAGGAGTGCTGTTCTCTGCCAGTTACATTCATCTCACCAGAGCATCAGTAGAATGAAGGCAGTTGCTCAGAGCTACGAACACTGGCCAAATTTAGGTAGTGAATTGGTTACACATAGCCCAGAGTTACAGCAAGTGTACAGAACTATAGTCACTGTCTACCCTAGAACGTGCGTGGTCGATAGTTGACACTGATTTTTCTGGCCCATTCCAAGGGAAACAATTCCTGGTAATAACTTATACATTTTCAAAATAACCAGAAGTTTTTATCATGCAGAATGTTTCTGCGAAAGCTGCAATCCGGAAACTTAGAGAAATATTCTGCTGTTTTGGACCACCTGATGTAATTTTAATTGACAGTGAAACGCAGTTTACACCAAGTTAGTTCCAACAGTACTACCAAGCAAATAGCATTTAATATGTTCTATGTCCACACTATTATTCACAGTTGAATGGTAGAGCGGAAAGTTTTGTTGACGCACACAAACGAACCATTATGAAAGGAAGGAAGGAAGGGACAACAGAAATACTCCAGACGTTCCTTTAGGATTATCGATCCATACTGAATCGATCGACTACTAATGGAATGCTAACTGTTGAACAAATGTTTGGATGTAAAATTCATATTTTGCTGGATGATTCACTTCCAAGACTTAAAAAGTAGACACCAAGAAATGAAAAGATGGAAGAAAAGTATAAGAAATGTCATGGGGTAAGACTCAGACATTTCTCCGTTGGTGAATCTCTGTGGATTTGGGATTTTCAAACTGCTACTCCCAAATGGAGAATAAGAGTAATTGAAGAGAAAATGGGTACAGTGACATAAAAAGTGAAGGTAAGAGGACTGTTGCTGTCAGGGCACATAAACCACAACAGGAAACGAGGTTTTAGTGATTTCAGGAAATTTTACCTATGGACATCCTTTGTGGGGAAAAAAAAGTATAAAAAAAAACAAGTGAACCACAGTTGACGGTACTACGAAGATCACAGAGGTTGCGCAGACCTGTGAAATATCTTCAGGTAGACTCTAAACTGGCAACCTAATAAAAAAGAAGGTGTTGGCACGAGCAACATGTTGTTATTAGTCATGAAATAGTGATTGATGCATGTACTGACTTGGCAATCTGATTAACTTGTTTCCAAGGGATTTTCAAGGTCATAAGACCAATCAGTTATTGATTATTCATTTCTGGCTTGAATTTACCAAATGATTTGTAAACTATATGTACTCTGTATTATGAATGATAAAAGGGTTTTCACTGTTGTCACTGTTATCGTGGTTAAATTTGACTTTTGCGTCTATCTCAGCTTGGGAGGTATTTTCAACTGATCAACTGGTTATTGTATCGTGTCCGGAGGTGCATTCTAGTCAAGTCAGACGACAAACACAAATCAGTAACACTCCGTTATAACATATTTGGTAACGAGGTTATAACACTGACTACTCGCGATCTGCTGGTCTAACCTGTGTAGTTGAACTTACAGTCATTACAAGTTATTTTGTAGATTACATCATTTTGTCTAACGGAGTCAGTAAGTTCGATTTGACCTACAGAGGTTGTCTCAGAGTGAGTTTGTAGGTTTAAATGATATCTTAAGTCCTGTTTTATTGAAATGCCACTAACTTAAATGGTAAAATTATTGATACCTTGAATTCTTTCTTCTTTATGTTGTTGTTAATAGTTCCACTGCTATTGTTTTTCCTTAATGAACTTCATAATGAATTTTATGAGGTAGTTAATTGGCATTAGTGCTTCTTCTATCTGTTTCATTTCATTATTTAGGTTTGTTGATGTACTTCTTATAGTTTTCGCTCCTTTTGTTAGATATTTAGCTAAGTCTGACTTTATAGATAACGGATGAAAAGAATGAAAGTCTAAATATATGTTAGAGTGGGTTACCTTTTTATAAAATCAAGCGCATAATTAACCTACTCTTGTGTCGTTTTATTTGACCGTCTAAAACAGTTAATTTTCTTTATTCTTTTTCTAACTCAAATGTAAATTTAATTCCCTCTACTTCTGAGTTTATGTTTATGAAGTAACTACAGAAAAGTTCTTTTTTTAAAACTTTGAAAGTGTCATTTTCAGCTCCCCCACAGTATCTTTGTTCATCCAATCTACACCCAACACTTGAAGTAGAGATGACGCAACAGCAATACCACAGATGTGGAAAATATTTCTACCAATATTAGGTCAAAGGATCAGAAATAAAGGAATTGTATAAAAAACAGTTTGGAAATTATGTGAGTGCCTTGGTATTATTATTATTATAAGCAATAAATTATGCTCGAAAAGTTATCAGTAAATAAGTAATAATACAGTATCACTATGTTTTTCTTATCAAATAAAATTATTATATGATGGAGTCATACTTTACTATAATGCCCACATTTTGTTCATATATTATTGGCTTACTGCTTAGCCTGACCCATGATAAACTGGCGGCTAGGCCTTACCTAACGCCATCTAAGTAATGAAAGCAGAATGCTATTACATTTGTGTCTGTTAATCGGGAATTAAAAAAATTCACAACCACTGGGTGGCATAATCACTACGATCTTGTATCTATCTACAAAACTAATTGTCCCGAACCTCTTTCTGTGAAGTCTTGTGGCAAAGTTAAGCAGATCGAATAAAGGAGATGAATACTATCAAGCTCCATTAATTTCATGAATTTCTGTGTTCCCCTAAGGCATAACTCAACCAAATACTTGACTTCTTCTTATAAATTAGATAAGTAGAAATATTTGTTTGAACTAACTGGAATCATCTAAAAAATACTGACCAATCAATTGTTAACTGTCCACAAAATGGCAATGTATTTTAGAACAAGGATCGAGTGTGACTAGTTTGAAATCAGACAGTAAATAAAAATAAGGGTGTTATTTATTTGTAATTCAATTTTGATTTTCCCGGTGATTGATTGGACTGAAATATTCAGCTTCTGCTGATAGGTCAGTTCCCAATACGGACGCTTCGACGATGTTTGGGGATTAAACTAGAGTAGTTTTGTTGGATGGTGACTAGCAGTGGAATCAAGAATGCGTATTTCGCCCTGTTCGGGGCTCATCATCCGGATGTATACGTATTCCTCAGTGAGGCTCGAACTCTGCTAACGATCATCCACGGAAATTACTCAAAGATGAGGATGACTTTTAAAATACTCTGGAGTCAAACCTTCTATTTGAGAATGACACAGACCAAGGTGAGAATTCAACACAACTGCCTGCAGGAATCGAAAATATTCACACAACATTATGTGTTACTCCATCAGTGCCAATCAAGAAAGCAGGCATAATTTCATGAGTAATCTAAAACCCCTAATATCGAACAGTAGTGGTGGCTAATCAATTCGCCGTCTTAAGTGCTGAGCTTATCAGCGCTGTACATGGAGAGACTTAATCTAGAGGGGTGAATCAGTTCAAACCTCCCACATTCTAGCTGGTTACTTGGACTAACTGGTGATATGTGAAACTGAAATGATCATTTGGAAATGACTAAGTACAGTGTGAAAATCCGTGGCGTCTAGATCACTTGGATCCAGTTAGATTTAGATTTTACTATGCCTTGGTTCCAGAGAGTATTTTGGTAACAGTATAGAATTTTCAGGCATGTGATACCGGTAGCCCAAAATTAGCAGGCCAACCATTGAGATCTGGTGTGCGTCGGCCGGAAATCGAACCCCGGACCATGTGCATGGTTGGCGAGCGTCTTAACCGCTCTGTCACCGACGCAAGCACCACTGTTCATTACGAGTAGTAGTGTATACTATCATGCGATTATAGAAGAAAATCTAAGTAGTCCCAACGAGATTTGTTATTAATATCAGCTTAAACTGTTATAAAAACATCTGGGAAGTCAGTAATCAGTCATAGATAGGTAAAATAAATTTACGTTATTATCATGCTATGACTGCCTTTTGCGAAGTAAAGTAAATAATGGTGCCACAGTTTTGTTATCCAGCAGAAAGAAGAAATGAAAGATTGTAGTATTTTAACACAGAAACTTAGGGAGAATATTCTTACCTTATAATATAGTGACTCAAGCCTCTCTCTCTTATGGGTTCACAGGTATACACATTGAAGAGTAGTTTTAACCTTAGGATGAAACATTGTTGAATGGAACAAAGATATTTATTGCCATTATCAGCATTTCCAACAGGCTATAGACCTCTTAATCAACAACTGCTATTCGCCAGCTCAACACCGACGGTCAGATTGGTCGGCTAGAAGGGATAATCAACAACAAACAAGTCAAGAACCTACTGCCGAATGAAATCGCAATGGACTGAACAAAAGCTCTGGAGGCCGCACCAAACACTCAAGTGGAATCCTAACAGGAAACGTAGAGTTGGGCGTCAGAGTGTGACTTGGAGTAGATCGTGTGGGAAGGAAATAAAAGCTTATGAGAAATTCTGAAGTCAACTGAAAAAGACTTCACAGGACAGATATGCTACCGAAGCCCCATATTCCGCCAGGAAGCCAATGGAATAACAGTCATAATCACTTGATTCTGTCTGGTAAAAAATTTCACGCACTGCTTGATTATAAAGGACATCATGAAGAATTCGACCGTTAATCTAACACTTTGGACGAATGAAACTTTCAGTTGAGATCCACAGTAATTAAGGTTTCTGTTATTCAGTAGAACAGACCTCTTGCATGAAGGCGGGGGATTGGGGTTACTTGTACGGTAAGTCAGTTATCTGTACTATTAAACAAAGTCGTAAGCAAAAACTGGAGAGTATTCAGAAATTACTATGACTAATATTAGCTAGTGCGTCGGTGGCATAGCGGTTAGGACACTCGCCGACCATGCACATGGTCCGGGGTTCGATCCCCGGCCGACGCACTCCTTTACCTCGCTAAGCCAGAAATAATGCTGGTGAAGAGGAAAGGTTGGGCATGAGGCTAGCAACACCATCCTGTAAAATAAACACTACTACAGAAACTACAAGCTACAAGCTTGATGCCTTATGTTCCACCGGGGAACGTGAAGGAAAAAATTCTCATCTAGGAACATCCAAACTTAGATTAAGCATATTAGTGGAAATGACTGGTATATGTCTTCGGAATACTGCTCATTCATGACACAGAGAGTCTTTGTTCAAGTGTTAATTCAGCGTATTTGTTCTCATATTGGAATTCATGAATATGTTTCATGTGCTGTGAGGGGAAACAATAATTTTTATATGTAGAAAACTCATCAATATGATAAATCAGAATTTCTTTTTGGATACGATGTTCAATTATTTATTTGATGTACTTCGTAGGTTAACTGGTTGTCAGCTGTATGCTACAAAAACCAGTTGTTTCTTTGGTGGAGGTGTATCACGTCGGTCTACTTACTGATTATTTCTTTTATTACTCCACCCAAAGTAAAATAATAAGTACTCATCTTGAGAATGCTATATAAGTAACAGGAATAATTTTTCGGAAAATCCCTCCTGAACGGTCCAATTACGATAGACATAATTATTTGAAAATTTAAACTAATTTTGCAACTATTTTCCCCTTTTCTTCTAGGTTGTATATCATTGTTTCAACGTTTGTATGTCCCCTGTTGACTTAATACTTATGATTCGTCCTTATTCCTGTGTAATCCTTAATTTAAACGCTTCCCTTTGAGATTGCATGATAGTGTTGACAGTGTGTTATTCGACCGCTGTGATTTAGTTTGAATGGGGTCAAGATTGGCTATGAGGTATTTGACCTTGGACTGTCTACGGGAAGTGTTTGCTGAGCGATTCTTGGTGACAGAATTTCGATCTCACCTCCTAGGCGATTATCCACTTGATTCTGAGTACCTGTACTGAAGAATTCTCTGATCTGTAAAGCTGCTCGATGACATTTTCAGATATCAGAGATCTTATCGCAAGTAACTGTCTTTTCACTGTCATCTGGGACCGTGCATCACTCAAGGAAGTTTTCGTTAGCTATACAGTAGAACGCAAAGACTGATTTACGGTGTCCAGTCCACTACACATTTGTTTGGTCACTGCAGTAGTGTATTATCAGAGCACAAAATCAAACAATCTAAGCATAATTTACGATATATAAGTCTTATATGTATATAAGACATTCTTATTCTGTGGATTACACGCAATTTTTTTATCTTGAATAGTGATTTATTTATTAATACAACCGTTTTTCTCTAAACAGGTCAACCAGAAAATTTCAGTCAATAAATTTATGATTTGCTTACTCCAGGAACAAATACTACCAAAGGTTGACTGATTGACTTACTGCCTGACTTCTCTCCTGACACTGGATGCATTTGTGCGTAATCACCAGATGCGCAGGTATAGTAAATTGTAGTGATCCCAAAGAACAATGTTACATAGTAGTTGTGACAGTATTAATTTTCACTATTAAGAAATATAATGTGACTAGTATGATGTGTGGAGTAACATCTTTGGAAAAGCAATGATGATTTATGTATCACTGGAAAAGCCACTAATGTAGAAGAAACACCTGAAAAAATGTTACAGATTTCAAGCAAAACCTAATAAGCAACACATAGCAGCAAACAGAGCATGTCTAACGTAGGATGGACACTAAATCTGCCATTATAATTAACAATATTATTCATTCCTTGGGCTCCGAATTAAATATGGAGCTTCAGAAGCACATCTTTAACGCACTGACTCCTCTAGTATCACTTTCTATTGGATACACGACTACCGACAAGATTTTTATCTCCCGCTCAGGTAGAA
Source organism: Trichobilharzia szidati (assembly GCA_944472155.2). Taxonomy (NCBI): domain Eukaryota; kingdom Metazoa; phylum Platyhelminthes; class Trematoda; order Strigeidida; family Schistosomatidae; genus Trichobilharzia; species Trichobilharzia szidati. The sequence continues at coordinate 76,170,987 of OX235272.1, forward strand.
GTACTCAATAAAGGCTAAGAAAAAAATGGACTGAATAAGTAATGTTAGATGATAAGGACTACCTGGGCTGCCTTTCCAGCTTCGTACATTGTACGAACATTCCACGTCCCCATCCTTATTTTTGCTTTCATCGAAAGGAGGCACATCGGCTGACTGGCTTCCCGAAGGCTTTCACCAGCCTGCGTCATTTCACTTCCCCGATTCCAGTGAAAAATAAGGTTGTTGTTGAAATTTTTAGTATTTTTATTATATTTATGCGATAAAGTTTCTGTAGCAATTTGGTTAAGTTTTGGAGGTGGAGTTGCTAGCACCACGCCCCGACACTCCCCCTTTATCCAGGCTTGGGACCGGCTAGAAAACTAGCGAGCTAGTAATCTAGGCGAGGTCAAGTGATCCACAACGGAAAACTCTGAGGCGTTTGGAGTAAACACAGGAATCAGGCAAGGGTGCTTACTATCACCAATGATATTCCTTACTGTAGTGAACTGGATTATGCGTCAGACAGTGGGAAACGAGAAGACAGGGATATCCTGGACCGACGTGAAGAACCTAGAAGACCTGGATTTCGCGGATGATTTATGTTTGATGTCACACAAAATCGAAGACTTACAAGCGAAAACCGACAAACTGGTCGAAGAAGCAGCCGGTGAAGACAGGACTGCAAGTGAACATAGACAAGACGGAGGTTATGAAAATAACCAACCAACCAACAACAACAGCAGCAGCAACATCCACCGCCAATAACCATCAATGGGAGGGATTTGAGAGAGGTTACTTCATTCACTTATCTAAGGAGCATTGTCTCAACTACAGGAGGGACGGACGAGCATGTCAAATGGAGAATCGGGAAGGCGAGAAACACATTCATCAACCTGAAACCAATCTGGAAATCTTCCGCTGTCACTCAAATCAGCATCAACAACAAAATTCGGATTTTCAATACAAACGTCAAGTCAGTCAGTTCTTCTATACAGATCAGAAACTTGGCGGCGGGTCACAAAGAATATTTCCAACAGCCTGTTGCAGAACTTTATCAACAACTGCCTTCGTTCTATACTCAAGATCAGATGGTCGGAAAGAATCACCAACAAGAAACTATGGGAACGAACAAAACAAGAACCAATCGCCCAACAAATATGCAGGAGAAAGTGGAGATGGATTGGACACTCTCTGAGGAGGCCGCTGGGTGACATCACGCGTCATGCCATCGCTCGAGTGGAACATGAAAGGGAAGCGGCGAGTGGGACGTCAGTGCAAGGATGATATGGAGGAGATCGTGTGAAGAGATGAAACATTGTGGACTAACATGGATGCAGGTGAATAATACAGCAGAAGACAGAAGCAAGTGGAGACGTGTAGTTGAAGCCCTATGTTCCACTAGGAACCCAAGGGAACAATAATAAATAATGATAAAATAAGATGATAAGGGCAGTAAACAAAATATGTTTTAATGAAGACATGACAAGATTAATGGATGACAAGAGAGGAGTTGAAAATATAAGTAAGGATTAGTGGAGAAGTCACCAGTTAGTTGTGTCTTCATAGACCAAAGGAGGAATAATGGCTGTACGCACTTCTTTGATATGCATAGTTTAGGCTTAATAGTTCGATTGCCTATCGCCTCGGCTATGTGCAGTAGACCAATACAAAGTGTATTGGAAAGATTCGGTGGGATGCAATGAATTATCTTGAATGCTTCCGTTTTCTTCACTACATGACCACTGTGAACTAAATGTTGTGTAATTGCTGTGATACCAATAACAGAGATCATACTATCCGTTAGATTGAAGTCAGTTAGGTTTTCAGAACATGAGTTCAAATAGACCTAAGTTAACGAGCTATTTTAGGTGCAGTATTATAATAAAAGCTCGATAACTGCTATGCATGCACTTGAGTGCAATTACACAGTAAGATGCGACACAGTTAAAATAATAAAAAGTTATATATTTAGGCAGAGAGACACGTTACTCATTGAATCTTCGTCAACACCGAATGCATGAAACAGAAATGAAGTAATATTATTTCTGGAGGTGAGAACAAACTGTGTGGATAAACTGATCCGATCTAGTTCCTAATAGTGTGTGTCACATTCGATGAAATTAACTAATTGATTGAAGGATTTCTTCATGAACTGACATCATTTAGAGAACCGTTGGAAAACCTGGGTGTACTGGACAGCTGTTTCTAAATGATGTCAGCTAATGATGAAATTTAAACAACACAAAATAATCAGGCAAAGAATATACTTTTCGATAAATTCCTCTTCTGGCTCTACAATTATATCTATATGTTTATATACATAGAATATTCTAGATTAGCAGTCATTAAAAATATTAGTGTTTTTTAAATAATATCGATTTGTAAAGTTTGATCAATGCAATTACAGTTCATTGAAGATGCTTAAATTGTTATAATAATAAAGATATACTAGGGAATTGAATATCAACTAAAATAAGGGAAATTCCACAAAAATTCTGGATTATTCAAACCTGGATGGCCAAGGTGGTGATAATGTCTGAACTAACTTCTTTTGGATGCATAAATTAGGCTTGGTAATATGGATCCCCACAGCCTCAGAAATATTTAGTAGTCGAACTCTTAAGGCAAAATTGAGATTCGTAGGTATGCGGTAAATGACCCTGAAAGAGTGGTTAACGTCAATCTTGTGTTCTGTATCCACAAGATGAGATAGAATAGCACTGCGAATAGATTTTGTTTGTCTTTTGCTTAACCAGGCAGGGTGATGTTTGGAAATTCGACGAGAAACACGCCTAATTGTACGGCCTATGTAACTGGCTCCACAGGAGCATCTTTAATGAACTGTAATTGCATTGATCATACTTTACAAATCGATATTATTTAAAAAACACTAATATTGTTATTGATTACTAATCTAGAATATTCTATGTATATAAACATACATATATGTAATTGTAGTACCAGAAGAGGAATTTATCGAAACGAATATTCTTTGCTCAATTATATTGTTTTTTTAGATGTCTGAATGAATATTTTTGCTATAATGATGAAATTCTCCAGCCAATCAACAATCTGATCACACATACTTTTACTTATCAAGTCAATTTATGTGAAGAATAGACACCAATTAAAATACACAAAATAGAAAAAAAGGACTTAAGAATAATCAGAATAATTAACACTACATTTGGTTATCTAATCGGATACGGATTATCAAGGTAGTAGGTGCATAAGCGATTGCGTCACATCCCACACTGTGTTCCAATTCACCTGTGTGTGTGGAGACATACACAGAGGGAGGACTAATCGCGTTTTGCACTTGAAGGTTGGAGAGCATTTCCCGAAGTGGTTAGATACAAAAATAAACTTTGAAAATCGATAGACTCAGGTGGTAGACTACCAACTTCTTCTGTAGCTATACACTTAGTCGATATGAACCACCAGACTAATGTCCAAACAGCTTTTGAGGTTATTTTTGAAAACGGTCAAGGACGCTTGTTGAAACACACTAAAGCGAAAATTATTCGTAAACTTAAGCCACCGCCTACCCACTCCCCTGTGTGTACAAAAACAATTTGTCATTACTCTTAACTTACTACCTTGATAATCCTTATCTGATTAGATAACCAAATGTAGTGTTAGTTATCCTTATTATTCTTCAATCCATTTAATCATTTGTGTATTTCAAAGGGCCTTATTTTTCATATAAATTGACCTGAGAAGTAAGAGTATGAGTGACTAGATTGTTCGAAATGGCCTGCGCAAACAGATCAAATTTATTGGGTAATATCGGTCGTCTAATAACACTATCTACATCTTTTAACATCAACAAGCTCGTCTTGTTACATAAAAATCACGAGCTGCTGAACAGAGCATATATACAATTGGCGAAACCTTTATAACTTCTCTATGGGCGTACGTCCTATTGAAGTGTTCCTTGATGTGACCATCAATTATACTTTCAAGTACTTTTGGTACCACTGGGAGTAGCGGCACTGGTATATAACTAATGACAGTTTGCCTATCCCCACCCTTGAAGATCGGAGAGGGGTGAGGGGCCGGGTGATGGGGTCTTAGTTTACTAGTAGATAACAAGGTCATCAGTAGGATCTGTTGTATAATGTGGCCCATAATTACTGAAAAAGCCAAAAATATGCTCCACTGCAAACCTCAAATGTACACAAGTGATTGTGTCACATCTTGCACTATGTACCCATTGAAGTGTTCATGGACACAGACATACACACACACACACGGAGGAGTAGTGTCTCCCTGCATGTGACAGTAGGGTTGTATATTCTCGAATCATTAGGAAAAGAGATGAACTCTGGAAAATCGATTGACGCAGGTGGCAGACAAACAGATTCGTTTATAGCTAAACACCTATTCAAAATGAACCACGAAAGTGACGCCAAAATAGCTTTTAGGTTTATTTACACAAATGGTCAGGGACGATTATTGAAACTAGCTGAGGCGATAGCTATTCGTAAACTCAGGATCCAACACCCTGCCCTCACACTCTTGTCTACAGAAACAATTTATTGTTACTCCTCACCTACCTTAGTTATCCTTATCTGATTGTTTAACCAAACTTAGTGTTAATTATCCTTATTTTTCTTAAATCCACTTTATGATTTGTGTATTTCGAAGGGCCCTTATTTTTCACATAAATTGACTTGACAAGTAGAAGTATGAGTGATTAGATTGTACAAAATGTATTACGCAAACACATCACATTTTCAGATAGTCTCTCTCTCCCCGAACAACACTACCCAAATTTATAAAAGGGACTAATTGTTTTAAACAGCACGTTGTCAGTGTACACACAACCATAAAGAGAAGTATTACAATTAAACAAGGACGGAGGCAAATAAATAAAAGTCAAAATCAATGTGTGATATGCAAATGTCAAATTAATAGTACATAGTCTAGGGGAAAAACATATAATGATTACAAAGTTAGTTGAAACGTCGAAATATGTATAAATGTTATTAACAGGTCTTCCAGGAGGGATTTTCTAAACAACTTGTCCATTACAGTATCATAAGGAGCATAATAGCTAGTTATTATTCCATTGGCTTGAAAGTGGAACATAGGATTCAGGAGCTCGTTCCTAATTCATTCTGTTCAATGCAGACCTTTTTAGCTGGCTTCACGTCATCCCATAAGCTTTCATTCCCTCTTCATATGATCTCTCTTATTCCTCAACCGGGCATCAAAGTCGTTGTTCTCATTCGGGTTCCATTCGATTGCCTGACGCACGGTGTCACTAAGTAGTATCCTCAGCGTACGTCCAATCCATCCCCATTTCCTTATCTATATCTGCTGAGTAACAGTTTTTCAGCTGCTTTGCTGCCTGCTATAATTCCTTGTGATTTATCCTTTCTACCTGCCATCTTATCTTCAGCATAGAGTGAAGACAGTTGTTCATGAAAGCCTATAGCCTGTTGACGCTGGCGATCCTACCGCGGAAAAAAATAATCCAATCATTCAGGAGGGCGTCGGTGACACGGCGGTAGAATGCTCGCCAACCACGCAGGTGGTTCTGGCTTCTGTCCCCGGCCGATGCACTCCTTCACCTCGCTAAACCAGTAAATAAGACTGGTAAAGAGGGAAGGTTGGGCATGAGGCTAGCAACCCCATCCTGTAAAAATAAACCCCACTGCTATCGAAATTCCAAGCCTCTAGCTTGAAGCCCTTTATTCCTCTGGGAAAGTAAAGGAATAGAAATAAAATATAAAAAAATGAATATTAAGATTTTAAAAACAGCATATACTGTTCGTGGTGGTTCTGATTTGACTAGCACAAAAGTTCACATAGTGCTTTGCATTAAGTATAATATCAGAGAACTTATGACTAAACTGAAGACGGGAATATCAAGGCATATATTAAGGGGAACACACAAAAAACTCAGTGTCAAAAAGAAGTTAATTTCATAACGATTACTTTGAAATTCCCAATGATTCATTTCACTGCTCTGAAATGTTCGGTATTTGTGAACATGTCGCCCCCTAATTAAGACTTCCTGAAGGCGATTTGAAATGAACTTGATATTATCTGCTAGATAACGCATTGGGGTTTAAAATAATGCGCACCAAATTCGAGTCTCAGAAGGCAACACTATCACTTACTGAGATATTGGTACACTCTGAGTCCCAAATAAGACACAATGAGCTTCCACTATCAACCACCATCAAGTGAATAAACTCCACGTCTAAGAGACTTCCTAAATCATAATACACTAAATTATGATATGTCCAAGTGCATTTTTATGTCTTGTCAAGACTCAATTATGCTTGAGTGCCTCACTAATTTCACATAAATGTAGAAGACTAAGCCTTATCAACTTTATAATCTCAACATTTTCACTAGTGCTAGTCAATTTTCCCTTAGGGAATTTCATTCCTTGTCATGTCACACCAGTCTAATTCTCTTCCTATTTTTTGTTATCTAATGCTCAGAACTGTCATAATAATAACAATAACAATGATACTAATATATATATATATATATATATTAGTATATATATATATATATATATATAACAAACTAGTTCTACTAGCAATTTCCTTAATGAGAATCACATTAGTTTATAAATGACAATAATGACTATAGAAATTTTAATCAATAATTGCTATGAGTACAACAAATTCATAAAAGAAATATGTTAATGGATTTATCTGTAATTATCTTTAGTTAAACAAGTCATATGATAATTTTATAAGAAAAGAAAGAAAACGTTTTGTTCCTAAATTTTAAATCAATTAATTAATTAATCAATAAATAATTAGATAAGAGAGGACTTTTATTAGTTTATTATCATCTGCTTGAGTTCTGTCTGAGGGGAACATACGGCTTCAACAGCACATCTCCATTTTTATCTTTCTTCGCGCAATTCTCTTTGGCTGGCTCCAGGATTGATCGTAAACGTTCATTTCCTCCGCACACGATCCACTCCATGTTGCACTTGGACATACGTATAACTCGTCGTTATCCATTCGGGTTCCATTCAGGTATTCATTTAGCGTCTGATGTCACACAACTGTCTCCTCAGCATGTGTTTGATCAATCTCCATTTTGGTTGGATGATTTCATCATGAGCTGACATCAGTTAGAGAACCATTGGAAAACCTGGGAGTTCTAGACATCTGCTCCCTCTGTCATAGTTTGGGACTCTTTAACAGTACGCATCGACCACCAGGGTTTGAATCCAGGACCTTCTGTTTACAAGACCAGTGAGCTCGAAGACCACTAAGACACTAGGACCCGATCCGGTGGCCCATGAATTCTCACTTCAATCCAGGGCTTAATAGTCTACGAGCTCGCTGGTCTTGTAACCAGAAGGTCCTCGATTCGAACTGCGGTGCGTGTCTACTGTGAAGAGTCCCGAATTCGGACAGAGGAAACAGCTGTCCAGTACTTTCGGGTCTTCCAATGGTTCTCTAAGCTATGTCAGCTCATGATGAAACCCTCCTACCAATCAAACACAATCCCCATAAAATCAATACTTGAAAACCGTCTCCATTTTGTTTGGCATATTTGTTAGGTAATAGGCTCTCAGGTGGTTGTTTTCAGAATCTCTTGTTTCTGGTCAGCCACCTGACTTTCAGTATCAGGTGAAGTCACTTATTGACAAAAGTCTGTAACAGCTTTTTGGAAGTGCTTTTCATGGCACACTTGGCTTCTGAACCTGTGACGGTAGAACAAAATAGTATTTCATAGCGGAGTTAATTATTAGCAGCTCGATGGACAGATATAAGCAAAATACGTCTACGATATATTAAAATCATCTTCGGTATTGTGCTACTTTTACCTTTTGTATTGTGACTGTTTGTCTTCCTTTCATGTTTTCCATATTGTTTCACAAACATCATTTCTTACTTCTTTCCGCCACTAAATCAATCTCTTCGCTATTCAATATTCTTCCAGATGATATACATATTTATATCAGCATCTATATACTACTTATAAATCTTGTCAGTAGCATACGCCACAACCATAAAGAAGAACTATCTTGACTTTAGTGTTGAAGACACGAATGGTGTTCTTTCTGCTAAATGCAGCATATTTTCCCAATGATTTCAGATTAATGACGGCCTATCTAGATTTTCCGTCCCTGGATTTCACATCCTAATGCATAGAACAGTCATGCAGTTGAAACCATGATGCCTAGGTAAATATGAGATATAATTCCTTCAAATTTCCCACGTTGTTGTTGCTGTTCACTTAAGAGAGAATCAATCAGCATTGCTGTCCTCTTAATTATAATATTTGTCTACTTATTTTTGCATGATAAATATAATAGGAGTAGATATTGGTTTTTTATTATGTAATACATCTTTCTGTTGAGCAAGTTAACACAACAAAAGTTTAACATCCAAATTTTTTGATGGCTATATAGTACTGTTGAGGGTTAGTATGAAATAGAATTCATGGATCCAACCTGAAAGGTACTTAGTTCAACCCTTGACAGAGAGTTTCATAAGGGTATACATCTAGAGAGGCTCAGAGTAAGGCTAAACGACTGCATAGCTTTTCTTTGTACTCCCGTATTGGTTTGTAGGGATTTGATTGATTGGTCACTGTATTTCATCATAAGGTGATATCAGTTAGAGAACCACTGGAAATCCTGGGAGTGCTGGACAGCTGCTCCATCTGTCCTAGTTCGGGACTCTTCAACGGTACGAATCCGCCACCAGGGTTTGAAACCAGGACTTTCTGGTTATAAGACCAGCGAGCTCGTAGACCACTAAGACACTGGGACCCGATCCAGTGGCCCATGAATTCCAACTTCTGCTAATTCACGACGAAGTGCGAACACTAGCCGATTTCCTCGTCGAGTACTTGTCCCCACGCCTCCCTTGCTATTCCAGTCGTTCCCTAACGGATATCAGCTCATGATGAATTCCTCTAACTGTTCCTAATACCCAGCTGTTTTTGCATTCCGATGTATTTTCATGACCACTATCTGTCTTGAAAGGTTTAACACTTCACTGTTTATGAGGTTTATATATTCAAAAAAGTATATATTAATTCACCTAGCGTTTTTAGCCTTTAGTACGCTTGACTAGTGGCAAATACCTATTAAATATTAAATCCATTGTTACCATGGTAATTTCATTTTTATTCCAGGAAGCTATAATTTTGTTAAATTCTAGATTTCAATTTGTATATTTGTTTGTTGAACAAAGAGTTCAGAAATACGCATATATAATTATAAAGAATAAGTTGTATGCAGGACACATAGTAAGTAAGTATTATTCCCACTGTGTAGTACATAACATAAATACGCATAAACTATCAAGCCAGCGTAGAAGAATCCTTCTCTATAATATACCGGGTGCCTAACAAATTACCAAAATCGTCGAAGCACCGCATGCTCCAAACAGCAGAGTCTATTGCAATTCGCCTCAAACAACTAGTGCTCTGTGTCCAAAAGAAACAAGTCCAGCCCCTACTACTGCCCTGGCCCTCAGTAGAGACTATAAACTCATGAATTTGTACTATTACCTTTCCTAATTCTTCTGACATTCAGTTTATTTGATGTTGATGCTGTTCAGCTGTAATTTATCAATATTATTGATTTGATGTTATTTAAACATTAGTGTCGTTCGTAAGACTAATTCATGCATTCATTATAATGTATATATAATTGTAGAACCTGATGATGAATTTATCGAAAAGAGTACTCTTTGTTCCATGTCTATTCTTTTGAAAATATCATGGAATAATACATTATCTCAAAGAACTCTGGCAACAAACCATCGAAGAGCCTACTACTACTACTCAACAAATATGCGAAAAGAAATAGAGATGGACTGGACATACGCAAAGGAGACCATTGAGTGGAACTCGAAATCAAAGCAACGAGTTGGGCGTTTTTGAGGGTGAAATGGAGAACATGGTATAAGGAGAAAATGAAAGCATTTTGTACAGTAGTGGTACGAGCTAAACAAAATAACAGGAAACGTCAACGTGGTGTTGAAACATTATGTTCTAATCGGAACCGAAGCGAATAATAATGATAATAATAAAATAAAACAATTAGTCCCTTTGATAAATTTGAATAAGGCATTTAGAAGACAAATTTCGCGAGATGATGTCATTTCGTAGTTTCTCTACAACCACTTTACAAATAACATGGTTAGCAATAATAGAATTAAATAAAGTGTGTGACAGTTACTCAGTTATATAAAAAACCAAAGTACATACTAACGACCAGTCATATTTAAATACGTCAAGTAGTCCATGGTAGGCGAAGATTGAAGTCTACTGTATTTTGTTCACATAGTTTCGGATCTATGTGATTAATCCCAATAAGTGCTTCCATCACCTTCAATAACCAACCTTGAATTAGAGTTATGTGAAATAATTGTGAAACAGTCATTAATATTGACTTTGTGACCTGACATTAATAAGTGTTTTGCAATGGATGATGATGGATTTCTATTCAGATTAATTGCATTGGGATTTTCTACATGATTTCGTAGCCATTTTGGAAGATGTTCTTTTCGACGACATTGGGACATTCTATTGGTTCTACCTACACAGGTGTCACCACAGCTGCAGGTGAACTTGTAGATACAGTTTGAAGTAGAGTTCACAAAATTTCGTCCTTTAGGTACGGGGATCAAAAATGTTTGGCAAGTGAGAAAAAGAGATGCGGCGTAGAATGCGCGTTTGATGGCTGACCGAAGTCTTTGAGCTGTCAACCGCATAATCTGGTCCCCCTTGAATGGTAGGTTAATAAAGATAGCTTTCTATGGTACAGAAGCTGTCTTTTTGAGATGTGGTCTATCCTTACTGTGACAACTGATGAATTTCTCTAGATAATAAAATAGTAACTAGAGCCTTAAAATTTTGGTTAGTCTAAATGCACCAGTATGAGTTAGATTTCAATACTAACAGAGACATGCATGAGTGACGAATAAGTATCCGTGATGCAATGAGCTCAACGAAAAGTGTTACGCTTAATCTTGTTCTAATCATTTCGAAAGAAAGTGAAACTATGTCTTATAACCATATCTAATAAGGTTATCAGAGTTGTTGTATTCCCCTAGCTGGCTGGCTTAATTGGGGACCTTTCATTATACCCGTGAACAACACGTTCAGTAATAACGTTTAAATTTTACCCTCTGACCTTCAAGGGCATTCACCTACAGTCAGAGTCATCAACAGAGAGTGAGTGACCGACATTTCACCAATAGAGAATTCCCAACGCTCATTTTACATTTAGTACAGGAGAGAAATGAAAGTTTTGCACATCGGTCACCCAGCTCAAAGAATATTTAAATAAATAATGATTAAGGCAACAGGGTCATCCCTTTTTCATACAATCAGTCCTTTTGACTTAGTTAAACAAAGAGAGAAAAAACATGTTTTAAGGATAAAAGGAGCTCATTCTCTAACCTCAAAGCTTTTCATCAACTGTCAACAGCCTGAAGATGAAATTAGTTATTATATATGCAAAAATGTATAACATACTTCAAAATTACTACAACTCAAAGGGTATAACTGTGAATACAAGATAATTAATAATCCAACAATTAGAGTTTATTTATACATTATATAGTGAAATATTCGAGAGAAGAGAGTGGGAATAGAAAGGAATGGTAAGCAAAATTAAGATTATTACGTAAACAAACAATTGAGTGAATTAGAAGATTAATGGGTTCAGCTCAGTGAATTGTAATGAAATAAAGATGAAGAAACAGAATAGAGATGTCTGGTTACCAGGATAATGTGGGATTAATCACACCATCTTTCTATATGCAGAGATTAGGTTGCAATCATTTGATAGTAATGGTTTCTGAGAAATGAAGTAGCTGGAGCCTTCTCTGTATATGGATTATTTTCAAGTCTTGACCAATTTCGACTGTATGAACTGTTAAATTCAAGAGATTAGCGACTTCACTCGTAAACACTGTAAATGCACTTGGAGTTGACACGAGTAAAACACTTATATACCTTGGATTGTATTAATAGGCGTTACTTGTTATAAAAAGCAATCAATCCAGTAATGAAAAAAATCCTTTTCAATACATCGTTGATTCTTTTTCGTCGATTCATGTTGATGCTCTTTTTCCTCTTTGTATGCTAGACAGTCTGCACGTCTGTCGCGTTTTATATTTTATTATTAAACCCCTTGGGATGTGCACTCTCCAATACATTCCTTTCAATAACCACGAGCAATTCAACAGATTTGTTTTCTGAACACAGTACCTTTATTATACTGAACAGCGTTCTGACCAAACTTCGTGTGTGTACAGTTGAGGAGAAATAGTGACAATTCAAGCATTGACTAGGCTACGTTTCTTTTCCATACATAGTTTTTTCAATTATCTGATTATTTCTTCGTATGATGGTAAGATTCAGAAAGTTGAACTGGTAGTTGCCTTCATAATTTATTATAAACTTAATATGACGATGAGTTAAAATGAGTTTTTCCAATATTGTTGATGCATGGTCCAAATCACTAAGAACAACAGATGTATTGTCATCATACCTGCGGTAATATATGGTCTTCTTTATTTTACATTTCAGTTACGTCCTTTTAAGGTGGGCCATCAATATGTCCGCAAGAAAAGGACCGAAAGTCGTATCTATAGCCACTCCATCAAAATGCAGGAGTATAGCTAGTTATTGAAGTGTAGCTGAATATTCTTTTCACAAAGAATTAACTATTAGATCATTAAACACCTTGTATTTATATCTCTTCTTCCAAAATTATGTTCTAATATATTTCATATTTGTTATCATTATTATTGTTTCCTTTAATTACTAGAGGAACATAGGGCTTCAGCCGCACGTCTCCATTACGTTCTGTTCTTCACCAGTGTTTTCACCTGGCTTCAAGTCTGCCCACATGCTTCCATCTCCTCTTCACATGACCTCCTCCATGTCACCCTAACACTGACGACCAACTCGCCGCTTTCCACTCGAGCGATGACCTGGCGTGTGAAGTCGCTTGACGATTTGTTTTCTCAGAGTATATATAAGTCCACTTATATATCACACATATATCAGTTCATTTGCTGCTGTGGAGCCAGGTACATTGGTCGTTCGACGCGCACCCTGTACAAGAGGATTCAAGAATATTATCCAGAATGGTTGCAAAAAGGCAATACTGGTGCAATAAGGAGTGCGATAATTGAACACCTGGTTAACACTGGTTGTTCCATTTCAACAAACGCCTCCTTCAAAGTAATCTACAGAGTCAAGAATAACCTATCAAAGCCAATACGGTTTCGTCTTCTTTGTATTGCTGAAGCTCTGGTCATTCACATAGAAAAACCAGAGTTGTGCATACAAAAGAGGATTACTCAACCACTTCTACTGTCATGGTAACAACTTTTTGATTTGATTTTTTATTATCTACTTTGTTCCTATTTGCATCCTGAGTAAAACTCACTCATCAAACTATTCATATTATTACATAACTTCTTTTGACAACTGTTTATGACAACTCATCACCTTTGTTACGACCCTAATTTCATTAACACCTAATTTTCTTGACTTGCATTACCAATCTTCACCTGTTTAGTTAAAATAGCCATAACTAATTTTAATTTTGTTTGACATACATAATGCACACATACATAAAAAATAACACATATATATTTGCTATTGTACAGCTAGGAAAGTGAATTCACCGAAAAGAGACTGTTCGCCGATCTACGTGTTTTGTTTTCATTAATCCCTGGATGGGGATTATCCATGAAACGTAGCAAGGACCCATCTGGTCTTGAGCGAAGACAGCTGTTGATGAAGGTCTGAAGTTTGTTCGAAGCGCACTTAATTTTAAACATTCAGTTTGCCAATAAATTACTTTATCAGTTATTGCTACCTTGAGTCATTTCTTTACTGTGACTAACGATTCTTATTATAGAAAACATCCACTGGAAGCGACATAATTCACTTCATGGGAATAATCTAATGTTGATACATCCCTTTATTTAAGAGAAAACTGATTTCATTTCTAATAACAAAATCACTTCACTTAGAGAATCACTGAAAACTACGGAGTACTGGAGCACTGGCTCATCGTAGCTTGAAACTCTTCATCAGTAGGCAATCACACAACCCTTCCAGGGATCAAACCCAGGACCTTCAGGTTATAAATGAAGCCGGATGAATACACAGACACTAGGTTGCAGCCCATAAGCCCATGAATGCTAGCTCCTGTCAGTTTGGTTCCCTGAATGAAGTCAGTTCATGGTCAAGTATGGAATTGATGAAATCTCTACAAGTCAGCACTCAAGAAAAGAAAATTTGATTCTTTATTGCCCTGGAAATTATTTATCAGTTTGCAAGGATATTAAAAAGGGTCCTAAGTTCATTGAATCTATTTGTGTTATGGTTGTTGATAATGCTGGTGTTTTTCATAGTGGATTCTAACGCATCAGTCTACATTAACCTCAGGACAAATGGAAAGTAATGAGCAAAGGAATGATGTTTTCTTGGTGTGGAGAAAATTTTTCTTTTGTTACTTTTAAATTTTAAGTTCTAGTTATTCGTCTACTTTCCTAAACTATGTGGCTCTTTTGTTTATTGTTCAGTTTCCCTGCATCTTGACAGAATCAGTGAAATCGTGACATTAACGAATAATCTTCAGTCACTAAAAAAATCAACTAAAAACTCTTACTACTCATAAGTAGCAAAACTATGACGAATAAAAATGCACAACTAGGAACTTGATTGTGTGCGTCAGTAGTGGAATGCACGCTAACAACACTGGAGGTCAAAGTTTGATTCCCAGCTGACAAACTACTGAACCTCTCAAGTTTTACTGCCTCTTAATAAACTGGCAAAAGAAAGAAGGTTAGGCGTAAACGGTCACCCCGTTCCATAAAACCAACACCGCTGCCACTAAAAATTCAAAAAGTTCCACTTCGAAATCAAGAAACAGTAAAACATGTAAGCTAAATGAGAAATGCAAACTTCATCAGTTTCCAGGCTTCTATCACATTTTTTTATTCAGACACTATGTTAGGCAGAATGTATGAGTCTCTGACATTCTTAAAATTATTAGACATTGATTCCATTATAGGTAAATTTTATTTTGATAGAGTCTCACAGTGTTATAAAGTAATGTTTACTGATGACGTTTCGAACACAATTTATTGCTCATAATCATATCAAGGTAATCACACGACTTCCTAAATTCATTTATATAGTTCCATTGTTTTCCACTTGATTTGATTGGTAGTATTATTTTCCATATTTCGGGTATGAGTGATGAATCATTCCTATTGCATGGATTGGGTGTAGATTCGATGAACAAGGATTCAGTAATCAACCTCTCTCTCCACCTACCTAGATTACTTTTTAGAATTTCAACCCTCTCCCACCGGCCCTATTGTGTGGTTGTGTGTTAATGCATGCATTGCAATTGCCGAGCTTTTTTCTAAATTACTTATCTTCTCCGGTGGGGTCAACCATTCTTACCTTAGCTAAATTCTTATGTTCTGACAATCTGACTACCCCCGACCTACTAGTTTGACCTATGTAGTTGACCTCACAGTCATTGCAGGGTATTTTGTAAATTATATTATTTTGTCTAATTGGGTCCACTGGGTCCTTTAACCTACAGAGCTTGTCCCTGAGTGAGTTTGTAGGTTTAAATGCCATCCTAATTCCTATTTCATTCAGAATCCTACGTAGGGCCTCAGATGTCCCCTCTTTATGTGGTATAACTGTAGATGACTTATATTCTCTCTTGTTTATATTATTATTACTAGTTTCACAATTATTTTTATTTTTCTTTCGGCCTTTTTCAATCTTCCTGATGAATTTTAAAGGATAATTATTCAACACCAACGCCTCTTCTATCTGTTTTATTTCATCATTTAGGTCTTTTCTTGTGCTACTTAGTGCTACTGCTCGGTTTTTTAGACCGTTAACTAAGCCTGCCTTAACAGTTAAAGGATGAGATGAATTAAAGTCTAAATATCTATTAGAATGGGTTGGTTTTCTATAAACGCTAGTGTGTAGTTTACCTTCTATTCGTTTTATTTTACAATCTAACATAGCTAATTCTCCTTGTTCATTTTCGTCTTCAAATGTGAATTTTATTCCCTCCACTAGTGAGTTTATGTGTGTGAAGAAGCTAGAGATATGTTCTGTTTTTAACACTGTGAAAGTGTCATCCACATATCTACACCATATTTTTGGAGTAGGATTAAACATATTAAGTGCCATATTTTCCCAGCTATCCATAAATATATCTGCTACGATAGGGGATATTGGTGATCCCATTGCTACACCTTCAGTTTGTCTATATATTTTGCCTTGGAATTTAAATATAGTAGTTGTGAGGCATAACTGAATCCCTAAAATAATTTCTTCAATGGGCAGCTTTGTCCTATGACTGAGTTCAGGATCCGCAGTTGGTTCTTTTTTATCTGCTTCTAAGGCCATATTGACTGGTATATTAGTGTAAAGACTGGTTATATCAAAGCTAACCATTGTTAATCATTATCTAGTTTTATGTCATTTAGTTTATTTTTCATCTTGGACATTGATTCCACCAAGCTGGAATTAAGATTGAATTGGTGGATGGTGAGTAGCAGTGGAATCCAGGATGCGCATTTCGTTCTATTTGGGACTCGTCTTCTGGATTTACCTGCTGAGACCAAGCACTTCGGTCCAATCAATCGACGGTAAAATCTAAAATTCAATTAAATAAATGGAATAAAGATGTTTTACCTTTTAGACGTTGAAACAAGTAAGCAGGATACACAAATATTATCAGTGTATATCAAGTGTCATAATTATTAGTTTTCCTTCTCACATACTGGGTTCAAAAAGTGATGAATATATATACTGCTGACAACCTTCATTGATCACTCAGCAAGCAACGAACCAATCTGTTCCAATGTATTTTCTGAACGCAATTCAGGCAAAGCTATAGGAAGCCATAGATAAAGTTACTAAACAGATACGTCAGTGACACTTCTCATGCTTTCTTATTCTCCCCTGCCTTCATACAAATATGACATCCATTTGTAATCTGATTATCTATCCACTTCAGTATCAGTAATGGCTTAACTTCTAATCTAGATTCTGAAATGATTTAACTATCAAAATGACATCATTATTCTAATCGCCACTAAAGTTAAATACATGTACCCTTTGTTATCATCGTTTTTGTCATTATTATCGTTGTCATGGTAGTTATTTTCCGCATAGTACAAAGTCTGTAATTTTTACCATTCACCCTCATAAGTTTGCACTTTACATATATTTTAAGGTATATTTTCTTCGATTAAAATATGAGAAGAATTTAATTCAAAATAATGTCTCATTTTTACACTTCAGACGCCTCAAGCATTTAAAAAAAACAACAACTAATTTTGATATCTTCACATCTTCAGTGAATTCCAAGCTGTGGTCAGATTTCGATTATGTCTAAGAGTTCAGTTGTGATATTCAGTAGTACGTTGAACTAAGTTAGAGTGTTTATGGCAATACTTTTTTTTTCATCCGGCTCTTAATTAACAGTCTACTACAGATATTAAGCAGAGTTGTATTCGTGTAATAAATAAATTATTCAGTCACTGTTTGATACACTAGCTTGATGTAATTCTGTCATGACCTTGATTTGTTTATACCAATTATATTTTACTGACCTTCAGCAATATCGACTTATCAAATTATGATTATTGTAGATTGATTCCTTGATCGAAATAATCAACTTCATGATTAAAAACTCACTCACACTTAGCCAGTAAATGTTGAACTCACCAACTATTGTGTGGCTGTAAGTCCGTGTATTGATTGTGGAAATGGTAGGTGGTATCCAGAAAGTAACTAGCAATTAAGTACATTCAGGTTTTATATTAGATTTCAAAAATAACAGTGTCGAATGATACATTTTTTCCAGTCGACATAACCCATGTAATTACATAATAGTAGTCACTACAGCAGCTTTAATAAGGAAGTAGTGAATTGTTGGTATTAGATGATTGGAGACAATCAGCAGGAAGCCCGAATAGCTCAGTGGTAACGTCTTTGACTGCATTACTCACTAAGTGACGCTGGTTAGAATCTCAGAAGGAATATAGGGTCCTTCGAAGCGGTTGCAGATACGCCTTGCTGACTGGTGACTGCCAACTAGCACGACGCCTAGGTCAAACAAGGCTTCTTCCCGATTGCCTCTAACCATCTAATGCCAACAATTCACAGTGCATCGTGATGGTGAACTACCCAGCATTGTGGCCACATTACAAACTTGACTGAGAGAATTCGGTCTGCACCAAAGAGAGGACTAGACACATAGCATCAGTTACCAACTAGTATCCAATCAAAAAGGGATTAGTAAGTCAGTGGTTTATTCATACTGAAAAGGCAATAAGACTAGAGAAATCCATAAATCGATTATAGAAGACAACTGTATTAGAGTGAAATAGTATTGGTCAACATAACTAAAGGGAACAAGAAGATTAAGTCAACTGACATAGAGTAAAAAAGTGGGTAAATATCAGGAGCAAACACTGTTAAGCAGGAGGGAAATGACTTCACTAAATTTATATATATGCATTTACGAAGGCAACATCTGTGAATAGGTAATGTATTCGTAGAAGATGTGAACAGCATCTCTCGAATATTACCAGTAACCAGAATCCATACGTCTATCTTTGCTCTGTACTCTTTAGATTGTATCTGTCCATCCTTTTCCAAGGATGCTGTACCACTTTCTCTCTCTCTGTCGCATACATACAGACTACTGAAGAATACAGAAAACAGTCCACGTCAGTAAGGAGTAACGTGAACTGTAATCAGATAAGTTCGAAATGGTAATCTCCTAGAGTTGGCAGTATATTACTGTCAAGTTTATTTGCATAGTTGTTAATTTTTAAACCACAGTGTCTTATCGATGATCGCAGTTTGAGTAGTAGATCAGAATTTCAGCTGATCAGACTGTTTAGATTAACGTACATAAAGCTGTGGGTGGGTGAGTATTGTTGAAGAGTCGCAAACTAGGACAAAACAGATGTCCAGTACTCCCTTATTTTTCAGTGGCCCTTTACCTAATGTCTGCTAGCGGTCAAACACTAAAGTAAATTAGTCTTTAATAAGTCGTTCATTTACATTTAAAAATATGACTGCTATCACTGCATCATTGTAGCATATTTCATTCACAAAGCTAACCTGAATTTTCGGTAAGACATCGAAGTATCTTGGGTGGTATGGATAGGCAACCATATAACCGATGACAGGAGGATTCTGCCTAGGTGAAAATTTAAAAAGTAAATCCACATACTCTGTTCATTTTCCCCCATTATGCTGAAATTTTATCGGTCCTTTGGGTTCCAAGTGGAAAATAGGCCTTCAACAACATATATGCATTATACTCATTTGAGGTTCTTTTTTCAGATGGCTCCACATCTACCTACTAGCTTACATTTCCTCTTCACATGGCTTTTACATGTCATACTCGGACGCTCAACTTCTTGCTTACCATTCATGTTTCACTTAAATGTATGGTGAACATGCGCTCAACGGTTTCTGAGCATATCTGGAATCCATCTCCATCTCTTACTTTATATTTGTTTGGTATTAGGCTCGAGTGGAACCCCAATAGGAAGCGGTGAGTTGGTCGTCAGTGTGAGGGTGGGGTGACATAGAAGAAGGTGATGTGAAGAGGAGATGAAACCATGTGAGCAGACGTGGAGTCAGGTGAAAACGTTGGCCGAGAACCGAACGCGATGGAGACATGCGGCTGAAGCCCCATGTTCCTCTGAGAACTAAAGGAAATAATAATAGTCATTTGGCTGATCTGCTGCCCGCCAGACTTCCCCGCTGTTTATCTCTACAGTATGGCCTTCTGAATTTCAGTATCAAGCGACGGAGGTAAAAGTCTAAAGCCCTTTGGTAATTTTATCAGTAACGTGCTTGACAAGTCTCTGAGCCATATAATAGAAGAATTGACTTGACATTAGTATTAAGAATTCGAACCTTGTTCCTATTGATGAATACTGTAATGTGGATCCCAACACACTTATTCTACATTAATAAACGCATACAAGTTATAACAGAAATATTGTTTGGAAAATCCCTCCTGGACGATCTAATCACAATGCTTACACTTATTTGGAGATTTCAACTAACTTTATAGTCATTATCCGTGTTTCCTCCCAGAGTGCATATCATTATTCCGACATTTGCGTTTCATCTGCTGATTTGATCCTTATTATTTTTCTATTTCCCTGTTTAATCTCTAATTTTAGTGCTTCTCTTTGTCGATGTGTCTACATTAATAATGTGTTGTGTGATGTCACTTTGTTTGAGTGAATCAAGGTCACTCTACCCTTGGACTGTTCGTTAGAAGCGTTGGTGTGTGATTGTTATGGACAAAGTTTATGATCTCACCTTTCTGAGAATATTTCACTTGATTCTAAGCATTCGGTTTGTTCACAGGATTTCATCATGAACTGACATTGGTTAGAGAACCACTAGAAAACCTGCAGGGAGTAATGGACAGCTGTTTCCTCTATCCTAGTTTAAGACTTTTCATCAGTACGCACCCAACACCAGGGTTCGAACCCGGGACCTTCTGGTTACAAGGCTAGCGAGCTCGTAGACCTTTAAGCCACTGGGACTCGATTCAATGGCCAGTCCATGAATTACAACTTCTGCCAATTCATGACATAGCGCTACCGCTAGCCAATGTCTTCGACGAGTATTTGTCCTAAAACCCCACCTTCTGTACCCTACTGATCACGACCTCCCACCAGAACCCGAATAGAGCCAGTCATTTTGTACTTAGACTGGACTGTATAGCTGCCATAGGTACCAGTGAAGTAATTTTGAGTTTGTGATGTTACTATTGTTTAATATAACTGCAGTTTAGGGCAAAATAATCATCATTTTCCTGTCTTTGTAGCGTTTGATGACTGCGTTTGTCTCAAGAAAGCTTTGTCAAATATACAGTTGGACGCAGAGATTGGTTTTCTGAGCTCAGTCCACAACGAGTCAGTTCTGATCGTAACACAGGTTAACTGATAATCTTTCAAACTTGATTAAGGTATACTGAATTAATCCAAATTTCAGTAAACCGTTACATTGTAGTGATGTGATACAGACAAAGTGTTCCCACAGTGTATTATTCTCACATTAAGAATCATTTTATCTGTCGATATTAACATCTGAATACTATATTCACATTTAATTGAATTTTTTTAGATTTTCACGTCGATTGATTGGACCGAAGTGCTCGGTCTCAGGTTGATATGTCTGTTGGCTTCTTGTGCAGATGCTTCGACGATGTCTGAACATGTAATTAGAATTTAATTGGTGGATGACGACTAGCAGTGGAATCCAGGATGCGCATTTCATCCTAATTGGGACTCGTCAGGTGGATGTACCCCTACCTGTAACGAGCACCTCGGTCCAATCAATCGACGGGAAAATCTAAATATTCAATCGCACAAGTGGTGGCTCTCGTGGCCCAAGTGGTCTAGTGGATAACGCTTTGGCGTTTGAAACTATACGCACTGGGTTCGAGCCTCGGTCAGAACATCATCACTTACTAGGGAATGCAGGTACGTCCAACTGAAGAGTCCCAGATAGGACGAAATGCGCGTTATACTGGATTCCACTGTTCTTTCTCGTCTAGTCTAGATTTAACATAGAACTTGGTACCGAAGTACAGCAGTTCCAGTTGCCACGTTCCAAATAGCACACAAAGGAAGACAAGAAAATGAGTGAAGAGAATCAATAGAGTTTTGACAAGTATAAGAGTGAAACAGAATGAGTAGTGGTAGAAAGTAATATGGAAGATTACAGAGACTGAATACATCTGCGCCATTGTCAACGATTTTGAGCCATGTCACCTATTGTCTCCAGCCATTGATTCTTAGAGTCCCGAGGGCGGGCCCCAACCCGAAAGTCTGCATCTCCCTACCTGACTCAGTTTAACTGTCAAGGATTTCATGGATTGATGAGGCCATGTTTTTGTTTGGCCACCACTTACTCTTTTCCAACCTGCACCTATATCAGCTAGTAATGCCCGTCCGTCGGGGGAGGCGATGGTTAGGCATGCGCGGCACATGACCTAGCCATCTCAATATATGTAACTTTATAGCTTCTTCGATTGATTTTCCCTCTTTGCCCAACAGTCTACGTCTAACGTCAACATTAATTGCCTTATTATACCACCTAACGTGAGAAAGAGATCGTAGACATCTATGATCAAAAACAGTCAACCTTTTCATGTCTTCAACTCGTATTGGCCATGTTTCAGAACCATAGAGAAGGACGGAGCGAACTGCTGAGCAGTACACACGTGCCGTGGTTGATTGCTGGATGTCACGCCTACGCAAAAGATGGTGTAAGTTAGCGAAAGCAGCTCGAGCTTTTTGGACCCATGCTGAGATTTCGTCGCCAATCAGTCCGTTTGTGCTGATACAACTTCCCAAATAAGTGAGGTGGTGTTCTATCACTTCACTCCCTATCACTAAGTTAGGAGTTGACTTAGTCCAGTCCTGTAGCAGCATCTTACATTTCACAGGGGCGAATCGCATGCCAAACGTACGAAGATTGCTGCTCAAGGTGTTCAGAAGACTCTGCATTTTGTTAGCATCCTCCCCTAACAGGACTATGTCATCTGCATGTTCTAAGTCCATAAGAATATTCCCTGGTAACAAGTCGATTCCTAAGTCGGTGGCACAGTGGTTAGGACTCTCGCCGAGCATGCACGTGGTCCGGGGTTCGATCCCCTGCCGACGCACACCCGATATCTATGGTCTGCCTGCAAAATTTGGGCTACCGATATCCATGCTGAAAATTCCATACTTGTACTGAAAATACGGTGTGCCATCAAGCTGTAACCAAAAATAAAAAAATAAATAAAGTTCAGTTAAGGATACTTCCATTAGCATATCTATGATGAAGTTAAACAGAAATGGGGAAAGTGGACATCCTTGACGGACACCACTGGTTGTTAACAATTCAGATGACAATTCCCCATAAGCCCTTACACGGCTACGTGAGTTTGAGTAGAGTGCCTTGATTAGTTTATTGTTCTTTCTTGGCACTCCCTTCACTGTCAAACATTGCCATGGTACCTTTCGATCCACGGAGTTGAAGGCCGCCTTCAAGTCCAGATATATAGCAATTGTTGGACGCCTAAACGTGAGTCTATGTTCTAGGATCTGTCGGAGAGTGAAGAAATGATCTATGCACCCTCTACCTGGCCTAAAGCCTGTTTGATTTTCCCTCGTTTGTTCCTCCCGAGTTCTGTTTAGTCTGTGCATGATTACTGAGCCTAGGATTTTAGAGACTATGTTCGTTAGGCGGATTCCTCTATGATTATCACATGAGGACTTGTCTCCCTTCTTGAATATTGGTATAATAAGTGACTTACCTCAATATGATGGAACTGTCTCTGATTCCTAGACGTTACCTAGTACCTTAGTTAAACTACATACTAAACTACGTACTACTACACTGCTAGTCAGCATCCACCAATTAAACACTATACTCACAGTTTAATAGTGCATTTTAGTTGTTGCTGTTGTTGTTAGAGTCAGAATATTATTCCCATAGTTTAATACTGCATTAGTAACAGAATACTACACATGTATTTGTACATTCTAGTTCATGTCGTTTAATATAAACAAAAATAACACGCTCAGTGATTGGTTAAAGAATATAAATTGTACATATAAACAGCGGTTTGATCAACTGAAAATACACCTTTGCTTCGTTGTCTTGCCTTATGCTATTACAACATGACATGTCAGAATAAAAGTGATCTGAAGGTGTTTCCACACTCAGTATAGTAAACGTCACAACAGATATTCCGCCTGTCTAAAAAAGAAATCGATCACATCCCGATTTAAAGCACCCAAACGTAACATCTGATATGATTGCAATATTGCTTTAAACACGTGGTAGAAAATCACATATATACAACCAAGTACATGAGAAAATTCTGCATTTTAATTGACCGGCTCCTGTCAATCATATTAAGGAGACAGAAAGGATAGGTAGGTAAATTTGTTTTGACGACTGTCTAGATTTTCACACTTACATAACAAGCACTAAAGTCACTTTAGACGTCAGCCAGTTGTTTCAGTATATTTTGACTTATGCCTAAGCCTCTATCTACTATGTACAATACATATTGACATAATAATCAATACAGACACAGTCTATTTTCTGATTCGCTTGCCAATAACCCTTAATTTTTGAAAAAAAATAAATAAATAATTATCGTACGATATATTTAGGTAGCACTAATAATGATGTCAGCATTAAATATAGCTTTGTTTCACTATTTAAATAATAATAATTACTAGTATATATTAAGCATGAATATGAACTTTGAACTAACTGTCGTTTCATATTCTTTTTATAATGTACTGTAGGTGTTAGGATTAAGTAAGAGAAGTTTCAGCGTTTACTGTTGTTGAATACATATATATATATATATATATTCATTGAAGATGTCCATAAAAAAATCTAACTGATATCAATCCGTGGTCAAACTCGAAAAATAACAAACGTAATCCTTACAAATCAACTCCTGCGAATTAATTTGATGCTGGCTAATGACTTGCTACAGGATGGAGTTTCCTGTAGTTTTAGTGAGAAGACGTAACCAGTGACGTCCATCTAGCCAAGTGTGAGGATGGATTTCCAAACCAATAACATGGGTTGATGGTCGGGCTAAAATCACGAATTAGTTGGAGTTAGAATTCATTGGCTGGCCATTGAATCGGGTTCCACTGGATGAATGGTGTACGACCTTGCTGGCCTTGTAACCGGAGGGTCATGGGTTCGAACCCTGCCAGTGGGTGCTCACTGCCGATGATTCCCAAACTAGGATGAAACAGCTATCCAGTACTACAATGTTGGTTTTCAATTGTTCTCTAACTTATATCAGTCCGAGATCAAACTCGGAATACAAACCAAAGCCTTACAAATCAACTCTTGAGTAATCTAAAAGACTCATTAATTGAAGAAAGAATATTCTTCTCGATAAATTCGTCATCAGGTTCTACATTTGTATGACTGCAATAACTAAAGAAATATTGATATTAACAACAATAATGCTGTTTTAGATTATACTGAATCAACAGTATCGACAGATTATATTTCAAAAACATTAGTAAGTGACACTCTGTATTAATATAATACTAAATTACACATCAGATACGCCATACTGATGAGTGCCAACTAGCACGAAACCCAAGTTAAGCTGGGCTTCCTGTCGATTGCCTCCAACTATCTTATATCATCAAATCAGTGTGCACCGTGATGGTGAGCTACGCAGAATGGTGGCCATATTGCAAACCTTACTGAACCAAAGAAAGAACTAGACACGTCGCACTAGTTACTAGTGTCCAATCAAAATCCAGGAGGTCAGTCGTGAGCCCGAATAGCTCAGCGGTAACGTCTTTGACTGCAGTACTGGGTGACGCGGGTTCGAATCTCAGAAAGGACATGAGTTCCTTCAAGGTTTCAGATACTCCTTTCTGACTGGCGAGTGGCAACTAACTATGACAAAACCTAAGTCAAACAAGGCTTCCTGCAGATTGCCTCCAACTATCTAATACATATCAGATCAATTAAGCAAAGCAATACGTAATTTATGAATTGATAGGTTCGACAATAGGCCAAGGTAGCAATAATGGCTGGACTCGTTTCTTTTGCGCACAGAGCTCCATTTGGTTTCAACCAATCGCAATGGCCTTTACTGTTTGGATAGTTCAGTATCTAGAGGTGTTTGATAATTTTATTCGACACCCGATAGATGGTAGAGAAAGACTCTTCAATACTGCTAACTTTGTGTCCTGTTTAGACGAGATGATCCAGTATAAAAACTGTTGACAGTTTTGTCAACACCTTTATTTAACCACACTGGTAGATGTTCTCAGACACGGAAAAATAGGTTCCTATAGCAATGATCAATATAACTGGCTCCACTGGTACAAGGTGAATTCATAGATAAATCTGTAATCGAAAGTATATTGGTTACAGGATATCATGATGAGCTGATATCGGTTAGGGGACCACTGGAAAACCTGCAGGGAGTCCTGGACGGCTGCTTCCTTTATCCTGGTCTGGGACTCTTCAACAGTACGCACCCACAGGGGTTCGAAACGATATTGATATAATGACCAACTAAATCAACACAAATACATTCTGCATCCAACGCTTTTCATTTGATATTGTAATTTACAAATGTCTTCTGGGTCTAGAAACATTTCAAATGTTGACTGTAACCGCTTTCTTAGCGAGCAATACTTATTTTCCTCAATTATTTAGTGTCCATTCCCGTAAAACAGCCTAATTCTAAGCGAAAGGTTTCTAATAACCAGGTTGAAGGAACACTTAGCCTATGATATCATGTTGATACCTGGTAATCATTTACACCAGTGTATTAGATGCTGATTTCATTTGACCTAGTTGACAGTTATGTCGCGTTTAACACCCCTTTATTGACTCAATACGTAATTCTTTATCTGACTGAAATGAACTAAATTTTCAACGAATAATGTTGGAAAACAGTGAAAGAGTTCAAACTGTCACACTTCTGGTTAGCAGACGTCAAGATAAAGAAAAGAAATGCCAGGAAACCGTAAAAAGCAGAAATTTACGGAAAATAATACCATATGAACATGAAGAATGAATGCATCTATGCCACTAAAAATTACCCAGCCAAATAAACCATGCCGCACCACGTGATTCAAACCAATAGCAGTAGACCTCACGTAATTATGTAAAATATTCGTTCAAACACCGATATCAATTCTCTAACCTAATCCCATATTAGCAAATATTGATTGTTGAAGAAGTTATAGGTTTGGTGTGCATAACTGATGCACATTCATTAAGCTTCACATTAGTTTTCCTGTTTTTGTTACTTAAGAACGGACACCTAACTACACTATTACTTATCGTATTGTTCCATATAGTGTAGGTAATTAAGCGAAGTTATCTTCAATCAGAAACCTTCCACTTTTTCGTTACTGACACTTTTATCTTTCTGGGAAGAATAAGCTACCACTGCTGGTCTCATCAATGTGTATCTATCAGTTCAGCTATTCCTGAGGAGCTAGGTATATCCACCGTACTCAGTGCTCGCTATCTAAACGTATCATGGAACACTTATCCTCATGGGATTATAAACCTGAAGATATATATATCTATATATTGTTTTACATCCTGAGAATAATATCACTGAAAAGAGTAACTCTTCGCTAGATATCTTATGTCTATCATTCATTAAAGCTTTGAAGAAGGATGTAGAGAAGTGTTGCACAGTATACATGTCGTCTGATGGACAGCGTATAATCACTTTTGCATCACTGATGATGCCAGTTGGTAGGGCGTGTCTCACCATGTGATCGTAAATATATAAGGTAGTGTCACACTCAAAATTTGTATCGCTGTGTAGTGAAAATATTCTGATGCTGGATCAAAAATGTTGACCCAAGTGGCATATAAATTGATGTGGATGACATTTTAAGTGTTGTCTTGCATATATCTTGACTGGTTACAGGTTTGATGAAGAGCTGACGTCAGCTTGGCGACCAATGGAAAACCAAGAAATATTGGATGGATGCCCTGTCCTGGTTTGGAACTTCACGGCAGTAAGTACCCAACGGGGTTCTGGCCTGGGACCTTTCGGTCATGAGATGAGTTCATAAACCATTTACTTACATCGGAGATTTTTAGAAGTTGGAATTCATGAGCTACTGAGTCGGTTCTCAGTTCCTGAATGGTCGACGCATTCACCTTGCCACCGGCAGGTTTTGGGTTCGAATCCCATGGAATCTCATATCTGAAAAAAACAGTTGTTCAGTACTCCCTGGCTTTCCAGTAGTTCTCTAACTGATGTCAGCTTATGACTAAACCCGAAATGACATTCTAAATAACGAAGCAAGTCGACGAGAAGTTAAGATACAGTGTTATGACAACATGTGTATTTTTATTTTTTTTATTTTTATTTTTATTTACAGCTTGATTCCACACCGTATTTTCAGTACAAGTGTGGAATTTTCAGCATGGATATCGGTAGACCAAATTCAGGCCGACCATAGATATCGGGTGTGCGCCGGCAGGGGATCAAACCCCGGACCATGTGCATGGTCGGCGAGAGTCCTAACCACTGTGCCACCGATGCGTACTTGTTTGTTTTTTGTGCGTATTATCATTTACACATGCTTCTTTGAACTGGAATTCTCTTTATCTTATCAACTCGGTATTATTTGCAGAAGGCATCAGCATTGTCAATTGCAGTTGATTATTATTACTATTACCTTGGTTTCTAAGCAAAAAAACACAGGGCTTCAACATCACGTCACGATTTCACTCTGTTCTCTGTTGTTGTTGTTAACTGGCTCCACGATTGCCCACAGGCTCTCATCTTCTCCTCATACGATGTCCTCCATGTCACCCTGGGACCATAAGCCAACTCGTCGTTTCCCATCAGGATTCCACTTGAAGACTTGGCGCCCAATGTCACCCAACGGTCTTCTCAATATGTCAGAGCCACCCCCATTTCTTCCGGTCCGTTTGTTGGTTTATTCCCAGAGTTACTTGTTTCTGATTCTTCTTGGACATCTGGCCTTTGGTATGGAGCGAAGGGGATAAAATTCTGCAACCTGTTAGAAATACTTTCTGTGACACACTTGCAAAGTTTCTAAACCACACAGAAACACTTAATTTACAATGGCGTTGGAATTCTGAATTTCGTTCGTTATGCTGCGTGCAACAGATTTCCAAACTGATTTCAGAGTGATGAAGGTTTGGCTTTCCTTTCCGACCCTGGTTTGATATCATCATCAATGCCCGCGTCTGTAGTTGGAACGATGCTTGTTTTGGAGTTAAAGTCGAGAAGATACATAGTCATTATCGGTTCAAAGCGTCTTCGTTACAATAGGAACTTAGGGCTAAGTTCCTTGACAATGCTTTATCGATAGATGAACGAAGTAACGTCTTTCAAATTTATTCCGTTGATAATGACTGGCATGTCAGTAACAATTACTCTTTAAATATTATGGGTATATATATATATATAACAATATTAGCTAGATGAGAAAGTTATCGAAAAGCATATTCCTTGTCCAATCATGTTTTTATCTTCTAAATGTCACAGTGGGAATTTTTATTATATTATTGTAACTCTTACCTATATGAGATGTACAGGTCTGAACCAGCTATCAAGCATTTTCAAAATTCACAATATAAACACTATAATTGATATAAGTATAAAACTTAATCACTGTGGTAGAGTGTAACTCCACTATGGATAAAATTTTGTTTTGATAAAATCACACACTATTGTACAGTAATATTTACTGATGACCACGTTTTGAGCGTAAATTATTGCTGCTCATAATCATATCCAGGTACTCACACAACTTTTCTTGCTTCATTTATATACATGAGTAAAAATTGGTTAGACATTTGAATAAAATCAGTATAAGATAAAGTACATTCGGAAATAATATTAGTGTTATCAATCAAATACAATAACATGGGAAATAAGATGTTTTTATAGTAAAAATAAGTAACTTGTTAGAATGTTATAATGTGAATTGAATACATTTTAACATTATTTATTATCCTCCTCTGATTTGACTGGTAATAATATCTTCCATATCTCTGGTATTTGCGTTGAGTCACTTCTATTGCATGTGTTGGGTGTAGATTATTCGACGAACCAGGATTCAGTGATCAACCTCTCTCTCCACCTACCTATATTACTTTTTAGAATTTTGACTCTGTCCCAACCAACCTATTATGTGGTTGTGTGTTAATGCATGCAGTGCGATTGCTGAGGTTTTTCCAAATTACTCATATTCGTGTGGTCAATCATTCTAGCAGTAGATAAATTATAATATTCTGATAATCTCACTACTCCTTATCTACTAGTTTGATCTATGTAGTTGACTTAACTCGCAGTCATTGCAAGGTATTTCGTAAATTATACTAGTTTGTTTAATTGGGTCAACCGGGTCCACTATAATTCCTACTCTTGTTATTATTATTTTTTTATATATTCCTTCACGTTCCCAGTGGAACATAAGGGCTTCAAGCTAGAGGCTTGAAGTTTCTGTAGCAGTGTTTATTTTTACAGGATGGGGTTGCTAGCCTCATGCCCAACCTTTTCCTCCTTACCAGCTTCTATTACTGGCTTAGAGATGTAAAGGAGTGCGTCGGCCAGGGATCGATATCCGGATCATAAGCATGGTAGGCGAGCATCCTAACCGCTGTGCCACCGACGCACACTCTTGTTATACAACAGACTATAATATACTTCCAATTGGCTAAGTAACTACACAATAGATTATGATCAACCTGTTGAATACAACAGATGAAAGAAAGCATAACATAGTAGAAGTATTCACTCTCTTATTGATTTTTATTTAAATTATTTTCGCTTATTCACAGATGAATTATATATACATTATGTTGTGAAATATTCTGCGAAGTCACTCCGAAGAAAACAAATATTCAGAATGAAAGAAAATGCTTGTGAAAATAAATAATTAGAAAAATCTTACGATAGTTTTGAGAAACTGATTACAATATATATCTGTATCTGAAAAAGTAACTGTTTGACACTATAATTTCTTTTGTTTTAAATTTGAAAATAGCGCCATTTTACAAAATTGATTTTCTTCATTAATTTTCAATACATCTATTATTCATGACAATAATAATGATAACAGTGGCTTTATGTTTAAAAATACGTTCATGTATATTACAGAATTCTCAAGATGTTATATTACAAGTTAATTAATAATCGTTCAAATGTATCGCGTTTGAAGCAGTACTGTTCTATCCACAGCACTTTCTCTAATTTGATTTCAAAACGAAACTATAGTGAAATTTCAACTTGTTAACTAATTGGCAAAACTGTGAATTCGATTTACGATTTTTGGTATCACCAGTTCACCCAAGTAGTTAGCTAGAAATCGGGTGGGTGATTTGAACTGATTCGACTTTCTGAGTTCAGTCAAACGTGGCACACCACTGATGTGGTCGACCCGAAGCGAGAGAAACAGCAGTCCGGTGTTAAGGTCATTTCGATTTGGCTAATAGGCAATACTAGTTGATGTGAAAGGTACTAAACTACTCATCTCATTCGATCAGTAGTATATAATTTTAAGTAAACAACCTATAATATCCTATATCCATTTCCTTCGAAAAATGCGCGTTTGCACAGTGTGAATAAAGAATTTAATTGGATTATTTAAACAAAGTTATAATATTATCATCCTCTTGAATTCTGAGTAGAACATAGGGCCTCAAAAGAATATCCTTATTCAACACAGCGAAAATTCTCATTGAAACATTTAGCGGACTAAAGAAACTTCGTGCAAAGGATGTCCTGTTCGACAAATTCGTCGTCTGGCTCTCTCTCTCTACCTCTCTCTCTCGATATATATGTATATAATATTTAAGAATAATAGTTATCCACTATGTTGACGTTATTAAATATCTAATTATCAAACAACATCCAGTCTGTAGTTAAGCAACGGACAGGCAAGCTCTATCCTCAGCTCTATTTTAGCTCACCCCGTAGATACTGAGCACGAGATCGGTGTATAAGTTATCTGTTGTATTACGACTAATCTTAATTTTGACTTACAAGTTTATCTTTTACATATAGTTGAAGTCATCGGAATCCGCCTGAAGAAGCCTAACTTACACGTTCAAACGAAATGCATTCAGACGTTTTCCTTGCCCAGGTCATCATTGTTTTAACAATTTTTAAGTGTCGCATAAATTTTATTTTTGATTTTATCTGATTTTCAGCTGAATGTTACATTTGTTTGCACTTATCATTACTTACACATGTAATTCCACTATTCATAACGACTCCAAATAATTTAAAAACGATTATTCTTAAACATTATATCTACATACATATACATAACTGTAAGGCCAGAAGAGGAAGTTATCAAAAGGAATATTCTCCTCTCAAACTTTCTTTAGACATCTCTGTTCCCTGGAGTCTTTTCAAATGGTTCCACAATTGCTCATTTGCTTTCCTTCCTTCCTCATGCGATCTCCTCCATGTCACCCTCCAACTCCAACTTCGCCATTTTCCACTCGAAGACTTCGAGCTGGATATCGGTCGGTCTCTTTAGCATGTGTACAATTCATCCCCAATTCCTCCAGGCTATTTTTTTGGCGACTGGTTTCCGGCTGGTATGCTGCCAGAGTTTCACGTTGTCCATACATTCTAGCTTACCAACTAGTCTTCAGCATTGAGCTAGCAAAGAAATATGATGATAAAAATCTGTAGCCTGTAGCAAATGCTTTCGATTACGTACGCTCTAAGTTCCTCAACCATACAGACGCACTGACTACACTATTGAGAATTCGAACCTTGTTCTTTATGCGCAGCGCAGTGGATTTCCATACTAATTTCAGAGAAGTGAACACCTGCCTTGATTCCTAGCTGGTTTTATTATCCTCATCCGTGCTGCCTGCCTAGAATTAAAACATTGCTGACTTTATATTTTTCCCAACTGATTGTGAATGGTACTTGTTGCTGTCAGTTGTCTTTATCACCTCTGTATTCTCTATGTTCCCTTCAAGTTCTGTTTTCGCTATTTCTACTGCCAAATTCTTAGATTTCTCCTGTAAATCACTGAGCGTGTGTGTCATTAGACAGACGAGAACAGGATGGAACACTGAAAAGGTCTATCCACAGAAAGTCGACGTGGAACGGACAGCTTACTAACTTTCACAGTTGGGTACCCCTATACACCAAACGAAACCTGATCCGTTCAATCAGCTACAGAGTTCGCAGAATTTGCACCCCGGACGCCATAGTAGATAAACTGGACAATCTCAAGAGAATCCTCGTCAAGAATTGTTATCCAGAAAGATTTATTGTAAAATCTATGAATCCTAGACCACAAAAGCCGCCCATGCTACTCTACATGAATCTTCAATTCAATGGAGATATATCTGCGGAAACACTAAAAAAATCGACTGTCGCGCTCACTTAAGAAGACCTTCTTCGCAGCTGAACTACGACTAACCTTCTCCACAAAACCTATGATTCATGTGAACGTGAAGGATAAACTACCGCTGCTGGCCTCATCAGTGTGTATTTATCAATTCACCTGCTCGTGTGGAGCCAGGTATACCGGCCGTACCCAGCGCTCGCTTTCCAAACGTATCACCGAACACTTCCCAACATGGTTTTACAAAGGAGAAAATCGATGCCCACTGCAGCCCCATCTTAGAATATCTGATAGAATGCGAACACCAAGCTACACCCCAAACAAACTTCAAAGTCGTCTACAGAGTAAGAAGTAGTCTTACTAAAGGTGTACGAATCAGACTTCTTCAAACTGCAGAAGCAATAGCGATTCACTCACTAAGTCGTGAACTCTGCATACAGAAGAAGTTCGTTCAATCACTACACTTGCAATAGACGTAATCTATCTTATTACCCGACAAGTAAATTCTACCTAATCTTTTTTTCTGTCTTTTCATAAGTATTATTTTGTCTTCTCAATTGTAATATTTTATATTTTCAACTTTCTTGTTCTCTACCCCCACCCAGTTTAATTTCTACACCTCACTACCACTGTCACTGACTTAAACAACGCTCAATTTCTAGTCATTTATGTTACGTCATCCAACTTATTTGCTCAATTTCAGTTCTAATTTAAATGGCATTATTCTCTACCCCACTTCTACTTGGTCTCTACCTGTCATCCAAGGTATCCAGATCTTCTGGGTTTTCATGTCCATCTAACGTTTGCCTATCTTCTCACTGCCCACAGTCTGTTGCACGTTCCAGTCCACCACAGTCATGAATATTATCGATGATAGCAGATAGCATCGTCTTACTAGTGTCTTCACTTCGAAGGCATCGCTGAGATTTCCGCTCTGAATCAGTTGACATATGGCACTATCATATATCTGTTGAATGAGGTTGATAAAGGTTTGTGGAACTCCGTAGTGTTGAAACAGTTTCCAATTTACTTCATGACAGCAATCATACCAAGAATAATAAACATCAAGAACTGAAATAAGTTCATACTGTAGAAACTACGAAGCTTTTTAATATGCATTAGTTAGTATTCTGTTTTGTAAATGTAAATATATCGATTCATTATGTTGAAAAAATCAATAATAAGCAAGTCTTTTTTTATTTGTACACACATAATACGGATATGAGAGAAACAGGTTACAATGTTCACGATTTAGTTAACTAATACAGGCAAAAATCCAGAAATGAGTTATAATCATTAAAATAAAAGTGGGCTATCTACATTGGGTAAATGTTCCATTTATAATAATAATAATGCATAATTTATAGGAAACTCGATCCTTAGGTAAATAACTGATCACAAGTTATGAATAAGGTATTGATGGAATAGTCAAACAGCATACCAAGAATCTCACCTGAAAATAAGATCGAGTAGGTTATATTTCTACACTGGCTAACATCATCGGGCAGACCATATTAACCCAACAAATAATATATTATTGTTATATATTATTCCCTTAGGTTCCGAGTGGAACATAGGGCTTCAACAAAACATCTCCATTCTATTCTATTTCCTGCTGTCCTCTTCAGTGGGGTCCACGATCGAGCACAATCTCTCATCTCCACTTCCTTAAACATTCTCCTCCATGTCACCCTCACACTAACGACCTGCTCGTCGCTTCTCATTAAGTTCGTACTCGAGCGATAGCTTGCATTGCGCGTGATGTCATTCGATGGCCTCCTCAACGTATGCCAGATCCATTTCCATTTTCTCCTACATACTTGTTGAGCAATCGGCTTTTGGTTGGTTTGTTCCCAGACAGAGTGTCCTATTGCTAATTCTTTCTGGCTGGCCACCCATTTGATCTTCAGTATGGAGCCAGCGAAGGAGACAGCTGTTGATGAAAGTCTGTGACAGGTTGTTGGAAATGCTTTTCGTGACGGGCGCTCAGTGCAAGTTTTTCACCCATATAGAAGAACCGAATGATTGAATTCACATTTGTCTTGAAAATTTGAATCTTGTTCCTTATTCTGGCCGAGTCAGTGCAGAAGATTTCCATGTTGATGAAGGCGTATCTTGCCTTTCCGATTCTGGATGGCTTTGACATCTTCATCCATTCTGACTGCGTTTGGTCGAAACAATACTCCTTAGCAAGATAAGTGAAGGAAGTAACCTCTGTCAAATCTCTCCCACTGATGGTGATTGGTGCTGGTTGTTGTTTCTGTCGGTTGGTTGGTTATCTTCATCACCTCCGTCTATGTTCTCTATGTTCACCTGGAGTCCTATCTTCTCTGGCTGCTTCTTTAGTTACATTATTATATTATTGTTCCCTCGGGTTCCTATTGGAACATAGGGTTTCAGCTGCGCGTCTCCACTTGTTTCTGTCTAATGCTGTACTTTTCACCTGCATCCATGTTAGTCCATACTGTTTCAACTCCTCTTCACACGATCTCCTCCATGTCACACTTGGACGTCCCACTCGCCGCTAACCTTTCGGGTTCCACTCGAGCTATGGCCTGACACGCGATGTCACCCGGCGAGTGGCCTCCTCAGCGAGTGTCCAATCCATCTCCACTTTCTCCTGCATATTTGTTGGGCGATTGGTTCTCGTTTTGTTTGTTCCCATAGTTTCTTGTTGGTTATTCTTTCCGACCATCTGATCTTCAGTATAGAATGAAGACAGTTGTTGATAAAAGTCGGCAATAGGCTGTTGGAAATATTCTTTGTGACCCACCAAGTTTCTGATCCGTATAGAAGAACTGACTGACTTGACGTTTGTATTGAAAATCCGAATTTTGTTGTTGATGCTGGCTGGGTTGAGTGACGAAGATTTCCAGATTGGTTTTAGGTTGATGAATGTGTTTCTCTCCTTCCCGATTCTCGATTTGACATCCTCGTCTGTTCCTCCTGTAGTTAAGACAATGCTCCCTAGATAGGTGAATGAAGTAACCTCTTTCAAATCCCTCCCGTTGATGGTGATTGGTGCTGGATGTTGCTGCTGTTGTTGCTGTTGGTTGGTTGGTTATTTTCATAACCTCCGTCTTGTCTATGTTCACCTGCAGTCCTGTCTTCTCTAGCTGCTTCTTCGACCAGTTTGTCGGTTTTCGCTTGTAAGTCTTCGATTTTGTGTGACATCAAAGATAAATCATCCACGCGCGAAATCCAGGTCTTCTAGGTTCTTCACGTCGGTCCAGGATATACCTGTCTTCTCGTTCCCCATTGTCTGACGCATAATCCAGTCCACCACAATTAGGGATATCATTGGTGATAATAAGCACCCTTGTTTGACTCCTGTGTTTACTCCAAACGCCTTGCTGATTTTTCTGTTGTGGATCACTTGACATGTGCCGTTGTCGTACAGCTGTTGAATAAGGTTGATGGATATTTGGGGTACGCCGTAGTACTCGAGTAGTTTCCAAATTACTTCGCGGTCAACGCTGTCGAAGGCCTTCTCAAAGTCTGTAAAGTTGAGGTAGATGTTTGATTGCCATTCCATACTTTGTTCGATGATGATGCTTAGAGTTGCGATTTAGTCAGAACATGATTTGCCTTTGCTAAATCCAGCTTGTTCTGGTCGGAGTTCTGTATCCAGTGCATCCTTTATTCTCTCCAGGATGATGCGACTCAGGATTTTACTTGGCGTCGGCAGGAGCATGATTCCTATCCAGTTCTTTAGTTAGTTTGCTGGTTTTCTCCTGAAAGTCCTCAAGTTTGTATGACATTAAACATAAGTCACGCGTGAAATCCAGATCTCCCAGAAAACAATGGATAACCGATACAGGTAGCACTCTTCAATAATGTACACATAATAGACAGAGTCTAGGATCAATTTTTTTTTCAACCAGCCAATAGTTCAGTGTGTCTAATCTCTCCCAGTCTGTTAAGTGGACTGACAATCATTTGAAGACATTTAAAATTGACAAAAGTCGTTCACAACTCTGCGGCTTTACAGCTTGCTGTCTAAAATTACTAAGTGGCACAATGTTTGACTGTTCATACTTCACAATCAACACTTACTTAGTGTTTATTTGAGAAAATAAAATAAACTAAAAATTATTAGAATGTGATTAACTCAGCATAAATGTACGGATCAATTTCATAAATAAACCGATAGGAAAGCACTAAATCCCTAAGGCTGTATATAAGTCTGCAGAAAGTTATCCTTTCTACTTGTATAACATTGTCGTTGTGCCTCTGAAGCCTTCTTATGTCCCATTTGGAAGGAAACAATAATAATAACGTGTTGTGTTGAAAGACTATGCTTAGATATACTACACAAATGGATTCAATGATTCAATGTTTATCGATTGTACTGGTAGGGAAATTTACACCTCACACAGGAAAAGCTTTTTGCTAAAATGTTAACAAACTGCTTTGACTAAATCAGCTCTTCTGTTCTGGCTTATATGGTGAAGTGTTATTTTAAGTTAAGTTAAGAATTGATATTATATAGAGAAAGAAGGAGTACTGGACAGCTGTATCATCTTGATGTGAGACCCAGCAAGACCTTCCGTTTGCGAGACGAGTTCGTTAACCATTCAGCCACTGGGACGGAATCGAATAGCCCAGTTCATGATCAAACTTAAAATCAATCAAATCCCTACGAACTAACATTCGCAAAGATTATTTTAATCTACAAGTATATTTAATATTTTTGTATTAGCCAATCTTCTGATCCCGCATGGAGTAGTCACATAGTATTTGCAAAACGTTTTATAAGTATTGATTGATCATTAATATTTTGAAGGAGTCCCGGCCTCTTCAAGGATTTGTAGTAGTAAACAGTGTACTCCCTACTAGTGAACTGCAGTTAAATCATGTTTGTGCTTCTGTTTAAAATATATATTTGTCACTTATCTGATGAGGAATATATATTTAGGGTTTCTCTTAACCCTTTCTTGGACTGAATCAAGCATCATAGTGAAGGAATAAAACGATTTCCAACATTATTCTACTGTTCATTCTGCATTCATTATTTTGTTTCATAAATAAAAATGGAAAGATTAATTTGTTGAAATTATTATTCGTACTTCCGGCTCACTGAATCTATCATACCGAAGTGATTGATCCCTACTGACATGTCGACTACTACTATAGACAAGCAACATAGATTAGTAAACCAGGATTGAATGGCTTCGTCAAATTCCGGTAGAATTCTTCAACTTAATACTCTGCATACAGGGATATACACATACTACTGGAATACATTGGGAGATAAAAGAAACGTCAAATTGCATATATCACTAAGAGTGTGATTGTGGAAGCAAATGCATAAGTCGTACAGAAAGGCTAAAATATCTACTCACATGATGGAGCATTTGCCAAAGTGATTGAAAACAGATGAATTCAAAGTGCCAAAATCCTCAATAACAAAACATCTTGTGGACTATGGACATGATATTGATGCTGTCAAGTTATTCACTGTTATTGACAGCAGACAAAGAAACAGGAAGACGCTTGCAACTGCAGAGGCATGTGCAATTAGAGTTTATAAACTAGGTCCATGTGTACAAAAAGGAAATGGTCGTCACTCTGAATCTACCATAAGAATACGTTTTACTTATTAATTGTTACTATTGAAATAATAGAGAAGATTTGTAGCTCAGGTGGATGATTTGTAATTAAAAGTGTTCTCTGAGCTGGTTGGTTTAGTTGATACGTGATACGCTTCTGTGTTGTCGAAAATGGGAAGACTTTGCTAAAAGGCAAGTTTCTACAGAAGAGCAACTATTCTTTCTTCATGAATGTCTCCACCAGCAGATTCTACCAACTAGTGTCAAATATAAACCATCAGTTAACTGCCCTTTAGGCTGGAAATTAGCCAAACAACATGGAAAACAAATGGTGAAATTAATGATCACGGATGCGCACAATAGGATTAAAAAATACCAGCATATGATTAGATTCCATAAAGAAAAGGTTGAACAGACTCTTACGCCAGAACATTTGTCAACATTGAATACTGCCATTAAGATATTATGCGAACGACACAAAGAACGAAGACGAGTCGCCCTCAAAGGAAAACTAGCTAAGATATCCAAACAACCATCTGAAGAAACTCTAAATGATTGCGTAGTAAATCTATCAAAACAACCATTATCAAAAGCAGAAGAACAACTTCTTCAGAAAGGACTCAACTACAATACTGGTGACGCTTCAGTAACAGATTTTTGTGCTTCCTTAGAATCATCACTCAAATTATCAAAATTAAATGAGGAAGTACAACAAGAAGTACGTCAATGTATCATACCTATACTCAAACAGAAAAGACATGATTCCCAACTTAGCACTGAAGAGCAAAATGCATTGAAGAAACTGAAGAATAGAAAGGATATAGTTATTCTACCGGCTGATAAAGGAAGAACAACAGTAATCCTGGACACAGGAGACTACATAAAGAAAGCAGAGGATTTACTCAAAGATAATAATGTATATCAACAG
This sequence comes from Trichobilharzia szidati, assembly GCA_944472155.2. Taxonomy (NCBI): domain Eukaryota; kingdom Metazoa; phylum Platyhelminthes; class Trematoda; order Strigeidida; family Schistosomatidae; genus Trichobilharzia; species Trichobilharzia szidati. The sequence goes on from OX235272.1 coordinate 76,210,391, forward strand.
TTGACAAAAAACTCTATACAAACATTAGATAACAAAATCAGAACAACGTTAAATAAACTAACAAAATCAGGACAAATTACAGAACAAGATCAATGGCGAATTAAATCTAACGGACCTATTTTACCTCGATTCTATGGTAGACCGAAACTACACAAACCAAACATTCCCTTACGACCAATCGTTTCGCTTCCAGGAACACCAACATATAATCTACCTAAAGAACTTTCCAGGAAATTAAATTACCTAACAGAATCATGCGACCATTCTATCAATTCGTCAATCCAATTTTTAGAGAAAATCAAAAACATTCAAGTAGAAGACAATGAAATAATGGTGTCCTTTGATGTCACAGCATTATATACTTCAATTAGTCCAAAACTAGCAACAGAAACTATGCAACAATTACTCTATAGTGATGAAAACACAAAAACTCAATTATGCCTTACAACATACTTCCAGTTTAATACTCAAATATATGAACAAATAAAAGGAACACCAATGGGATCGCCCATATCAGGATTAATAGCTGAAGCCGTTATGCAAAGATTAGAATTAATAGCTCTACCTATAATTAAACCGAAAATCTGGATACGTTACGTTGATGATACATTTGTAATAATTAAGAGAAGTGATTTAGAATATACTGATAAATTAATAAACAACATATTTGAAGACATCAAATTCACAAGAGAAGAAGAATTAGATAACAAAATCCCATTTTTAGATGTCTTAATCAGGAGAACCAACACAGGAGATTAAGGGACAAAAGTTTATAAAAAATCAACGCACACAGATCAAATACTCAACTTTTTTTTTTCCTTCACGTTCCCCAGTGGAACATAGGGCTTCAAGCTAGTGGCTTGAAGTTTCTGTAGCAGTGTTTATTTTACAGGATGGGGTTGCTAGCCTCATGCCCAACCTTTACTCTTCATCAGCTTTTATTTCTGGCTTAGCGAGGTAAAGGAGTGCGTCGGCCGGGGATCGAACCCCGGACCATGTGCATGGTCGGCGAGCGTCCTAACCGCTATGCCACCGACGCACAAATACTCAACTATACTAGCAATAATCCAGTTACTCACAAAAGAAACTGTGTGCAGACATTGTTTAAAAGAGTTCAGACACATTGTAGCACTTCTGAGTTGAAAAGAATGGAAGAAAAGTACCTAAAAACGGTCTTCAAAAAGAATGGTTATCCACAAAATTTCATCAAAAAGTGTTTAAAGTCGAATCAAAACACCAACAAGAAACCATCATCAAAGACCACAAGAAAATTCATTCTACCAGACATGAGGAATATCTCTGAAATAACAGCTAGAATACTGAAACCGTTAGATATAGATATAGCACACAAACCAGTAAAATCGCTTAATTCGATATTATGCAAACCGAAAGATCCAACAGAAGAAGGGGATAAAAGCAATACCATCTACAAAATAAATTGTATGAACTGCAACAAACATTACATCGGCCGAAGTCGGCGTCCCCTTCGAATCAGAATCCAAGAACATAAATCAGCCATGAAAAGACATGATATGTATTCTTTAATATCAATGCATACAGACAATTATGGTCATCAATTTGATTGGGATCATGTCAAAATCTTAGACAGAGGAAACACCAAAAGTGCCAGAGAATTCCTAGAAGACTGGTACTCAAGCGAAAATGCGATTAACAAACACGTTAATATAGATGAAATATACCAATTAATAAAAAGTAAATCAGGTGACCAAAAGGTTTAAAATCCAAGTCAATAGAAAGTGGTCAATACATATGTAAAGATAGTAACCAGGAGACGCAATTACATCACGCATGAAGAAATTTAAATCATTTCACTTTGTGCTAAATATTGCGCTGAAGATGTTGTCCAGAAGGACGACGAAAGCTTCGCAACTAAACCAACCAGCTCAGAGAACACTTTTAATTACAAATTGTTACTATTATTATTACTATTATTATTATTATTAATATTTTATTCTGCCTTTTATTATTACTGAACATTTAAAACTATATTTCATCAGTAGCATTATCTTAGCTAATTTCAGCATTATTATTATGACTATTACTATTAATATTATTCAATTCGCAATTCTTGATATATTCTCTAATGACTAGTTGTTTATCCAAGTGATGTAATTGAATCGTAATGCATTTTATCTTAATTTTAATCTCTCATTCTTTCTTCGCCTTCGCTATTTAAACATGACCTGAAAAATATTCACACGTGTCGTTTTGCATGGTTAATCTAATGTAGTTTATTTGCCTATCAACCCTATATCTCCCAATGTATTCCAGTAGTATATGTGTATCCGTGTGTGTATAGTATTCAGCTGAAAAGTCCTACTGAAATTTGGTGAATTCAACAAATTCTGCTATAAAAACCTTTTGTTGCTTGTTTTAAATTCGTATCGAAAAATAAATGTTTCCAATTCTTAAAGACACCAATATAGAAGCTATAATACTGCGATGCAGCTGCATCAACTTGACCAATCTCAGATATGACAAAACGCACGTTTCGGATTCTCCATTGGTCACCATCAATCAAAATTTATGATATCAAAGAGAAGGAGTTCAGTCGCCTAAAGTTGGTAACTCCAAAATTTCCCGTGACATTCGACCTATCATTTTCAACAAGTTATAACATAGCTCACATTTACATCAAGACTCTGGTTTTTAAATCACAGAATTTAGAACCATTTCCAAAAGCTTATACTATGTGGTAAATACAAAAAATCCAGGTATTTACAGGTGCATCAGTGGTTCACAAGGGTAGAATGTTCGCCAACCACCAACCGGTTTTTGATCACCGACTGACGCATTCCTAAATCCTCTCAGCCGATAGTAAACTCAGTAAGGAGGGAAGAACGGGTGTGAAGCTGCCATTTCCACTCCGTCAAAACACAATACTCCTGCTAAAGCTTCAAAGCTCAAGGATGAAGCCCTACGTCCCACTCGGAATTCAAAGGAATAAAATAATTACCAAGTATTTACAATAACAAAATTCGGATTTTCAATACAAACGTCAAGTCAGTTCTTCTATACGGATGGATCAGAAACTTGGCGGGTCACAAAGAATGAATATTTCCAACAGCCTGTTGCAGACCTTTATCAACAACTGTCTTCGCTCTATACTGAAGACCAGATGGCCGGCCGGAAAGAATCACCAACAAGAAACTATGGGAACAAACAAAACGAGAACCAATCGCTCAACAAATATGCAGGAGAAAATGGAGATGGATTGGACACTCGCTGAGGAGGCCACTGGGTGACATCGCGCGTCAGACCATAGCTCGAGTGAAACACGAAAGGGAAGCGGCGAGTGGGACGTCCAAGTGTGACATGGAGGAGATCGTGTGAAGAGGAGTTGTAACAGTATGGATTAACATGGAAGCAGGTGAAAAGTACAACAGAAGACAGAAACAAGTGGAGACGTGCAGTTGAAGCCCTATGTTCCACTTGGAACCCAAGGGAACACTAATAATAATAATTCACAATAACACTACAGCATTAATATAAAAGTAACCATAACATGTTGCTACTGAAAATGAAAAATATTGGCGGAAAATGTAAAGATATATATATATATATATGAATTCCAGCACCTTATGCCGCATATGATATAACCAGATTGAATGCTCTACTCAACAGTAAACATGAAATTACATGAGTTTATTGGAACCACTGTGTATGTGTGCGTGTTAACTACTTAAACGTTTTTTACAAAATATCAGACAGTCTAATGACATAAGAATGAAGTTCCATCGAATGGAATAGCTATCAGAATTGGTAATTTATCATCTTTCCCGAGGATTTCAGACACACTAGGCTTCCTCACTTAGTTAAATGAAATCAAAAACGAATACATGACCCCTTTTTGTCCGACGAATAGATACACCTACTTTCTTACTTTATTTCTTAAAGATTTCAGCCGAGACAGGCTGGCCAAACTAAACTACTATGCTGATTGGTTATATGAGTGACTGTCAGTTTCAAATCAGAGTGAAATCACAGGTTTTTAGGCTAGAGGGCTTAAATAGCTATCATAGTGAATGATCAAAAACTTTGGGTGATATCACCTGGGATTAATTGTAGTGATGAATGTATATTTCAATGTCTTCAAATTCTTTAAAATCTCATTTTTATACTGATTTATTCCAGAGATCTCCTGTCCTTATTCGCCTTCAATTCAGCGGCATGTGTTGATATCAAGTTTAGAAACCCAAACTTACGTAAAATTATGTTATATCGCCTATAGATTATGTTTAATTATGCGTCTTAAAATATTTTTCATAGTGACTGACTGGTTTCAACGTAGAACTTTGCACATGTGTGCAGCAGTTCAGCTTGCTACACTCCCTGCATGCGCCACAGAAAGCAAGAGAAAAGAATAAATAGAGATAATTAACAGAAATATGAGGCAAAAGGAATTGTAATATGGAAGAACAATAGAAATCTATTGGATATTATAAATTACAAAGATTGAATACATCTGCGCCATCATCGAGCCCAACTTTGAACCATATCACCAATTGTCTTCAGCCTTCATTGGTGTTTACTGTCCTGAGGACCCCAACCAGACAGTCAGTCTACACCTCCCTACATGGCTGGCTTAAACTAACTGTTGTGGATTTCATTGACTGATGAAGCCATGTTTTCACTTGACCACCACTAGCTTTCTCTTTTCCAACCTGATCCATCCTGTGTCAGCTAACATTGCCCGTCAGTTGAGGAAGGTTATGGCTAGGCATACGTAACAAATGTCTCAACCATCTCAGTTGATGTAACTTCACAACCTCGTCTACTGATTTACCCTCTTTATCTAGCGCTCGACGCCTAACCTCAGTATTGCTCACCCTATTATACTACTTCACATGGGAGATAGAACGCAGACACTTGGGATGAAAGACAGCCAGTCTTTTCATTTCTTTCACTTTCAATGATCATGTCTCGCTCACTGCCATAAAGGAGGACGGAGTGAACTGTTAAGCAGTACACACACGCCCTTTGGTCGACAGTTAGCAGGATATCACGTCTACGCCAGAGATGGAGTAAATCGGCATAAGCCAAACAAGTTTTCTGTATCCATGCTGAGATTTCGTCAGTGATCAACCGGCTGGAGCTGGCTGATACAACTTCTCAAATAAGTGAAGTGGTCAACACGCTTAGCCACCACTTTACATGCATGGGTGAATCCCAAAAGTTTGAACATACATGAAGGTGTGATCTTGTTACTGATACATGGCAAGTTCTGATTAGTAAATAAAAATGGATATGTGTCACTCATCAATCATACTCGACCTCTATATCTCCTTATGAAGAGGCTGACAAATAACTTACAACTGTTACCGCAGACACACATGCACACACACTATTGTATGTCATATATATATATATATATGTATGTATATATATATATTCATATTCAGTTACCTACGACCACGAACTTTAGTCGAGCGTAATCATTAAAGTTCTGATAAAAATGTACACTCTGTTTACGGTGTTTAACAAAAGTGGACTACTATTTGTAAGTCTAAGGTCAAATTTCGATCACAGCTCATACAATTTTGTTTATTATATTTTGATGACTGTTTCATGACTAATATGATTCGAGAAAGTTTTTAAAAACAAGAGATGTCCTTTTAATACATAAACCTCTGTTATGATGATACTAAATAGTGGGGGGCAATCGGCAGGAAGCCTCGTTTGACCTAGGTGTAGTGCTAGTTGGCTTTCGCCAGTCAGCAATGCGTATCTGCAACCTTGAAGGAACTCATGTCCCTTCTGAGATCCGAACCCGCGTCACCTAGCGCTGCATGCAGTCAGAGACGTTACCACTGGGCTATTCGGGCTCGCGATCGACCTCCTGTAGGACTGTAATGGGTATTTTGATTGGACACTAGTAACTAGTGTGAGGCATTTAGTCCTTTCCTTGGTGCAGACTGAATTCTATCCAACTATCAAATATAATCAAATCAATGTACACCGTGATGGCGAGCGACCTAGAATGGTGGCTACATTACAAACCTGACTGATAGAATTCAGTCTGCACCAAAGAAAGGAGTGGTTAATAGCGTCCAATCAAAATACCTCTGTTTTGCTAATTTCGATTAATTTCCCTGAAGAAGTTCGGACCAGTTTACCGAACGAAATGTTGGAACCACTCATTTCAGTTTCGCTGAGATTTTAAAAATGTCTACTTCTCACTGGGCACCCAAATATTTTGAAACTATTCGGTCAAATCTTGATCACAGATCATATTAACAACAATGGAATTTTCAAAACTGGGTAATGACACCCAAAACTTTTATATTTGCATGAAAACAGCTAATATTTGAGTAATTACTGTATGCATCAAACAGTTATACAAAATCTCCGTCAAACTTAGAAATGCACCTTCATTGTCAGCGTTGTTGATTTTCATTATATCAGACAAAATATTCTTGTTTAGAAATGATGGCATAATGAAATATCTCAGTCAATTTTTATTTATTTTTGTGTGTGCTCATAGTTGCACGCCGTGAAGAGTCACAGACTAGGACGAAACAACTGTCCACTACGTCATTTTTCTGCATTACTTGCGTTCCGAATAGAAAATAAGGCTTCAGGTTTTGAAATTCCAGTGGCGACGGTGTTTTTTATTTTTATGGGGTGGAATTTCCAGCCTGACGGCCAACCTTCCCACTTTCTTGGGCTTACTAACATCTAGTTAACTAGTCGAGGTCCAGAAGAACCGCATGTGTATTTGATGACAATGATGATATGTTAACCTGAATGTCTCCAAGTCAGAGCTAGTGACCCATGATTTAAAGTAGTTCTCTTACGGGTACCGATGCGCGACAAAATCCACATTGAAATTAATCATATAATAACAAGGAGGATCCGGACTTCACCGATGATATATGTCTGATTTCCCACAAACTGGAAGATATGCAAGCGAAAAGCAACAAGTTGCCAGAAGAAGCATCAACGATAAGACTTCAGGCGATTATAGAGAAAACAGAGATGGTTTTGAAGATTCCTGGCCAACAGCAACAGCAACAAAAACAGAAAACAATCGGCATAAATGAAAGAAATCTAAAAGAAGCAACCTCCTTCATCTACCAATCTGGGAAGCATCGTTTCAACTACAGGCCAACGGAACTGATGAACATATCAAAGCAAGAATCGAAAAAGCAAGACAAGCTTTCAGTACTCTCAAGTCTGTGTGGAGGTCAACAGCACTCAGCATGAAAATGAGAATAAGATCCGGATTTTCAACTCCAATGTGAAGTCAGTGCCACTTACTATGCGGATCAGAGACTTAGCGCCGCGTCATGAAGAGCACCTCAAACAAACTACAGACCTTCATCAACAGTGGTCTTCGCTCAATAACTTGCTCAAGATCAGGTGGTCAGAAAAGATCAGCAACAGGGATCTCTGGCAATAAGTGAACCGACCCAGCTAGAACCGATTGTGCAACAAATCTGCAGGAAGAAATGGAGGTATATTGGCCATACTCTGAGAAATCAAACCACCAAGTGACATCATACGCCAGTCCATCGCTCGAGTGGAACCCGAACGCGAAGCGATGAGTTGGCCGTCAGTGAGAGAGTGACATGGAGGTGGTCATGTGAAGAGGAGATGAAAGTATGTGGGCAGGCTTGGAGCCAGGTGAAAACGGTAGCAGAGAACCGAACGCAATGGAGACGCACGGCTGAAGCCTAATGTTCCTCTAGGAACTCAAGGAAACAATAATAATAAATAAATAATAATAAGGTGGAAATATGAGTATTATTTGCACAAACAGAACTGAATGGAATGTTCACTACTTTATTGTTACTAATCATAACTTATTCTAAACCAGTGTTATGTGTTTCATTCTACTGGTACACCAGAGATATCACAACATACTACTACAATGCATTCTTATAAGTAACACGATGTATCGAAGTAGTATTTTGTTAATTATTAGTGCGATAGGCACAGCCAGCTATATATTTGATCATAACACACCCTATAGATTATAGAATTAACCTATAGGTCTACTGTGTTATGCACCCGTTTGTTTATTGTTATTTCTCATACAGACATATCGAACAAAATGTGTATCACACGTAGAGTCTATTAGCAATCTCTACAGCCTTGAATTTAAACCATTTGTATGAATACTGATGAGCCAGTGAATACTGTTTAACAATATGTATGTATACATGAACTTATCGTTAAAAAATAATTAGCAGTAAGTGAAAGGTTGTGCAAAACAGTGACAGGATTGACAAAAACCAAACAATTTGAAAAGTATATGTCTTAGGAAATGGAATTTCACTATAAAATTTAATAAATAAATTGTTCTGAAAATCTTTCTTTATTGGTATTATAAATATAATCGTTTGATGAACATTAAGAGTAGTCAACTGGAAATAATCACGGAATATACACATTTGATCATAGGGAATAAAGAGACAGTTGCAGCGAAGAAATTGTCTTTTCGACGAAGTCAGAGTCAACTAGCCTGTACATTCGTGTATTTATATCAAATGGATGGAAAAGTTCCAGAATAATTTCCGGTTAAGGGTCAAATTAATAAAAATTGCAATTAGGAATTAGAATGCCATAATAAACAGGGGGACGGATAAAACTCAAACAAAGTAGCATAATAACTAAGAAGATTGACATTGTACAATTAGGGGTTAGAAATGTAGAAATAACAAAATATACAGGATGTTTGGATAAAAAACTAATATGATGAATAATTGTTTATGCAATCAGGGATTAAATATGTAGAAATAGTAAAATGACAAAATAAACAGGAAGTGTGGATATGAAAATATGGTAGTGTAGACAGGGATTAAGAAAAACTTAAAATAACATGAATAAACAGGAAGTTTAGATAAGAAAGGCAATGGGATGGTCATTACTAAAAAATTGTTACCTGTTTATGATGGCCATGGCAGGGACAGGGGTTGGAGGTATTTCTTTTGGATACAAAGAGTGGGTTTGATCTTTTGGATAGGTAGCGCCTCAGCTATGCCCAAAGGTCTTGATTTGACTCCCTTTGATAGGTTTAAATGGATCCTGTATATTACCTTGAAGGATTTTTCGAAAGGCACTGAATGTCCTTAGTTGACCAGATGTTCTGTCACTGAACTGTATACACGTTTTTGCTCTCCTTTTACTAGCCAGGCTGGGTAGTGTTCACGAGCGCGTTTTCCAAGTTGGCGCATGGTATGGCCGATGTACTCAGCTCCACAAGAGCAAGTAAACTGGTATATGCACGTTGAGGTGGCCTAATGCGATAGCTTCTCTTGTCTTTTCTGGAAATAACACTGTATTAGTTAATACTGGAATATTTCACCAGCAAAGATTCCCTGAAATAATATCCGGTGACTGAAGAGGTGACAGGATTCGAACGAGGACTTGGTTCCAGTAGTTTAGGTGATACAACTGTGGACTAGTAATCCCGAGGCCATTGGGTTCAAATTCAACAGCAATATGAATTTTCATTTCATTCCCTGTAATCATCCATTCAATTCTTTATTATTTGAATTTGTCTTAAAAAGGTCAAGATGTGCCTGTAAACATTAATCTCCACTCTGATGTAGTAGAGATAGCTGGCCATCTTCACGTTAATGCACGGTTCGTTTCCAGTTGACCAAAGGGTGTTTGTTTTATTCTTAAATGGGGCTGAACAATGAATTTATGGCTACATGAATGTTAACTACAGTCTTGTCTGAATGTGTCAGAGTTCTAAAAGGACTTTCCTCTTACTATTACGTCGTCAGCACACTATGAGCGAACAGCAGTGTTCTGACCAAGTTCGAAAACTAACGACTTTTCTAACTGACTGATTATTTTGGACAGATTTGCCCGGTCTCTCTTGACAATACGGTTAGTAGTACGAACGCTTCAACAATGTCTGACGAATATAATGTGGTGCTCCAGTTGATTAGTGGTGAAGAGCAAATTTATTTCAATATAAATAATAACGGATACCCGCTGCGTAAAAGGTGGCATTCTTGGATAATACTGAAGCGTTTGAGACGACGTATGCAAGGTTTGTGTCTCAGTGAAAACACCACCACTCACTAAGAATTCAGGTACATCCATCTGACGAGTCCCAAATGGGACCAAATGTGCATCCTGGATTCCACTGTTAGTCACTATCAACTAAGGCCTTAACAGTTATGATGTTAACAGCCCTTACGGTAAGTTAAATAAATTATATTTCTTCTATCTTCCATTAACAACAAATCTTTTTGATGTTGTACCATTTTTGTACAGATTTGCTTGCTCTGTGAGTCGCTTTTATCTCAAACAGTCAAAGTAATCAAGTGACGGACAATGAGACATTTTTTTATGTTGGAAAAAATAGTCTGAAACTGATTTATTAGAGCATACAATGCTGGTATACAACCATTCAGATCAACCAGTAGTGCTTTCTGGAGAGATCGAGGTGATCCAAACACCGTACGTTAGTTTTGCTTTTTCGGGGCTGAGTATGACTCAGTTAGACAAGCGAATCAATTCAAACCACACGAAGTCTGGCTAGCCATTTGGGCTTACTCACTTGATTGCTGATTTTGGCATCAAGCAGTTCACATATGTTGTGATCTGAATAATTTGGTTTCTAAAGGGAACTGTGGCGAAATTTCCATCTCGAACTGTGTAAATCGCATATCGTGAATTACTTTGCAAATTACCAATTTGATTTAGCGATTGTAATTATTAAATTATTATGCGTTCGTCGTCATTTTCCGAATTGAACTTAGGGCTTCAATATCACATAGACTTTGGACTGTAGTGTTGTTGTATTTTTCACTTGGCTCCACAACTGCCCCTGAAGCTTTCATTTCCTCTTCATATGATCACTTTCATCTCCTGTTTGGACGTCCAACTCGTTTCTTCTAATTTGCTTTTCATTCGAGTGTCCGCTTAACATGTGATGTAACTTATCTGTCTCTTAGGCGTTAGTGATTGGTAATTATTATTATTGTTTCCTTTAGTTCCTATAGAAACATAGGGCTTCAGCCGCACGTCTCCATTACGTTCGGTTCTCTGCCAACGTTTTCACCTGGCTCCACGTCTGCCCACATGCTTTCATCTCCTCTTCACATGACCTCCTCCATGTCACCCTCGCACTGACGACCAACTCGCCGCTTCCCATTCGGGTTCCACTCGAGCGATGGACTGGCGTGTGATGTCACTTGATGGCTTGTTTTCTCAGAGTATGGCCAATCCACCTCCATTTCTTCTTACTTATTTGTTGCACAATTGGTTCCTGCTGGGTTGATTCATTCATTGCCAGAGATCCCTGTTGCTGATCTTTTCTGGACATCTGATCTTGAGTGGTATTGAGTGAAGACAGCTGTCGATGAAGGTCTGTAGTTTGTCTGAGGTGCTCTTCATGACGCATAGTAAATGGCACTGACTTGACATTGGAGTTGAAAATCCGGATCTTATTTTTGATGCTGAGTGCTGCTGACTTGAGAGTAGTGAAAGCTTGTCTTGCTTTCGCGATCCTCGCTCTGACATCCTTATCAGTTACATCAGCCTGTAGTTGAAACGATGCTTCCCAGGTTGGTAGATGAAGGAGGTTGCTTCTTTCAGATTTCTCCCATTTATGCTGATTGTTATATGTTGTCTGTTGTTGTTGCTGTTGACCAGGAATCTTCATCACCTCTGTTTTCTCTATGTTCACCTGAAGGCCTATCTTTGATGCTTCTTTTTCTATCGCCAACTTGTTGCTTTTCACTTGCATATCTTCCAGTTTGTGGGAAATCAGACATATGTCATCGGTGAAGTTCAGATCCTCCGAGTTCTTTTGTGTGGGTCCATTTTATGCCTGTTTCCTCCCTGCCCGCTAACTATCTGTCGCATTATCCAGTCTACCGCCCACAATCAGGAAAATCATTGGACATAGCAGCCAGCCAGCTTGTGTTACTCCTGTCTTCACTTCGAAGGATTCCGTGAGCTTCCCGTTGTGGATTAATTGGCATGCAGCATTATCAAAGGACTGTTGTTGGCGGCAACCCGTAGTGGCGAAGTAGTTGCCAAATCACCTCTCGATCGACGCTGTCTCTGAAGACCTTTACAAAGTCAATGAAGTTGAGATAGAGAGGTGACCGCCATTCCAAGCTCTGTTCAATGATGATCCGTAATGTGGCGATCTGATCAATGCATGACTTGTTTCTCCTGAATCCAGCCTGTTCCGGTCGAAGCTTTCCATCCAGGGTGTAGTGATTGGTAAACAACTGTTTAACTTGATACTTAATCAATTTCTTAATCAATTATTTACTATTATTATCACCATTTGTGTAAACCGTTAGTATATCATAGTTAAGCAAGAAGATGATATGATCGCTAAATATGCACATGGTTGAGTTGGCGACAATGATTGTTCGACAGTTTCCTAGTAGATTTACTCGACTTCAATTGAGGAATCAGAAGACTTCCGCCCTGATATCAGAATGTGTATTCCAATCGAGTGAGAGAGAGTTATATAAAGACAATAATAGCAGTAATAATTCAAACAATATCATGGAAAGCTTGGGCTGAGTAGGAGGCATCTACCAACACGGTGGAGTCTGATTCGTCACTTATCTGACTAACAAATAGATTAGAGCCTTCAACATTAATGTTAATTCAGTATTTCTGTATTGTTCAGAGTTTAGGTACACCCGTCACCGAAAGCACCTGCCACAGACTCCAGGCTTCCATCAACAGATGCCTTCGTTAGCTTGATACTGAAGATCAAATGGCCAGGAAGGATTACCAACAGGGAAGTTGAACAACGAACGAAGCAACAATCTATCGCCCAACACGCTGAGGGGACCGTCGAGTGACATCACAGACCTAGCACGTCATCAAGTGGAAGCCGAATGGTAAATGACAGGTCGGGCTAAAGGGACACGAAGGAGATCACATGAGGACGATATGAAGGCTTATGGCAATCGTGAAGCCAGATAAAGAGGACCGCAAAGAACAGGATGAAACAGATATGAGCTGTTGAAGTCATATGTTCCAGTGGGAACATAAGGGAATAATAATAATTTGCGATTGTCACTATTTACCAAATAATCATTTTTTTCATTTCTAAGTAATAAATATGTCAACCTTAGTGTAATGTTCACTGTATAATGTGACCATTGTAAGTAAGACTCCACATACAGCCGTACTTAGGTATGCACAGTTACGAAATGGTAAAGAATAGCTGTGAATATTTCTCACTAATGATTCAGATAGTGTTATTTTGTGTTGTATGACGATCAGTTGGTTCACACTTATGCTTCTTCTTCTTCTTCTCCTCAATTAATGAAGTGCTTAAAACTGTACTTATTAGTTTAACTCAGCGTGATATTTTATCATGAGACCACTTCTAATTCATAAGTCTCTTGTGTAACTGAAAATCATATAAGCGATCAAGAGAAATTGATTGTGCTCACGACGTTATCAAGTTAATAGTACTGTATTACTATTTCTCATCAAACATATGTATATAAATATATATTGCTTCGAACTGCTCTTTTTACAAAGAAGTCCAACCTATTGCTTTATGTGTTCCCCATTAAATTAGAGAGAAAAGACCATTGTGGATAGCAGCGAGTAATATAGAGGGTGTACAAGCATGAACCAAATGACTAGGCTTGAACTAATTAGGTAATTAGCATAAAATATAGACTTCGTTCTTATTTCTTATGATTTGATAGTTAAATAAAAGAGCTTTTTCGTTAACTATTTATCCAAAAAAAACAACCAAATTCTTAAGGTATAATGAATTCAAAAAGATTACTAAGTTTTGTGGTTATTTGATGTTGTGATCGGAGATTTCTTGGAGACGACTAATAAAATTAAATAAAACGTTATCTTTAGACTGTCTGTTCACAATGTAGCACCAGTCCCTAGTCATCGCCTTCCTCGATGGGCAATGTTAGCTGATATACAGCCAGGCTGGAAAAGAGCTAGCGGTGGTCAAACCAAAACATGGCACCAGTGAATGAAATCTACAACAGTTAGTCTAAGCCACGTAGGAAGGTGTAGACTTCCTGACCGGTTAAGGTCCTCGGGACGGTAAAAACCAATGGTTGGAAACAACTGGTGACATGGCTCAAAATCTTTCTCAATGGTTAGGGCAGATGCATCCACTCCTTGTGACTTATGATTTCCAATTAAACTGTTTTGTTCTCCGTTATTACTGTTCCTTTGTCTCTCACCTCTGTTTACTGTCTATATTATGCATTTCTCCTACTTTCTTCTCTTGCTTTGTGTGCTACAAGGAGGGAGTGTGGCGACTTGAACTGCCGCACATATGTGCAAAGTTCTATGTCGGAAACCGACCGACCGACCCAATGATTAAACAGATATCCTAATGCTTCTGTAGGTAAGACAAATACCTTAACAGTTTCTTTGCATTCCAGGGGGAATATACGACTCCAAGTTTCAGCTTTGAAATTTCAGCAGTGGTTATATCTTTTTTTCACGGAGGTGGCCTTACACACTAGATTTCCAGTCTTCTGGGTGAGGTTTAGCAGTGCGTTGGCTGGGAATGGAACTTGGAAAGCAGCAAGATTCCCAGCACAGCCACAAATATTCATCAATGTCCAGAATAAAACAAAGTGGAAACCAAAGTCACTGATAAGAATTTATCATTGATGAAAAAGAATTTAATGTTATTTGTTTGATGATAAAGGCTAGTAGTGAAATCCAAGATGAGTGTTTTATGCTATTCAGGACTCGAAAACTGGATATACCCGAACTCCCAAATGAATGATAGTGTCTCCACTGAGACAGGAACCTATTACTTATAGTTTCATACGCTAAAATGTTTTTTACTAGGCCACAAGAAGCACTTCTTGTGCTCCTAGCAGACGATATATCAAGAGAGACCAGGTATTTTAATTCGTTGTGATCAATCGACAGGAAATAAAAATCAAATGAAGCAAATTTGAAAAAACTTCAAATCAAACCGAAAGTTTCCTTGAAGGGTTAATATTCCAAAGGTGTAACGTTTAATGAAAAAAAGCAGTGAAACACTTAAATGAAGAAAGAAAAGACTTAGAAACAGGAGTTGATTCCACTGCTATAGTGTGCACTACTGAACTGGACAGAAGAGACTATCTCTAAAAGTGTCATTAACTCGTTCACCATTCACTGGCATAGTACTACCGTAAATATTTTGTTTCTACACAATACGATCGACTACCATAATGTGAATAGACCATATGACTTTGTTTAGAAAATAATACCAGAGAATAAACAAAGCTCAGAAATCTTCGTTCTTTTGAATATGAGTTGGACAATATTGTCAAAGAGGTGAAATTAAACTTTAAGCATCAACAAGTACCAATGGAGTGTGACCACCCGAATGACCTTGAAAAGCTCAGTAAACAAGTTAATGAAACATTGCAGATAATTTTGTAATCATGAATAAAATATGCTCAGTGAAGTGTCATGTTATTAGATGAGATATCTGGTAAACTTCAGGTTAGGTTTGGGAAGGATTAAGTTAGTGTTTAGGCTAAAGATAGGTGACGGTTAGGTTGACCAAATAAGAGAGAATTGACAGAAGTTAGAATTCATGGGCCATTGGGTCGGGTCCCAGGGGCTTAATACTCTACGAGCTCGCCTTATAACCAGAAAGTCCTAGGTTCGAACCCCGGTGGGTGCGTACTGCCGATGATTCCCAAACTAGGATGAAACAGCCTTCCAGTACTCCCTGCAAGTTTTCCAACGGTTCTCTAACCGATGTCAGCTGATGATGAAATCCTCCAACTAATAAGGGAGACATCAGGGTTGGTTCGAGTTACATTAGGGTTAGTCTGCGGATGGCATCATATTAGGATTAAGTTAAAGAAATATTAGGGTTAGGGCTAGGGTTAGAAGACCTAGATGAATGCAATTATAGAATTTTTTATATTACTCTGTTGACGCTCCAATCAAAAACTGATAGGTATCTTTAACGCAGGCCTTCTGCACTCAGAATAGACAACAAGATTCAAACTTTCAAGACAAATGTGAAATCAGTCAGTTAGTTCTACTATATGGGTCAGAATCTCGGCCAGCAAGTCGCGAAAAGGATTTCCGAAAAGTTACAGACTTTTATCAACAGCTGTCTTTGCTGGTCCCATATTGATGATCAAATGGCCAGAAAGAATTGGCAGCAAGAATCTCTGACTGTCAAAAAACCAACCAAGATCCAGTTGTTCAACAAATATGAAGGAGAACATGAAGATGGATAGGGCATACACTGAGGAGACCATCGAATGACATCGCACGCCAGGCATACCCTCAAGTGGAACTTTAATGGAAAACGACGAGTGGGTCGTCAGTGCGAGGGTGACATGGAGGATATCATGCGAGGAGTAGATGAGAGATTATGGGCAATCGTGCACCCAGCTGAAGAGGACAGTAGGGAATAGAACAAAGTAGTGATGTGTTGTTGAAGCCCTATGTTCCACTCGGAACGCAAAGGAATAATAATAGATCATGTGGTTGGTGCGTTCAAGATCAGTTGTCTGTTGGTACTTACTGGTGCTTAAAATTTAACTTCTCCATCAAACAGTTGTAGAAAACAGTCTATTAAATAATTACTCTCTAAAGCTTATCAGTCAATCACTATTAAGGTAGATTATTATCATGAAGTGATATCAATTGTAGAACCAGTGAAAGCTAACGAGTACTTACTGTATGAGTGTTTCGTCCTAGTTTGGGACTCTCCAATAACTAGATAATCCCCTGAATGCTGTATAAGTATTCTGAAATTTAAAAAGTGCTTGGTGGAAATAATATTATTAACAAGATCCTTACGCACATGCATACTTAATCAGTCTCACGATTACCGATTCTTTGAATCAGAAGTATTTTAAAAAATTGAACAAGTCTAAGTATATTACTGTTAGGCACAATGATTAGGTGCTGGAGAGAGATTATATGAGTGATAATTAAAGCTACTGAGAGTTGTTTCCACGCATAGTATAGCAAAAGCTACTACAAATATTCCACCTGTGAAAAAATAGTTGATAAAACACCTTCAAAACAACGAAACGCAGCACCTGATATGATTACAACATTCCTCTAAGCACGTTAGACAAAATCGTATAAGACCAATTACATTAAGAAATTTAAGCCGTAATTGGGCACTTCCGTTCTACCTATTCCAGTTGGCGGGAACGAAAAGGTGGTACATTTGCTTCGTTAGAACTCATATATTAACTCTGATTATATAGCTTTAAATTGGCGCCACTAGAATACGAGTAAAACCGAAGTATATTTGATACAAAAGGCAATATATACTAGCATGAATTCATGCAAAATGCAAAGTTCATATGTTTATCTTCCAAAGGTCCTGTCTAGAAATGAATCTTAAGCGAGACTAACAAGTTTTAACATAGAATTTTGCACAGAAGTTCACCAGTTCATGATGCCACATTTCATGTAACACACAAAGGAACACAAAACAGAGAGATCGAGAGATTCAAAACAACAACAGTAAGAAGGAATAAGAGGGAGAAAAAGTAGTAACATGGAAAAACAGTAGGTGTAAAACTTGAGCACTGTGGTAGTATGTAATTCCATATTAATTGGTCTATTAGACATATCACACTATGAAACGGTATTATTTATTGGATTTTTCGAACACATCAACTAGAAGGTAGAGGCAATTCAATTCACTTATGAATTGGAAAGCCAGAAAGGGAAGCTTCCAATGTTAGACTGTAACGTAAAAAGGAAAGAAGACTTGAAGTTAAACACTAGTGTCTACAGGAAACCCACACATTCAAACAAATATTTGGACTTCTGATCATCCCATCCTATGTCAGTAAAAATAGGATTGGTGAAATGTTGAAGTGACAGAGCACAAAAACTAAGTAGAACCAAGGAAAATCTAAGACAGGAAGTGAGACATATAAGAGAAGCCTTGAAACTTAGTAATTACCCTGATAAATTAATCAGAAAGTATGTAGGAAAATGTAAAAATAAAATTATTAATAATAGCAGTGACAGTAATAATAATAATAATGACGTGCATGTCAAATATTCACAGGATAGTGACAACACCAACAATAGGGAATATAAATCATCAGTAGTACTTCCATATAAAGAAGGAACCTCGAAAACCTTAAGAAGAGTTCCTAACAATGCAGGAATAAGAGTGGTATTCAAACCTACAAACTCAATTAGAAATAAGCGTTGTCGATTAAAGAATCCTGTGGAGGCTTTAAAACAAAACAATTTAATTTATCTAATAGCCTATCTGCAATGTTCATCAGGTCAAAAACATGGGTAAAATTAGTAGAACGGTATCAGTCAGACTAGTGCAGCACAAAAACCTAACGAAATCTAGATTAGTGGAACCGATTAAGATTAGAAATCTAGAGAAGAGTTCAGCTATAGCACTACATGCAATTACACACAACCATGCAATTAGGTGGGATAAGACGACAGTTTTAAAATCTAATGTCACAGGATGGAGGGAGAGATTGATAGCAGAAGCTTTGTTTATGGAATCAACTGCACATACATGTAATAGGAATGATTCGACACCTATCCCAGACATCTGGAAAACTCTACTACCCCAACTACGAATAGGAAAGAATAAAGAAAACTATAAAACGAAAGTTTCGAAATTGTGTGGTTATAATTAATGAAATGATAATGGACAATAAATTGTGTTCGAAACTTTGTCATCCAGTAAATAATACTGTTTCACTGTGTGATATATCTAATAAACAAACTAATATATAGAAAAACAATAGGATTTTATTGGATATGATTGACAATAAACAGTGAAAGTATCTGAGCCGGTGAGAATGATTTCGAGCCATATCACCAATTAATTTCCTTGAGGCAATGGTTCTTACCTGGCAGTTTCACAATCTCATCGATTAATTCTCCCTTCTTAACTAATACTCGACGACTAACTACAATATAACTCATTCTATAATACAACCTGACATGGGAGACAGACAGTAGATATATATGATCAAAAACAACTAGGCTTTCCATGTCCTCCACCTTCAGTGACCAAGCAAGAACTCTGAATTCATCAAAATAAATATCACATGACAGCTTTTCTAGCACTCAATTTGATGTCAAGATATCTGTTTAAAAAGTAGTACTTATATCATTGTGTAATAAGAATAATAACAATTAGAGAATAATAATAAGAGCTTTATTCGGGACAGTATTTATACAATATCAAAAATTCCCAGCGAAGTTTATTGCAGGATATATACCCTTCGTAAAATATCTTCAAGTAAAATATTAATTGACAGCATATCCTGTCACACAAATATGCAGGAGAAAGTGGAGATGGATTGGACACTCGCTGAGGAGACCGCTGGGTGACATCGCTCGTCAGGCCATCGCTCGAGTGGAACCCGAAAGGGAAGCGGCGAGTGGGATGTCAGTGCAAGGATGACATGGAGGAGATCGTGTGAAGAGGAATTGAAACAGTATGGACTAACATGGATGCAAGTGAAAAGCACAGTAGAAGAGAGAAGCAAGTGGAGACGTGCAGTTGAAGCCCTATGTTCCACTAGGAACCCAAGGGAACAATAAAAATAATATCCTTTGACACAATGCTCTCTGAGCTGAAGCACAAACCATTCCATTACGATATAGCTGCTTTTTCCCCTTCAAGAAACCCACGACATCTAGTTGAAATCCAATTGTAAGATGATCAGAAGTACACTTTCAGATCCAAGGACATAAGTGAAGAACTGTTAACTCATGTTCAAGTGTTGGTTTGTAGGGATTTGATCGGTTACAGGATTTCATCATGAGCTGACATTAGTTAGAGAGCCATTGGAAAACCTGGGAGTACTGGACAGCTGTTTCGTCCTAGTTTGGGACTCTTCAGTAGTACGTACCCACCGGGTGAAGCAGGTCGGGTGTGAGGATAAATACTCGCCAACGATGACATTGGCTAGCGGTTGCACTATATCGTGAATTGGCAGAAGTTAGAATTCATGGGCTGCCGTTGGATCAGGTCCCAGTGGCTTAATGGTATACGAGCTCGCCTTGTAACCAGAAGGTCCTGGGTTCGAATCCCGGTGGGTGCGTACTACTGAATAGTCCCAAACTAGTCTGACGAAACAGCTGTCCAGTACTCCCAGGTTTTGAAATTGCTCTCTAACTAATATCAGCTCATGATGAAATCCAGTTAACTCATATTTTGGAAGACGTTGCCATTCACAATGAGGCCTTTTCTCAAGTTTAGCAGGAACTTACGAATCAGAAGCTTGTAAACATTTTATTTAAATACGCACAAGAGTAGATAATACCATCGGAGGTCATATTTTAATCGATTAAAACAGAGCGAACGAATGAAAATATATGCAACAGAGGGATGGAAGATTTTGGTAGCCCAAGTTTTAAGCAGGCCTCCATTCAGGTAACACTTTAACAAACTATGCTGACACCATTAGCGTCATTGTTAGCTTGACCTTATAAACTCACTGTTGACAAATTTAATTGTAATGGCAACAGACTGAAACAAGCACTGACATCACTTGTTATATTTATTATACTGGTATTATTTAATAAAATTGAGCAAGGTCAGGTTAAAGGTGATTTCAGTTTTGCTTTTTTTTAAAAAAAGTATTCAGATAAACATTCGGTTGGATAAATAACTGCATAATGTTTACACAGTCACATAAATAATAACAAATAAAATTTTAAAAACCTAAATATTTATTCAACGAGCTTAGGTTAATTTTATTAAACACTATTTGATTGAATTTATAAATTTCATATGATGAATAAATTACCAACACACACACAATCAACCAGTTAGAAATCTACGATAGTATTGAAATTATGAGTAGTAATATGTAGAAGAATGATACGATGAATATGAAACTACTGATTTCATACACATGATTCCGACTGACTGGTAAGTGTCTATAAACCGAGAAAGACCAAAGTTCACAGGTTCTCAGCAGATAAAGACTACCTAAAATAAAAATGATCCTGCATAAACTTAGCTGGTATAGTTATGCCAATACCTTATGAGAGTGATAATAACGCACACTTTCCAAACGCATCTCTGAACATTATCCGGCGTGCTGGGCAAAATGGCAATGCAAGACAGTTACTAGTTCAATTCGTGAGCACTTGGTGAACTCGAGTCACGTAACGCCACCAGAGCAGTCAGCAAAGTGAAACTGGATAACTGTCGTGATGACGTCACCTCCGACTGCGTTTATAAATCTACACACACACACTAGGCAGTAACAAGTAGGTTGAGAAGACAGAAAACAAATCTTTTATTCAGTTTTCTGAAAACATTCCAATAAATTTATGCATAAAAAGAAGTAGATATTCAAGGACTATTGAAAGATATCTCATGCATACAAAGCATTTCTCCGAGATCTCTATATCTTTCAAATTATCAAATGTCTTGAGGACATAAAATTTGCTACAGTTTGCCAATGTGATTGCAATCAAACTTTTTCAGCTAAATGTATGCTTACAGAAAAGAAGCGTGATCAGCGTCTTACTTGATTGGCGACTGTAATTCAACTTTGTTTGCCTTCAGCGAAGAAAATTTTCTTTGTCGATGAAATCATCTTCACCGGCTGTGCAGTCGTATTTATAGCAAAAATGTATAGTAGTCTATTATTGAGTAATAGGCGGGGGGTGACATAATTGATACAATTACTCAAAAGTGGCTTTAGAAGTAAAAATAAAAGTTGTGAATTACGTAGTAGTGAACGGCGCGAAGGAAGAAACCGTTCACAATTTGATAAGGTTAAAAAGAAAGGTAGTTGAGTGTCAATTGAACAAGTGTCAATAGGGTGTGAAAATGTACAAAAGGAGAATATGAGAGTGATAATGGTTAATTAATTATTAAATTAAAAGCGAACTAAAAATAAAATTAGAAAAATTAAAAATTTACAGGGAACCACCAGTGAAGAGGTTAAGACCATGGTAGGATAAGAAACTGGATAAACCTTTTCTTTATACACAGTTCGGAGTTGTAGTGACGAATTGCCAGTGCCTCCGCTATACACAAATGCCGAAACCTAACACCCTTTATACCATTTGGTCTTACATTGTAGATAATCTTGAAAGACGACTCTGATGGAGCTGCGTGGCTTGAGTTCACCAAGTGCTCGAGAACTGAGCTAGTAACTGTCTTGCATTGTCATTTTGCTAACCATGCCGTGTAATGTTCAGAGATCCGTTTGGAAAGTGAGCGTTGTTATCACTCTCATATTCTCCTTTTGTACATTTTCACACCCTATTCACACTTGTTCAATTGACACTCAACTACCTTTCTTCTCACTCAATAGCAATTTTTAACCTTATCAAATTTCGAACGCTTTGTTCCTTTGTGCCGTTCACGTAATTTACAACTTTTATTTTTACTTCTACAGACACTTTTGAGTAATTGTATCAATTATGTCACCCCCCCTATTACTCAATAATAGACTACTATACATGTTTGCTAAATGTAATTATCACTGTACAGTCTAAGAAGGTGATTTCGTCGATGAAGAAAATTTTCTTCGCTGAATTGTCTTTTATTTTCAGCGATCTGTCTGCTTTGATTATAGAGTCATCTATCTTAGTGATTTGAGATCACTGAGCTGATTACTAACTTAGGAACGATAGATTTCTTGAGTTGTTGAATTACCCTGCAAGCTGTCATCAGTGGTCATTATTTTTTCAATATTTTCCTCCTCGCCAATCCCTCCCTTCACCTTACACACTCAGCTTCCTACTACACAATGTATATAAAAGGGTGATAACTTAAACTAAAGAAACTGTGATGCTTACATTTCGGATGCCTTAATTTAAAACATTTTCTCTGCTATCGTCAGCAGCACTAAAGCATGTGACTTTCATTCTTTTATAACTATTGTAAATTGAGGTAGACTGCAACCTATGAGCTGCAGTTCAGGATTACTAAGTGTAGAACTACAGGCGGAACTGATGAGGACATCAACAAAACGAGAATTGTGAAAGCAAGGCAAGCTTTCATTACTCTCAAGTCTGTGTGAAGGTCAACAGCACTCAACATCAAAAATAATATCTGAATTTTCAACTCCAATGTGAAGTCAGTGCCACTTACTATACGGATCAGAGACTTGCACTGCGCGTCATAAAAAGCATCTCAAACAAACTACAGACCTTCATTAACAGTTGTCTTCGCTCAAGCACAGATGGCCGGCCATAAAAGATCAGCAATGGGGATCTGTGGCAATAAGTGAACCAACCCAGCTAGAACCGATTGTGCAACAAATATGTAGGAAGAAATGGAGATGGATTGGCCACACTCTGAGAAAACGAACCATCAAATGACATCACTAGACAGGCCATCGCTTGAGTGGAACCCGAAAGGGAAGCGGCGAGTTGGTCGTCAGTGCAAGGATGACTTGGAGGTGGTCATGTGAAGAGGAGATGAAAGCATGTGGACAGACGTGGAGCCAAGTGAAAACGTTGGCAGAGAACCGAATGCAATGGAGACGTGCAACTGAAGCCCTATGTTTCTCTAGGAATTAAAGGAAATAACAATAATAAGTGTAGAACAGAGAGAATAACAATAGACAGTTGCTGACTTACAGACAGACAGTGGACACCTTACAGTTCGCTTCAATCAGCTACATAGCATCACTGTTATACGATACCATCTCATAATTCTTACATATTAATTGATTTTTCTCAGATTTAGTTATAACTGGTGACATTTCTTCTGTTAGGATCACTTCGCGAATGACTTATGTCTTATTATTATTGTTCCCTTGGGTTCCTAGTGGAACATAGGGCTTCAACTGCACATCTCCACTTGCTTCTCTCTTCTACTGTGCTTTTCACTTGCATCCATGTTAGTCCACACTGTTTCAGCTCCTCCTCACACGATCTCCTCCATGTCACCCTTGGACGTCCTACTCGCCGCTTCCCTTTCGGGTTCCACTCGAGCACTGGCCTGACGCGCGATGTCACCCAGCGGCCTCCTCAGCGAGTGTCCAATCCATCTCCACTTTCTCCTGCATATTCTTTGGGCGATCGGTTCTTGTTTTGTTAGTTTATTTGTGCGTTGAAGTTTTTGCAGCAATTTGGTTAAGTTTTGGGGGTGGAGTTGCTAGCACCACGCTTCAACCCTCCCTCTTTATCCGGGCTTGGGACCGGCTAGAAAACTAGTGAGCTAGTAATCAAGGCGAGGTTGACTTATGTCTAATGTAACACAAATTCGAAGATCTTCAGGCAAAGACCAGCAAGTTTCCAGAATAGGCAGGGAATACATGATTCCAAGTGTACACAGTGAAGACAGAGGTGATGAAGGAGACATCTAACGACCACCTCCATCACCACCAAATTCAACAAGTACTAACCACCATCGACAGAAGAAGTTTGAAAAGCCCCATCTTGTTAATTTACTCAGACAGAGTGAGTTTAAACTACAGGAGGCACAGATCAAGACGTCAAAGATAATCAAGATCGGAAAAGTAAGACACACCTTCATTAGTCTGAAATCCATGTGGCAATCTATAGCACTCAGTATAAGGAACAAGGTGGTCTGAATTCCGTCTAACACTAATATGTCACCACTGCTTCTATATAGACCAAAGACTTGGTGCGTATGCCACCAAAAGCATTTCCAACAGACTACTTCAGAATTTTATCAAAAAATGCCTTCTCTGAATCGATAATGAAGGTCAGATGGTCAGAAAGGCTTAGCAACAAGGAACCAATCAAGAACCTATTGCCCAACAGATATGCATTAGGAAATGGAGACGGATTGAACATATGCCGAAAAGGCAGCTGAGCGCCATCATACGCACAGCAGGCTGTAAGGTGGAAGGTGAATGGGAAACGACGATTTGGGTGTTGGATGTGACAACATGAAGGAAAACAAATGAAAAGGAGGTGAAAACTTATGGGCGGTTGTGGAGAGAGTTATTTGGGATTACAGAAAATATGGTGAGATAGAGATGTGCTGCTGAAGCTATATGTTCCGCCTGGAAATAATAACAGTAGTATAATAATAGTTATAACTGTTTATTGTAAAATGTACTGACTGAAATATATTCATGAAATGTGCAAACAACATCACTAAGCTAAAAGTGTACACACAGTATGATTAAAAAACTGATTTTTTCTAACAAGAACCGTGGAGTATTTTTCATTTACTTGATTTGAAAAGATGTGGGCTCAGACCATCATCTAGTTCAAGAAACCTTCAAGGTGAAGCTGAAATCCATCAAAACAGCTGGAGACAAACCACAATTCAATTTCAAAATCCAGAAACTGAAGGACAAAACTGCAGATCAGATCAGAGCAAAGTCGGAGGGAGACACTAGGAGGCATCACTAAGGCGACCTGTGTGGAAGAACATTAGAACTAATCCTCTGAAAGTGATTCCATTATGGAGTTATAACGCAGTGCCCAAGTTTTATACTCTGAAAGTGATGTTTAAGGAAACGTGTAAAACTGTTTTAGGAAGAATGAAGAGACAAGACGAGGGATGGCTCTCAAGGAATACCTACATTGAAGCTAATAGAAGAGAGGAGGATGGTGAAAGAGAAGA
Source organism: Trichobilharzia szidati (assembly GCA_944472155.2). Taxonomy (NCBI): domain Eukaryota; kingdom Metazoa; phylum Platyhelminthes; class Trematoda; order Strigeidida; family Schistosomatidae; genus Trichobilharzia; species Trichobilharzia szidati. The sequence continues at coordinate 76,235,901 of OX235272.1, forward strand.
AGACTCAATGCATACATGGGGAAGATAAGGAGAAGCTGAGTTCAATGTACACTGCACTGAAAAAAGAGAGTATTGAAGAAGAGTGCCAGGAAAGACAAAAGAGAATTCTACAACACACTGGCTGTCGACTGAAACAGAACAGGCCGCAGGCAAAAGAGACCTCAGGACATAACATTAGATGACCAGGCTGCTCGCTATCCGGAAAAAGACCAACCCAGATGATAAAACCAATAAAAGATGCTCAAGGGAACCTGGTTACCAAGGTGGAAAAACAAATAAAACAATGGGCTGATCACTTTAAAGGACTCTTGAATCGATCATCACCTGAAACTCGCCCAGTAATACAGTACCACCAACAACACGCACACAATTGCCTGCCAGTGGACACCAATCCTCCACCGAAAGCCGAAGTTCCGAATGCAATCAAGCTACTGAAGTTCGGTAAGACAGTAGGACCAGACGGAATTCCTCCCTCTCCGAAGTACTGAAGACGGACCCAGAGACTACAGCAGATGTGCTATCTCCATTATTACAAAAGGTTTGGAAAGAAGGAAAGGTACCTGCATATTGGAAGATAGACTGGCTGGCTACCTTGTTAAGCTACCAAAGAAGGGCAACTCACGCCTCTACGGGAACTGACTGGCGTGAAATAATGCTCTTGTCCACTCCACGTAAAATACTAAGTCGCATCATCTTGGAGAGAATGAAAGATGCACTGGACGCAGAACTCCACCCCACCAGAACAAGATGAATTCAGGAAAGGCAAACCATGGGCTGATCAAATTCCAACTCTATGCATCGTCATCACAGAACAGAGCATAGGACAGCAGTCGAACCTCTACTTCAATTTTTGAGCATGAAAGAAGATTGAATAAATATAGCACACTTAAATATTTTCTCTTGAATAATTTCCAACTACTGATTCGTTCAGACTTGATTGATTCCAAGGTGTACTTCGTGTCAAACTGAGATAAGTTAGAAAGTCCACTGGATAACACCCTCATCTTAATTGGAAACCATTTAGTAGTATACACTTGTGACTATACAAAGTGAACTTTACAACGAAATAAAGCCAGTCTGTATTTTTTTTCTCATGCAAATATTCTTAAAGTGGATGTAAAAACCAAACAAACAGCGAAAGTTTGTCAAGATCAGTAAACTTGTCCAATACAACTAAATAGTAGTGTAACAACAGAAGACAAGGTCCAGGCAACAGAACGTTTATTACGGAAAATCAACACGTATTTATAGATTTTGATGTACATTATTGTAGGTTAATGTTAGTAGAAAATACAGTCTGTTGATTGGTTGTTTCTCACACAAAGTTAAGCTTGCATCTCTTGTGGCTGTGTCAGTTCATCTATATGTTAACTGTATCCGCCTGTCCATCTTGACCTTTGACCTCAATTACTGTCAACCAATTTGGCTAGCAACCATCTCTCACCACAACATGACTAATATTTGATACATAAACATTGACCTCAATTACTGTCAACCAATTGGCTAGTAGACAGCTCTCACCACAGTAGTACCCAATGTGCTGTAGTCTATCAGTACGGGGACGATCAAATGTTTGTAACCCGGTACCGAACCTAAAGGCAAATCGTGCTGAGTGACTGGAATATAATCGATAAGGATAGCAGAGCTTTCATCCAACCTCGACTGAATAATTGCCACTCAACGATTTGGGATTTCACTTACTCAATGTTTCCATCGTAAAAGGTTTTCCCTTCATTGTTTTATTTATCGAAAGTAATAGTTCTTAGAAGAATGAAGAGTTGACTAAATTTCTCTTCCTTTTATTAATATTCCTATTTGGTTCCAAGTGGAACATAGGATTTTAGTAATATTGTAACAACAGAAGACAAGGGCCAGGCAACAGGTCGTTTATTAAGGAAATCGCCACATATTTATAGATTTTTATGTACATTATTATAGATTATTGTTAGCAGACAAACACAATCTTCTGATTGGTGGTTTCTCACTGAAAGTTAATCTTTCATCTCTTTGTGGCTGTTTCTTGAATGTCAAATCAGTCTTTGTTCTTATTTTCCTCACGACGTAAACGTTGACGTAAATTACTGTCTACCAATTTGGCTAGCAGTCAGCTCTCACCACCATATATCGCCATTTCACTTTATTCTCAGCAGCCCTTTCTAGCACGACTCCGGAGTTGCTAATGTGCTTTTATTTCCTCTTCATACGATCTCCTCCGTGTCACCCTCAAACCTACTCCTAACTTGTCGTTTCCTATTCATGTTCCACTCGAGGAATTAGCGTATGATGTCACTAGTTTACCAGCTGGTTCCAAGCCCGGGAAAATAGGACGATTAGCTGTGGGGCTAAGGATTCTACCCCCAGAAAATTAATGCCATTTCTAGAGGAAGTGACTGGAGGAAAGATTACCTTGTGAAACTACCAAAGAAAGGCGACTTAGGACTCTGCAATAACTGGCGAGGAATCATGCTCCTGTCGACACCAAGTAAAATTGTGAGTCGCATCATCCTGGAGAGGAAAAATGACGCACTCGATACATAATTCTCACCAGAACAAGCTGGATTCAGGAAACGCAAATCATGTTCTGACCAAATTGCAACTCTACGCATCATCATCGAACAAAGCATGGAATGGCAATCAAACATCTACCTCAGCTTTACAGACTTTGAGAAGGCCTTCGACAGCGTTGACCGCGAAGTAATTTGGAAACTACTCGAGTACTACGGCGAACCTCAAGTATTCATCAACCTTATTCAGCATCTGTACGGCAAGGGCACATGTCAAGTGATCCACAACGGAAAACTCAGCGAGGCGTTTGGAGTAAATACAGGAGTCAGACAAGGGTGCTTATTATCACCAATGATATTCCTAATTGTGGTGGACTGGATTATGCGTCAGACAGTGGGAAACGAGAAGACAGGGATATCCTCGACCGACATGAAGAACCTAGAAGACCTGGATTTTGCGGATGATTTATGTTTGATGTCACACAAAATTGAAGACTTACAAGCAAAAACCGACAAACTGGTCGAAGAAGCAGCTAGAGAAGACAGGACTCCAGGTGAACATAGACAAGACGAAGGTTATGAAAATAACCAACTAACAACAACAACAGCAGCAACATCCAGCGCCAATCACCATCAACGGGAGGGATTTGAAAGAGGTTACTTCATTCACTTATCTAGGGAGCATTGTCACAACTACAGGAGGAACGGACGAGGATGTCAAATCGAGAATCGGGAAGGCGAGAAACACATTCATCAACCTGAAACCAATATGCAAATCTTCCACTGTCATTCAGCATCAACAACAAAATTCGGATTTTCAATACAAACGTCAAGTCAGTCAGTTCTTCTATACGGATCAGAAACTTGGTGGGTCACAAAGAATATTTCCAACAGCCTGTTGCAGACCTTTATCAACAACTGTCTTCGCTCTATACTGAAGATCCGATGGCCGGCCGGGAAGAATCACCAACAAGAAACTATGGGAACAAACAAAACAAGAACCAATCGCCCAACAAATATGCAGGAGAAAGTGGAGATGGATTGGACACTTACTGAGGAGGCCACTGGGTGACACCGCGCGTCAGTCCCTCGAATGGAACCCGAAAGGGAAGCGGTGAGAGGAACGTCCAAGGGTGACATGGAGGAGATCGTGTGAAGAGGAGCTGAAACAGTATGGATTAACATGGATGCAGGTGAAAAGTACAGTAGAAGACAGAAGCAAGTGGAGACGTCCAGTTGAAGCCATCTGTTCCAGTAGGAACCCAAGGGAACAATAATAATAATATAAAGAGAAACTTCAATGCACAGAAAAATTCACTCTACTCATTCACTGAAATTATGCATATTCAAGATTTAATTTATTACTATAACTTATTTTTTTCCAGAAAATAGGGCAGTGAATCGATTCTTTCCATATTTAGTGTTTACTTAGATTAACTAATTTCCCACTCAACTAAGTAATGACCTTTCAGTAAAAAAAAGGCAAAAAAGAATGCATAGACATTTTCAAGGAAAAAAACAAACAATAACTGACTGACTGACTCTTCAGGATTTTACTGATTATACGAAATATGTGTGTGTTAAAAAACCCTTCGAACGATATCTGGATGAAAGAAGAAGAAATTTCAAGTATTCAAGTATTGGTTTGTAGGGATTTGATTGATCGATTATTAGAATTATTGTTTCCTTTAATTCCTAGAGGAACATAGGGCTTCAGCCGTGCATCTCCATTGCGTTCGATACTTTGCTAGAGTCCTCACCTGGCTCCAAGTCTGCCCACATGCTTTTATTTCCACTTCACATGACTTCCTCCAAGTCACCCTCGCACTGACGACAAACTCGCCACTTCCCTTTCGGGTTCCACTCGAGCAATGGCTTGTCTAGTAGTGATGTCACTTGATGGTTTCATTAGAGTATGGCCGATCCATCTCCGTTTCTTCCTGCCTATTTGTTTCACAATTGGTTCCTGGTTGGTTCGCTCCCAGAGATACCTCCCTGTTGCTGATCTTTTCTGGCCGGCCATCTGATCTTGAGTATTGAGCGAAGACAACTGTTGATGAAGGTCTGTAGTTTGTTTGAGATGCTCTTTATGACGCGCAGTGCAAGACTCTGATCCGAATAGCAAGTATCACTGACTTCACATTGGAGTTGAAAATCCGGATATTATCTTTCATGCTGAGTGCTGTTGACCTCCACACAGACTTTAGAGTAGTGAAAGCTTGTCTTGCTTTCCCGATTCTTGCTTTGATATCCTCATCAGTTCCGTCCGCCTGTAGTTGAAACGATGCTTCCCAGGTAGGTAAAAGAGGTTGTTTCCTTCACGTTCCTCCCATTTATGCTGATTGTTGTCTGTTGTTGTTGTTGCTGTTGGTGGTGTTGCCCAGGAATCTTCATCACCTCTGTTTTCTCTATGTTCACCTGAAGTCCTCTCTTTTGTGGATGCTTCTTCTGCCAACTTGTTGCTTTTCGCTTGCATATCTTCCAGTTTGTGGGAAATCGGACAAATATCATCGGCGAAGTCCAGATCCTCCAAGTTGGTTTTTTGTGTGAGTCCATTTTATTCCTGTTTCTTCATTGCCCGCTGTTTGTCGCACTATCCAGTCTACTGCAATCAGGAAAATCATTGGATATAGTGGGCAACTAGGCAGCCTTGTTTTACTCCTGTCCTCACTTCGAAGGATTCCGATTACAGGATTTTATCATGAGCTGACATCGGTTAAAGAACCATTGGAAAACTGATGTCAGCTTATGATGAAACCCTCAAACCAATCAAACCATAATCCCTACAAAAATCAATACTTGAAAATAAGCATAATTGTTAATATCAACCAATCAAGTTGGATAGGGGTGATACAGTTACATAGTTATATAAAGAATTTAATGAATGAATTATAATCAAGATGCAAATAGAAATAAAAATGTCATATTATGTAAGAGTTCGAATGCAGAGCTAGAAAGTGTCAAAAAACAAAACTACAACTGGTTGAAAACAACAGAGTCACTAGTATAATGATAAAAGTAGTTGAAGAATTATCTTTTGTATGCATAGCTCCAGTTTTCCTATACAGATGGCTAGAGCTTAAACTATGAGAAAACGGCGTGAATGCTTTGTCTTTGACAGGTTGCTCTTCACTATGTAGATTACTTTTAAGGAGCTGGTTGACGTAGAACGGCCAGTGTTGACAAGGTGTTCAATTATTGTACTCCTTATGGGACCATTGCTACCTTTCTGCAACTATGTGGGATAGTGTTCTTGGACCCATTTAGACAGGATACAGTTCAAATAACCAATATACTTAACTCTACAGGACCATGTGAACCGCTACACGTACATAGAAGTGATCATTTTCAAGGTCTTACCTTTCAGGCTTCTGGCGACCAGTGGACGACTGGGAAATACTACTCTTAGCGTTGCTGAGAAGAATTTTCTTCTTGAAGATGAGATTCTTCTCTTAGGGATATCTCAGGTTAAGTCACCCTTGAAACCAAGGTTCATGTAAGGTTTCTGTTTGTCACGCACGATATGTTACATCTCTTAATTTTAGATTTGGTATTCTTGTGAATAATTTGTGACGGATATCCATTTTCGATGAATACTACTTTCAGAAGATGTCATTCTTCTCCTAGAGCGTCAGAGCTGCAGATACGTCGGAGACGAGTAGCGAAGGATATAATTCATTCAATCGTAACTCAGCTATGCAACTTTATCAGTTGACCGTCCTACATAGGTTTCCTTAAGGTCCTGTCGGCTCTTCTTGTTGGTTCAACACCAAGAAAGGGAATTTTAGACTTATTATCTATTTCAAGAGAAGAGTGAATTGTATTGCTGGACGATAGTTAATAGATACCTGTAAGAACGGGTTAAAACCATATTTGTTATCACAAATACTAAAAGTATCATTTGCTTACCTTGGATACAGTTGAAAATTACAAATAGGTGTATTTAATGGACCATTTTTACTATAAAACAGACTGCCATTAACAGAGTGAAAGGACATCCCACCAATTTCTCTGTCAATAACTTCATAGTAGTAGTTCCATCAAATATACTGTTGATACTCGGATATTCAGATGGTTCTTACTGGAAACATGGAAAGATTTGATAGTTTTCTTCTTCTAGTTTATGCCACTTAGGTAGTATGCATCCACAACTCCATCTGGGAGTCAAAACCAGAACCATAATGTCCTGAGGTGAACATATTTCTACTATTGGCTCACTATTCCATACTCCATAAATTCTGATTAATGTCAATGCATATTTTAGCACACAGTCATCTTAAAATCTCTTCTCTAAGTAATTAATTGATACAAAGCATCATTATTTAATTAAAAGTATCTAAGTGGTAAAGTAACAATTAAGCATCACATGTGTGCAGTGTCTCAATATTATTTACTGCATGTATTCCGTGTATGCCTATCCATCGTTTGAAATAAGAGCCATGTGATATTTGCTTATTATTTTAACTGTGTCATTCAAACTAACCGGCAATTGGAGCAGATTAATACTTCTTTAGATGAATAAAACTGCAGAAATAATTTTTAGTCTTAGAAGGCTTTGTTTAAAATTGTAATGCAGTTGCATATGAATAAAAAAACAAAACAATAAATGACGTTTAGCGCGCGCGCCATCTTCATAATTATAAAAATCATTTCTCTTTATAACACTTCCAAATTTTCGTTAATGTTGAGGTTTCATGGAGGAATTAGTAATTCACGAATTGTGGACTTAATTATAGGTATTACCAGTCCATCCAAATAGCTAGCAAGAGATAGGTTGGTTGGAACTGATTCGGTTCTCTGAGCTAGGTCAAATCGGATATACAGCTGATGAACTTGACCCTAAAAGAAGCGGAATCACAGTACAATGTTTAGAACACTTAGATCTGGCTGGCTAGCAAGCACTACTGATTCATTTGAGTGATATTCAACTACCCATATCAATCAGTCAGTAATATATACGCTATGCATTCATGGAGGAAATCAAAATAAAGATCATTTAATCTCAGAATAGTCTTCGTTACTAGAAGAGAAGCCAAAATTAAGGAAAACTTAATAGTTGTCTCATACTAACTTTGAACTCGTTGATAATGTTTTCAAGAGGTGATTTGTAAGGATTTGATTTGTTTTCGAGTTTAACCATGGATAGGTATCAGTTAGAGAACCAATGAAAATCAACTGGGTGTACTGGACAGCTGTTTCATCCTAGTTTGGGAGTCATCGACAGTACGCACCCACTGGGGTTCGAACTCAGGACTTTCCGGTTTCAAGGCAAGCTCGTATACCATTCAGCCACTGGGACCCGATTCAATGAATAAGAACCCGATGCCCTGTGTAGAATCGAATTCAGGACAGTTATAGTTAGTAGATAGCTAGTGTTTCTAAATAACCATTTGTCACATAGTGATCCACACCTGTTGTTTTGAAGACTAATAATACTCCTACTACCCCTGACTGCCAAAAACTTCAATAAGTCTAGTCGGATACCAATACGGTACATCTCCACAAGAGTAGAGAAGACAGTGTTCATTACAATATCGTTGTGTTAGTGAATCAGGATGAACTGATATATAATTGGTATTCATGTAGAGTGTCAGAGCACAGTAAAACAAAATACCTCTTTGCAAGTGAATCATAGCTCTCCAGATAACAATGCTAATCTGTATTATAGTGTAATCATCATCACCTAGCTTTATTGGTGAGTAATTATCCTCACATCCCATTTGAATGACAATGGTTCTCACAATATCTTTCAGGAAGCTAGTTAATAATGACCACAAGGAGAAATACACTGAGTTTTCTTCAAGAAACGAACATTTAAAGGTTGGAAGAAGGCTTTTCTAAATGCAGATTGAATGAATTACTTACTATACAAATTGACATCGGTAAATATATGATTTTTGTGACATTCAAATAAACAAAAATATTTCTATTTCAAGTTTGACCACGGATTAGCATCAGTTAGAGAACCACTGAAAACCAGCACTGGAGTACTGGAAAGCTGCCTATTTCTTCTTAGTTTGGGAGTTATAGTCAGTAAGCAACCACCGCCAGGGTTCGAACCCAGGATCTTCGGGTTGCAACGCAATCTCGTATAAAATTCAGACATTGGGACCCGATACAATGGTCAGCCCATGAATTCTAACTTCTACCATTTCGTGATTTAAGCACGACCGCAAACCAATGTCATCGGTGAGAAATACATCTTTACACTTGTCTGGATGGACCTCACTGGTCACAACATCCCAACAGAACTCCAGGGAACTCCATCCCTTAGGAAATCACTAGCGAGAAACAGACTAATTTTCAAGAATTGATTTGTAAGGATTAGGTTTCTTTCTCGAGTTTGATCAGGGACTGATATCACGAATTGGTAGAAGTCAGAATTCATGGGCTGGCCATTGAGTTGGGTCCCAGTGGCTGAATGGTATACGAGCTTGAATTATAACCAAAAGGCCATAGGTTCAATCCCTGGTGGTGGGTGCGTACTGCCGATGATTCCCAAGCTAGGAAGAAGCAGGCAGTTTTCCATTACTCCCAGGTGGTTTTCAATGGTTCTCTAACTGATATCAATCCGTGGTCAAACTAGAAAAACAAACCTAATCCTTAGAAATCAATTCTTGAAAAATATTTCTAAAAAAATTAATTGATGAAGATATCTAACCAATAAAAACAAGCATCAATAGCCATCAATGGGAGAAATCTAAAGGAAGTTGTCTATTCCGCACAGATGAGGATGTCAAATCCAGCCAGGATCGGGAAAGCTATTGCTTCATTATTATGAAACCAGTGTGGAAATCTGCTGCACTCAGTATAAGGAAAAAGATTCAGTTTTTCAAGACCAATATCAAGTTAGTCAGTGATCCTATATGGTACAGAGACTTAGTATGCGCGCCACTGAATGCATTTCCTACTGGCCACTCACTGCACACATTCACCAACGCCTGACTTAGCTAGTTCGATAATGAAGACGAAAAGGATAAACAGAAACGAACCAACCAAGAACCTATCACCCAAAAAAATATATAGAAGGTAATGAAGATGCATTGGACCTACGAGGAGAAGAGTGACATCACAAACGCCAGGCTATAGAGTGAAACCCAAAGGGAAAATGACGAGTGAGCCGAGTATAACATGGAGGGGATCGTGTGGACAGGTAATGAAAGCTTATGGACAATAGTGGTGCTGACTGAAAAAATGACTACAGAGATGTGCTGCTGAAGACCTATGTTCCACTAGAAACTCAAATGAACAATAAATAACAATAATAATCTTGACAAAGCAATGTGAAGATGTAATTTGTCTGAATCGTGTGTAGTGTATTTGTGCAACACATTTCGAACAATCTGATCACATAGAGACTTGTCATAAGAATATATATGAAGTTAATAAAGAGTTAAGGGATGAGAAAACAGACTTAGTTAAAAGGAAATAATGAAGGTTAAAATAACAATGAAGATCACTAAACCAAATAACAAGGTAATAGTACATCTGCCCTAACTGGTATCAAAACAAAGTTTACCAAGGAAGGTTTAGTGTGATGACGAATTGTTGCTTTGAACGCATAAAGGTGGTTTAAACTTTCTAATTGCTAGGGCTTCCACAAACTTTAGGATACGCCCCAAACACGTTTTACAGATAGGTTCAAAAGACGTCTAAACATTAATTTTATGTTTTATCTCTATAATATGTCTCGCAATAGAGGAGCTAGGTCTCCTGTTCTCACCATTATTGGGTTCAGGGATTCTGTTTGCTTCTGAAGCCCTTACTTGCAGAGATTGATGAGTCCTCCCTATGGATGTGTGGCTACACGTACATTCAAATTGATAAATACAGCGGGATGTGACACCATTTTCCTCATGTTCTAAGGGCTTAGATGTATATATCGGCTTCACATTCTCAATTATTATGATATTAGTTGCATAAAAAGTATTTTTAACAACAGCGTTCAAGCGTTGTCGAGTTACAAAGCTGCTATAATCACCCAAATAGGGTGGCTTGATATATTCGACTTTCACAGTAGCGAGTTGAAGAGTGGGTCTTGGTATTCCGACTACTTTATATCTCCTAATGAACTTGTCTGGATAATTATTATCAACCAGAGTTTGTGTCAACTTTCTTTCTTCTTCATCAAGTGTGTCTTCGGTACATATTTGTTAGTTTCTACTGAAGAGGCACCTTACTAAGACTCTTTTGTACCAAACAGGGCAGAAACTGTGATAATGAAGATACTGACCTGTCCAGGTAGGTTTTAGATAAATAAATCGTTTTGTTGATCCATCAGGCCGTCGACTAAGCAATATATCTAGGAAAGATAAACAATTATCTTCTTCTTCTACAAATGTAAGTGATATTTTATTCTCAATTTCATTCACTCGATTTAAAATTGAGGTAGCAGAACAAGGTTTATCACTTATGATTACAATGTCGTTGATATATCTTCTATAAAGTGGTGCATTTTCAATTAAGTCTTCCAATAAAATCTCAATATACTAATAATAATTTTTAAAAATTACAATTCACTGCATTTTGAAATAATAGAGATTTGTAGCTCAGGTGGATGATTTGCAATTAGTAGTGTTCTCTGAGCTGGTTGTTTTAGTTGCCGAGCTTTCGTCGTCCACCTTCCAGACAACATCCCCTTTCAGCGCAATTTTTAGCATAAAGTGAAATGATTTAAATTTCTTCATGAGTGATAGAATTGCGTCTCCCGGTAACCATCTTTACATATGTATTCATCATTTTCTATTGACTTGGATTTTAAACTTTCTGGTCACATGATCTACTTTTTCTATTAGTTGGTATATTTGGTCTATATTAACAATCAAACTGATTGGGATAATATCGAAATTTTAGACAGAGGAAACACCAAAAGTGTAGTCAGGGAATTCCTAGAAGCCTGGTACTCTAATGAATATGCAATTAACCAACATGTTAATATAGACCAAATATACCAACTAATAAAAAAGTAGATCATGTGACCAGAAAGTTTAAAATCCAAGTCAATAGAAAATGATCAATACATATGTAAAGATGGTTACCGGGAGACGCAATTCTATCACTCATGGAAAATTTAAATCAGTTCAGTTTATGCTAAAAATTGCGCTGAAAGGGGATGTTGTCCAGAAGATGGACGACGAAAGCTCGGCAACTAAACCAACCAGTTCAGAGAACACCACTAACTGCAATTCACTGCATTTGCCAAGCAGAATTAGTCGGTGAAATGTCCCTCAAGCAATTTTTTATGGTTCTATGTAACTAAAAAATATTCCTTACCAAAAAACCACCAGTCAGTATGTAACACGGTATCACTTATATGATATTACAAAGAAAAAAAACAACTAAGGTATAAATATTGTCTTAAATTGGGGAAGGGGTAATTTCTCCCAATTAGTACAAGCATGTGATATTTGAAATTTTAGAATCGAATCGATCCTTCCCTATTGGTCGAACTTACCTCGCTTTATTTCGTGAAGTTAAACTTTACACACCAAACAGGCGTGAACGCATCAATCACTTTGGAATGTTCAAGCTATGCCATACAATGAAACTAGGTAAATAGAACAATATTTATGAAGCAAAGTGTTGAATGAAGTGTAATCATATTAACCAAAATGCCTGGTTAGTTTTAGATTAGGTTGGGGAAAGACTAAGATTACGTTTAGGCTAGGAACAGGTTAGGGTTAGCTAACCCAACCCAATTAGGATGACATTAGAGTTGGTTAGGGAGAGATTAGGGTTACGTTAGGGTAAGATCAGGGTTAGGGACCCGAATTCACTTGTTCTGAGGTCACTCATGCCCCCACGTCTCTTGGGTATAAAAGTAATCTGTATCACATTCCAAAGAAAGGAGACTTAATTCAGTGCAAGAACTGGCGCGGAATTATGCTCCTGTACATCCCAAGCAAAATACTAAGCCGCATCATCCTGGAAAGAATCAAACAAGCCATGGATGAAAAACTTCGATCGGAAAAGGGCTGGATTCAGGAGAAACAAGTCATGTATTGATCAGATCGCCACATTACGGATCATCATTGGACAAAGCTTGGAATGGCAGTCACCTCTCTATCTCAACTTCATCGACTTTGAAAAGGCCTTCGACAGCGTCGATCGAGAGGTGATTTGGCAACTACTTCGCTACTACGGGGTGACACGCCGACAATTATACATTTCATCCAACAGCTGTACGACAATGCTGCATGCCAAGTAATCCACAACGGGAAACTTACGGAATCCTTCGAAGTGAGGACAGGAGTAAGACAAGCTGGCTGCCTACTATCGCCAATGATTTTCCTGATTGCAGTAGACTGGATAATGCAGCAAACAGTGGGCAATGAGGAAACAGGTATAAAATGAACTCACACAAAAAAATTGGAGGATCTGGACTTCGCCTATGATATTTGTCTGATTTCCCAAACTGGAAGATATGCAAGTGAAAAGCAACAAGTTGGCGATAGGAGAAGCATCAAAGATAGGACTTCAGGTGAACATAGAGAAAACAGAGGTGATGAAGATTCCTGGACAAGAACAACAACAACAGACAACAATCAGCATAAGTGGGAGGAACCTGAAAGAAACAACCTCCTTTACCTACCTGGGAAGCATCGTTTCAACTACAAATAGACAGAACTGACGAGGATATCAAAGCAAGAATCGGAAAAGCAAGACAAGCTTTTACTACTCTCAAGTCTGTGTGGAGGTCAACAGCACTCAGCATCACAAGAGAGATCCGGATTTTCAACTCCAATGTGAAGTCAGTCAGTGCTACTATACGGATCAGAGACTTGCACTGCGCGTCATAAAGAGCATCTCAAACAAACTACAGACCTTCATTAACAGCTATCTTCGCTCAATACTTCGCTCAAGATCAGATGGCCAACCAGAAAAGATCAGCAACAGGGAGGGATCTCTGGGAGCGAACCAACTCAGCAGGAACCGATTGTGAAACAAATAGGCAAGAAGAAATGGAGATGAATTGGCCATACTCTGAAGAAACCATCAAGTGACATCACTAGACAAGCCCTTGCTTGAGTGGAACCCGAAAGGGAAGCGGCGAGTTGGTCGTCATTGAGAGAGTGACTTGGAGGAGGTCATGTGAACATGAGATGAAAACGTGTGAGCAGACTTGGAGCCAGGTGAAGACTCTAGCAGAGAACCGAACTCAATGGAGACGCACGGCTGAAGCCCCATGTTCCTCTAGAAATTAAACGAAACAAAAATAATAATATCACATTCCTAGATAATTGATTTGTGAACCATTCCATACTCCAAGTTGTCGTTAGAACTTTGGAGTCAGTCACTGGGAAAACTTGATGCTTTTTTATTGGACACTAGTTAGTAACTAGTGTTATGTGTATAGTCCTCTGTTTGGTGCAGACTGAATCCTACCAGTCGAGTTTACAATGTGGCCGCCTTACTAGGTGGTTCGCCATCATGGTGCACTGTGAATTGTTGGCATTAGATGGTTGGAGGCGATCGGCAGGAAGCCTCGTTTGACCTAGGTTTCGTGCTGGTCGGCACTAACCAGTCAGTAAGGCGTATCTGCAACCTTGAAGGAACTCATGTCCCTTCTGAGATTCAAACCCGGGTCACCCAGTGAGCAATGCAGTCAGAGAAGTCACCACTGAGCTATTCGAGCTTGACTGATAGAATTCACTCTGCACCAAAGATAGGACTGGAGACATTACAGTAGTTACTAACTAATGTACAATCAAGAAAAATATGCAATAAAGTCCTACAGGAGGTCATTTGCGAGCTCGGTAATATATTCTTGGCGGATTTGCTGCCCAAAAGAGTTTCCTTGTTGCCTATTTTACCAGCTAGCCATCTGATCTTCACTATCGAACCAGCGAAGGGAGGTATTGATGAAAGTCTTTAGCAACTTGCTAGGAATACTTTCTGTGATACGCGCGCCACGTCTATAAACCATATAGAAGCACTGACTTGATATTCATGTTGAAAATTCTGATCTTGCTCCTTGTGCTATGAGCTGTAATGTGGATCATCTCCACACTGATTTCAGAGTAAGGAACACCTGTCTTACTTTACCGAAACTATCTTGGCTGCATTTTTGATATTCTCATCCATCCATGTAGTGGAAACAATGCAAACCATGTTAAATGAAAGAGACGACCTGCTTTAGATACCTTCCATCGACGGTGATTGGTGTCTGTGGTTGTTGTTCTTGTTGGCACGGTATCTTCATCACCTCTGTCTTCTTTATGTTCACCTGGAGTCCTGTGTCTTCATTGCTTGCCTTATCTGCCAACTTATTGATTTTCACTTGTAAATCTTCGAGTTTGTGCGACACGAGACATGAATCATCGGCTAAGACCAGATCTTCGAAGGTCTTTTCGTCAATCTAACGTATGCTCATCTTCTAACTTCCCCCATGGTCTGTGCATGATCCAATCCATCATTATCAGGAAGATAAGACAATCGGTTGTTTAAATTAGCCAGTATTTCAAAACAGAAGTGTAACCTTCTCTCGATTGGATCTGGTTGTTGAAGAGCCTCAAATTTAACCTACTTTGTGTGAAAATCAAACCATATTCAACATGATATCTTGGAGCAATAAACCATTTAACAAAGAGTGTAAGGAAGATGTTTAAAGATGAAATTTTTCACATGACTAGATGCCTAAACTAAAATTACACAGAAACTAAAAGAGTTGATAATATGTATTGTATTCACCATAGTGTATACTAGGGAAGCAAATAAATCATTAATTGACAGGTCTTCAGTTAACTGTTTTAATGATTAACTCTCAACTAATTTATCATGTATACAAAATTTTAATTACTCAGAACATAATTTACTTTGAAAACAAAACACGTAGATCAGCGAAGAGTCTCTTTTCGGTGAATTCATTTTCTCAGCTGTACAATGGCAAATATACATGAATTATTTTGTATGTATGTGCACAATAAGTTTGTCAAACAAAAATACAATTGGTTATAGTTATTTTAACTTAACAGGTGAAGAGTGGTAATTGGAGTTACGTAATACAAAATCAGTCAAGAAAATTAGGTGTTAATGAAATTAGGGTAGTAACAAAGGTGATGAGTTGTCACAGACAGTTGTTAGAAAGGAGTTACGTAATGATATAAATAGTTTGATGAGTGAGTTTTGCTCAGGACGCACATAGGAAAAAAGTAGATAATACGAAAGTACGTAAGAGTTCTAAATGAATACAAGAATTATAAGCAATTAAAGAACAGGCAAAGAAACGAAATTAAGTCATTAAAATAAAAAAACAGGATGCCTTCTACCTAGGTTTCGTGCTAGTTAGGTGGTACTCGCCACCCAGCAAGGCGTATCTGCAACTCTGAAGGAACTAATGTCCCTTCTGGAGTCCGAAGCCGCGTCACCCAATGAGTACTGCAGTCAGCGACGTTATCACTGAGCTATTCGGGCTGGCGACTGACTTTCTGTAGGACTGACTATGTTGGTTACTTTGGATGGTGTAATGTTCCTAGTCCTATCATTACACTCGTTGCTGATTTCGTATTACGTAACTCCAATTACCACTCTTCACCTGTTAAGTTAAAATAACTATAACCAATTGTATTTTTGTTTGACAAACTTAATGTACACATACATACAAAATAACTCATATATATTTGCGATTTTACAGCTAAGAAAATGAATTCACCGAAAAGAGACTCTTCGCTGATCTACTTGTTTTGTTTTCATTAATGCCTGGATGGGGATTATGCATAATTTACTTTATTCAGAATTTGAGATTTTGGAGATTAAATATAATTAAAAGCTGCATTTCACCACTATCTACATCGATCAGATATCGACTAAAAGCCAAGGAATGCTAAACAGGTTTCGTCTTGATTTCGGACTCTTAAGTACTGTACAGACACTACCTGGTGCAGTTAAACTTTAAGCAACAGTAAGTACCAAAGGGAAAGATGGTTTCAAACGCACCATTGACACGAAAAATCTTATTTTTGCCTATACAGCAGATATATTTATGAAAATAATCCATAAAAATGACGTAAAAGTGTTACACAAGATGTCTTTCTCCGATGTGTGACAAAAATTCTTCCCAGTATTCCACAGAATTATCAACAGAGAAGGTAAACCATAATCTACACATGTATTCATCTAAATAGCTACAAATAACATCTCTTTGAGGTTCGTAAGTGGCTGTAATCCTATTCTTCAATCTTCCTCAAAATCCTTCGATAGAACTGGTGTGGATCTTGGTAACAGAATCCGCAAAATTGTTAGGATGGTTGACTCTCTGTTGAATATATCCAAGGGATAACAAAAGCTCAAACCCACTCTTTGTATCCAAAAGAAATACATCCAACCTCTGTCCCTGCCATGGCCATCATAAGCAGGTAAATTTTTTTTGTAGTAATGACCATCCCATCGCCTTTCTTATCTAAACTTCCTGTTTATTCATGTTATTTTAGTTTTTCTTACTCCCTGTCTACACTACCATATTTTCATATCCACACTTCCTGTTTATTTTGTCACTTTACTATTTCTATATATTTAGTCCCTGATTGCATAAACAATTATTCATCACATTAGTTTCTTACCCAAACATCCTGTCTATTTTCTTATCTCTACATTTCTAACCCCCAATTGCACAATGTCAATCTTCTTAGTTATTATGCTACTTTGTTTGAGTTTTACCCATCCCCCTATTTATTATGGCATTCTAATTCCTAATTGTAATTTTTATTAATTTGACCCTTAACCGGAAATTATTCTGGAACTTTCCCATCCATTTGATATAAATACACGAATGTACAGCCTAGATGATGACTTCGTCGAAAAGAAAATTTTCTTCGCTGCAACTGTCTTTTTATTACCTATGATCAAATGTGCATATTCCGGGATAACAATGAGTTATATCCTTTCCATTCATCCGTGAATATTACAGGTCCTGCTATCATCAGTCTAGTAATAATCGGTACCAAGCAGTAGAATTTCGGTCTGGTATTCTTCCGACGAATTATATCAGTAAAGTGGTATCGTACAACTCATTCACCTAAATGTTATTCGCTTTTTCACGACCTTGGTTGGAATTCCTTTTCTTTAGTATTGTTGCATTTATATGTACAACGACACCTTCACCTCTCAACAAAGAAGTAACTCTCCTCATCTTCCAAGACGCAGTATCTCTGCAGTGCTGGTACCACTGTATGGTTAAGACGAGACCATTCTCCGTTTCAGCAGCTGTAGCTCTCAAAGAGTGTTTTAAAACCCAGTAATTACAAATATACCAAATCGGAGTTATTGACGAATGTGATCTACAAAAGTTTCCCAAGAAAAAATATAATTGTTACCTTACCTTCCCTCAACAGTAACTCGCCTCCAACAAAATTTACAACCGCGAATGTGTCCATCAACAAATCTACTGAGGCTTTTTATACTCATAAGACCTCCACAGGAACAAATTCTTCCCTTTCCAGTCAATCCCACATCTAAACAGTACTGGAACACTTCGTCTATACCAGATTTCAGAAATAAGTCTGTTAGAGCAGGCATTTGCCTCAAATCAAGAGGAATAGTAACTTGAACTCACATGAGGAATCTCATTTGCCCATTCAAGGTTACTGGTGCGGTCACACCCATTTGGTATATTCTTATGCTTATACTTTCATTCGGACCACGAGCCAAACTGGGATAAAAAACTCAAGACCATCAAGATCCCACACAAACCATAGGAGTTGAAATCCAGTGTCTTTTACCGGATTTCGTAAAGCCCATTCAAATGGCAATACAATTAAAACACAAAAAGACATTGACGCAATCACAACTAACATCTGATAAAATAACAATTCGTAAAAAAGGAATACATTTCAAAGTCTCCATTATGGATAAGATTTTATTTTGATAAATCACACAGTGTTGTTATACAGTATTATTAACTGATGACGTTTCGAGCACAAACTATTGCCACTCATAATCATATCAAGTCACTCACACAACTTTTTACTTCATTTATATAGTTTGTACTCAAAACGTCATCAGTTAATATTACTGTATAACATTGGGCGATTTATCAAAATAAAATCTTATCTATAATGGAGTTATACTCTACCACAGTGCCCAAGTTTTATGCTTATTTCAAAGTCTGTTAGGAATGAAATCATTTGTGTAATTATAACCATCATCTAAAATTTATAACAAGAATTCAGATAATTCTCCTCCGCATCCATGATTCTGTCTCTCTAGAATCAACATAGAACTTGGCACCAAAGTGCAGCAGTTCGAGTTGCCACGTTCCGAATAGCACACAAAGGTAGACAAGAAAATGAGTGAAGAGAATCAATAGAATTTTGACAAGTGTAACAGTGAAACAGAATGAGTAATGGTAGAAAGGAATATGAAAGATTACAGAGATTGAATACATCTGCGCCATTGACAACGATTTTGAGCCATGTCACCTATTGTTTCCAGCCACTGATTCTTAGAGTCCCGAGGGCCCCAACCCGGAAGTCTGCATCTCCCTACCTGACTCAGTTTAACTGTCAGGGATTTCATGGATTGATGCCATGTTCTTGTTTGGCCACCACTTACTCTTTTCCAACCTGCACCTATATCAGCTAGTAATGCCCGTCGAAGAAGGAGATGGTTAGGCATGCGCAGCACATGACCTAGCCATCTCAATCTATGTAACTTTATAGCCTCATCGATTGATTTTCCCTCTTTGATATGGTTGTGTTCTCTGAGCTGGATAGTCAATTTGCGAAGCTTTCATCACCCTACTAGGTGACATCTTCAGCGCATACTTCAGTCTGTACATGATTACTGAGCCTAGGATTTTAGAGACTATGTTCGTCAGGCTGATCCCCCTATGATTATCACATGAATCTATGACTCTACAATTACTGTACTCAACTATTAACCTGGTGACCATGAATTCCAAGATTCCGTTCGAAACTGTGAAGTTTATGAAGCCGAACAGCATATCATCACGGTTCACATCATAGTTATCACTATTATAGACCATTATAGTCTATGGATGAAGTAACTAATGTCATGCATTTAGTCCTTGACGTTAGTGCAGAATGAATTCTGTCAATCGAGTTTACAATGTGGTCGGTCACCATCGCGACGGACTCTGAATTGTTGAGATCAGATAGTTGGAGGTAATCGGCAGAATACCCTGGACTTAGGTTTCGGCATTGTCAGCACTCGCCAGCAGGGCGTATCTGCAACCTTGAAGGAGCTCATGTTCCTTCTGAGTGCATTGCAAACTTCACTGACAGAATTCAATCTGCACCATGCGAAGAACTAGACGCATGACACTAGTTACTATGTACTGTCCAATAAAAATATGTGATTCAGTCCCACAAGAAGTCAATCGTAAACCCGAATAACCCAATGGCAGCAACATCTCATACTGTAGCACTGGATGTCGTGGGTTCGAATCGCAGAGGGGACATGAATTCCTTTCATGATTGCAGATACACCGACAAGCATGAAACCCAGGCTCAGCCCCAACGGGTTGATCTCCAACGAAATCTCAGCACAAATACAGAGGGCTAGTTTCGCATATGTCAGTTTACGCCGTCTCTGGCGTAGACGCGATATCCGACTATCGACCAAAGGTCGTGTGTACTGCTCATCAGTCCGCTCCGTCCTCCTTTATGGCTGTGGGCAAGACATGGCCATTGAGAGTGGAAGACATGAAAAGATTAGCTGTCTTCGATCATAGGTGTCTGCATTCTATCTCCCGCGTGAAGTTGTATAATAAGGTAAGCAATATTGAGGTTAGGCTTCGGTCGAGTGCTAGGTAAGGCGGGGAAATCAATCGACGAGACTGTGAAATTACATCGACTGAGATGGTTAGGACATGTGTTACGTATGCCTAGTCATCGCCTTCCTCGACAATGGGCAATGTTAGCTGATATAGGGCCAGGCTGGAAAAGAGCTAGCGGCAGTCAAACGAAAACATGGCACCTGTCAATGAAATCCACAACAGTTAGTCTAAGCCACGTAGGAAGGTGTAGACTTCCTGACCGATTAGGGTCCTAGGGACGGTAGAAACCAATGGTTGGAAACAATTGGTGACATGGCTCAAAGTCATCGTTCTCAATGGCTGGCTGGTGCAGATGCATCCACTCTTTGTGACTTATGATTTCCAATGAAACTGTTTTGTTCTTCGTTATTACTATTCCTTTGTCTCACACCTCTGTTTACTGTCTATATTATGCATTTCTCCTACTTTCTTCTCTTCCTTTGTGTGCTACAAGGAGGGAGTGTGGCGACTTGAACTGCCGCACATATGTGCAAAGTTCTATGTCGAAAACCGACCGACCGAGGCTCGGGGTGCTTCCTTCTGACTACCTTCACAGAACACTTCCACACATCTTTAAACATTTAATCTTGTTCAACGTTTCAATAGAAGTAAGGGCATAGAAGAACAACAACATATGATATTGTACAGAGATAAATCTTTATTGAAATTAATACTGTACATAAACAACAAAAAGGAAATAGGCGAGAAGGAAATAACAGTCAGAAAGAGAGAGAGGGCGATAGGGAGCGTAAACATCATGCCGATGTGGAACAGCGGCAGGAGTATTTGATATAATGCCTTAATGCCTTAAATCATGATTATACATACAATGATTGTAACATGCAATAAAATCAATGGTAAATACATACAGTATAACAGGATGACTAGCCTTTTTAAAGAGTAAAAATAATAATAAGTATAAATGGTTATTAATAAACCAAGATACAGGTTTGAACTTATTAACAATAGTAGTGATGTAAAGATACAAAAGGAGAAGCAGCAGACATATTTCAGTATAAAATAGAAAAGAGTAAATGAACAGACAAGCATACCCACACACGCACGCACACGCACACACATTCAAACAAACAAACACACAAACAAAAAGGAAAGAAAGTACAGTGATAAAAATCATGATTCTGATTTCTGTGTTTTTTTCTAAAAAATGCTAATTTCTCAATGTCTGGTGTCTCTTCGTTTTGAATTCTGTTTGAAGAAAAAGACGAGTAAAATCATGTTTATGATCATAATTGTGTTGCATCATCACATAAGAAACGAACACATTTTGAGACACAATATAAACATTTATGTTAAGTGTGTGTGTGTGTGTGCGTGCGTGCGAGTTATAATCACCGTGTAGACACCACCAATGCGCAAACAAATCACCAGTGTTTAATGAGCACACACACTGATAGATAGACAGACAACAGACAGGGATGTATATACACATACTCAAGTGGATATATCACCAGAGCTAGATACTGCTGATGTTGGTGGGACTCCAGTTTCTTGTCCTTGTAGAATATCAACCATATCACTATGAGAGGCTATAATAATAAAAACAAAAGATATAACAAACAAGATAAACACTTTTCTTTTCTGGAAGGATTCCTGTGACATATTCATGGATATAACAAGGTGAATGTCTTCACAGAGACTAAGGACTATTGAAAAAATAAACAATCGCCTTTGAAAGTGTGTGTGCAAAAGTCATGTATCAACCTATTCCTATCATCCGTGGGATATAATGTCATCCACGTGTTCACCTCGAAAGAGGATAACCTCAGAGCGCGATACATTCCAACCTACAACAACAGGTCAGTACACTCACTTTTTGAGTTTTGTACCTCTGAAATGTAAACGTAACCTGGTAAAGTGTCCGGTTCATAGAGTCAGGTTAATCTGTTCAGACGACTGCCTCAATGAGGAGCTTAAGATTATTAAAGAATTACTTAGAAAAAATGGTTATCCAGATAAATTCATTGAGAAAAATATGAATTCAGCACCAAGGAAAGTCAGTATTGCTACAGTTTCGAAAAAACCAATGTTCATAAAATTGCAGTTCCTCGGTGACAACATCAGCGAAATCATAACACAGCGCTTGAAGAATGCAGTTAAAAGAGCTTATTATGCAGCAGAGGTACGTTGTCTCTTCAAAACCACCCCTATTCTACGTTCGAGAAATAAGGATAAACTACCTAAATTCGCCTCTTCTATGTGTGTCTACCAGTTTGACTGCAGCTGCGGAGCCAGCTACATTGGGCGTACAATTAGGCAGTTTCATCGTCGTATTTCTGAACATCATCCAGCGTGGTTAAGCAAGGGACAAACAAGATCTATTCGTAGTTCTATTTTAGCACACCTTGTTGATACTGAGCATAAGGTTGATGTGAATACTGCATTTAAAATTATTTATCGCATTCCGACTAATCTTAACTTTGCTCTACGAGTTCGTCTTCTACAGACAGCTGAAGCAATAGGAATCCACCTGAAGAAACCAAGCCTATGTGTACAGAAGAAATTTGTACAGCCACTTTCCTTACCGTGGCCATCGTTACAAGACAGGACTACGTCGCCCCCCTCCCCCTAAACCTATTAAATTATAACTGTCAAAATTATTTTATTTTTATTTTGACCACTTCATCTTTAATTACGTGTTATCCTTGTAAAATTAATTTATTCTATCCATTTCTACCTTTTAAATTTGTATTGATTTTCTTCGTTAATTATCAACCCATTGACATTTTGACACTGTTTAATTATTGTTAACAAACATATCACCACTTGATTGGTAAACTGTTGTGTATTGTAATAAAAATGCTATGTATATTAGAGTAGAGCCAGAGATGAGGATCTAATTGAAAAGTAAATATTTCTTCGCTCAATCTTTCTACTTTCCAAACTGCCAAAAAAACAATAATTTATTCGTATTCTTTAATTTCTTCCATTGGTCGGTAGTTTGTGACGAAATCTAGCGACTAATAACGAACTAAAGATTGTATACGATATATTTTAATTGAAAACAGCTACCCTTAGAAGGTCATCACTAAACACAGAAATAAAAGACACAAGTAAAAAATTCTTTCTTTCATCCCTCGCCAACATGCTCCTACACCCATGTACAGAACTCAAAGGAGATGTACCAACAGCCTAGAACCAAAGAACCCGATATACATATATAAGCAACAAATAGTCGATTTAGATATGATGGAGAAGATTTGTAGCTCAGGTGGATGATTTTAATGAAGTTGTGTGTTCTCTGAGCTGGGTAGTCTATTTACGAAGCTTTCATTGCGCATACTTCAATCTAAAGCGGGCTTTTAGATTCCTCCACGAGTTTATTAGTCATCTCCCCTGGTAACCTTGAACATGATTGGTTGTTTTGGTGTGTTTTCACATCCTCTAGGTTACTTGTATTGGAACTGATTGTTTCCTTGGCTTTAAGTTTGACCCTTTGTGTACTGGAGATTTCCTTCTTCTTATCGATTGGTAAATTTTGTCTTTGTCAATGCGTCTATTGATTGACGATTCACTAGAATACCAGGCTTCTAAAAATTCTCTGGCATTCTTGGTGTTTCCTCTGTCTAATATTTGAACGTTGTGCCAGTCGAATTGATGTCCGTGGTTGTCTGTATGCAGCGATATGAGGGAGTGGATGTCATGTCTTTTGACGGCTAGTTTATATTCATGGATACGAAGACGAAGGGGACGTCCACTTTGGCCAATGTAGTGTTTTTCGCAGTTGTTACAATTTATTTTGTAGATGATGTTGGTTTTATCTTCTTTCGTTGTTGAGTCTTTTGGTTGACATAGAACTGGGTGGAGTGATTTTGTTGGTTTGTGTGTGACGTCAATTAATAAAGGTTTGACGAGTCTTGTAGTGATTTCTGAGATATCCTTTATATATGGTAAGGTGATTTTCTTTGTGCTTTCCTTGGGGGCTTTTGGTTTGATAGATTGGCTTGGGGGTATGTGTCTTTTGATGAAATTCCGTGGATATCCATTCTTTTGGAAGACATCCATGAGATATCTTCCTTCTATTTTCCTTAACGTGGGAGTGCTGCAATGAGTCCTGGCCCTCTTGAATAGTGTTTGTATACAATTACTATTCTGTCTTATTGGATTGTTGCTGTTGTAATTCAGTATTTGGTCTGTGTGAGTTGATTTTCTATAAACTTGAGTTTCTAATTCCCTGTGGTTGTTTGCTTGACTAAGACGTCCAAAAATGGGATTTTGTTCTCGGATTCCTCTTCTCTTGTGAATTTAATGTCGTTGAAGACGTTGTTTATTAAGTTGTGAGTTTTATCCAACTCGTTTCTTTTGATTATTACGAATGTGTCGTCTACGTAACGTATCCAAATTTTGGGTTTGATCTTTGGTAGGATTATGTTTTCGAGCCTTTGCATCACTGCTTCTGCAATCAAACCTGACATTGGCAATCCCATCGGTGTTCCTTTGATTCGTTCATATATTTGGCCATTGAATTGGAGGCACATTGTTAGGCATAGGTTTATGCATTCTATCCAACTTGTGTGTTGCATTTTTGATTGTTGTGGGAGGTGTCCGTCCTTGCTGAGTAACTGCTCCATCGTTTCTTTTACTAGTTTCTATCCAATTGAGGTATATAATGCTGTGACGTCGAAGGATACCATTATTTCTTGGTCATCTACTTGAATAACCTTGATTTTCTCTAGTTATTGGATAGCAGATTTGATGGAGTGATCGCAGGAATCCGTTAGGTGTTTCAATTTTCTGTATAATTCTTTGGATACATTGTATGTTGGAGTTCTTGGGAGTGATACAATTGGTCGTAACGGGATATTTGGTTTGTGTATTTTGGGTCTGTCGTAGAATCAGGACTGTATTCTCTGAGCTCAGAGAACACAACAACATCAGAAAAATAGTCGATTATTTGTTAATTCATTCATACACAGTGTTTTTAAAAAATCCCTTTCAGAAAAACAATTCTACCGCCAATCAAAATATTTCTGTGTGATTTTAAAGCAATCGTCATTGTTATGAATGACATTTTCAGAATGCTTTTTTCTCCCAAAAATAGTTTGGAAATTAACCTTCAGATTATACAAGACATTTTCACAATCATATAAAAGATCTGAGCTAATTAAATCGCATAATCCACTCTCAACTACACAGCGAAATATTCTCATCTTAAACAAAGCAAACACGAATGTTTGTGCAGAATATAATATGCGACCATCAGTAATTTCGTCGGATTCTCTTCAACTGCTTACAACCTAAAAGTCGGTTATATTTGAACCAGATTGACTTTTAAATCAATAGAGACGCTTATCAATGACATTAGATAACGACAGCATTACATTTCGTATTGGTTGAAGTCGAAAATCGTTAGTCATAGCATTTTTAACCGAATGGCTAAACAGGAAAGCAATTGCCATCTAATAATTACAAAAGTTTAGTAGGTGTGGAGAAAGCTCCTAGAGACTATAAGGCTACAGCTGTTCAATACTTCCTAAACCTTTTTTTCTGATTTCATTGTGTGACAAAATCAACTTTAAAATAGAGAAATCCTTCTCCATTAGATGAACACATTCTTCTCCTCCCCCACCGGTAGATGCGTACCATTCAACGTGAGTCACCTTATGACTGTAAGCACACATTGGCAATGCAATGGCTACTAGTAAGTAGTACTTTATCATACATAAGAGCTACATTTTTAAAAAAATCTCACATATATTGAAATGGCCAGTGATAGATGACCATTAGTCAATCATTCCCCTGACGAAGTTCCGACTAGTTCGACGGACGAAATGTTGAAACTACTTATCTCAGTATCGATGAGATATCTGCAATAGCAACTTTTTATATATGTCTACTTTTTACTAGGAGACCAGTTTTTGCAGAGATACTATTTACTCAGATGTGTTACACTCCCTACATTATATAAAGAGATAACTTTTTTTATTAAGTCTTGAAAACTCACACATTAAATAAGCTGAACAGTTTATAGCAGAATATTTCAATCATTACGTTCACTTTTCTCGAGTGTAAATACAGACTACTGGAGTAAGCATTCATCTTGCTGTCAATGGGTCATGGAATAAAATCCCTCTGACAACGATTGGGTAATATTACCAGCCATCAAACAATACGTGTAGCTCGTATCCCTAAACTTAAAAGATATTTTCAAGTATTGGTTTTGTGGGGATTTTTTTTGATTGGTTGCAGGGTTTCATCATGTCAGAGAACCATTGGAAAACCTGTCTGGGAGTAGTGGACAGCTATTTCCTCTAACCTAGTTTGAGACTCTTCAGCAGTACGCACCCAGCTCCAGGGTTCGAACCCAAAACCTCCTAGTGAGCTTGTAGACCATTAAGCCACTGGGACCCAATCCAATGACTAGCCCATGAATTCTAACCTCTGCCGATTCATGACACAGCGCGACCACTTCGCAATGTCTTCTTCGATGAGTTACCCGCCTCACCTTCAACCTTCAAGATATTTACCGAGTAACTACTTACTTATTAGGAATGCTATGCAAAATATACGCCTGATTCAACTGAGAGAGGTACACATTACACGGCATATGTTCATAATTTTCGCCAACTAGTAGAACACTTTTATTTTAAGTAAAAATGATTTATAAGAAGAATATATAAATAAAAATGCTTAATATTCAGGATACTGTGAAGTATTAGCAGTATTGATGACTATTGTTTATCACAAAACTAGTTTACTGGCATAACATTTACATTCCTTCTTTTTTGACAATAGTCATGAGTTATTGGTTCATGATGACATACGTGAATAATTGTGCTTTAGTTTACTTATCTGAAATCTGTCCTGTAAGAAAATATAAACATCTCTTCGTCTGGCTACAAGTATTCTCAACAAACAACATTCCACTAAATATTGGCTTCAATACACAGATTTATTGTAGGATACTTATTCAGGTAGATAATATAGATTACTATTGTTATTATTATTACTCCCTTGGGTTCCGAATGCAACATACGGCTTCAACAACATATCTCCACTTTGTTCTATTCTCTGCCGTCCGCTTCAGCTAACTCACTCCATGATTGTCCATAATCTCTCATCGTCTACTCCCCAAACGATCTCCTCCATGTCACCCTCGCATTGACGACTCACTAGTTGCTTCCCACGAGGATTCCACTCAAGTGATGACATGCATTGCGGGCGATGTCATTCGATGGCCTCGTCAACGTATTCCCAGTCCATCTCCAGGTTCTCATACATATTTGTTGACCAATCGGCTCTTGGTTGGTTTGTTGCCAGCCAGAGTTTCATGTTGCTAATTCTTTCTGGTCTGCCATTCGATCTTCAGTAGAAGAGCGAAGGCAGCTGTTGACAAAAGTCTGCAACCTGTTGCAAATGCTTTTCGTGATACGCTGGCCAAGTTTCTGACCCGTATAGAAGGACCACCTTCACATTTGTGTGTGATTAAACACAAATCATCCACGCGCGAAATCCAGATCTTTTTCTTATCCGTGGTCCAGCGTATTCTTGTCTCCTCGCTCCACACAGTCTGACGCATAATCGAGTCTCCCCACAATTACGAATATCATTGGTGATAATAGACAACATTGTCTTACTCCTTTATTCACTTCGAAGATAATATATATCATCTGTAATTCATTTCTGTTATAAGTGTTGCCACTGAGTTACTTATTGTCTTTGTTCTGATATTCAACAACAAATCTAAATACGAGTACATTGTAGCGTCACCTGCTATCGATGAAGTAAATGCTTTCAGAATTACCACTGATTCTAGAGTAAAAGTCTGAACTTTGATTATGAACCAAATTGTAGTTCTAATCGTAACCAGTATATTAAACAGCTTCACATATGCCAACTTGTTAAATCAAATCAAGTCAAATTCAAATCTAGTTATCGATTCTAAAAAACGTATGAACAAACAATTACATTCCATGAAGATAGCTAAAAAGAAGCAGGATGTTTGAGAGAAGGATAAGTTTTTATGAATTTGTCGCAAATTCTTAAAGGGCTTTAATTCAATCCGCTGAATACAGAGCAGAACAGCCCATCATGAGGAAGGATGAACAATATTTATGCGAGAAGCTCAACGCTTGACTGTTATGATGCAACAATGAGGAGGTAAAAACAACGCTTATCAAAAGGTGTAGTCACTTTTAGTGTATTGGTGGCACAGAGGTTAGGACGCTTGTCGACCATGCACATGGTCCGGGGTTCGATCCCCTGTCACTGACGCACTCCTTTACCTCGCTAAGCCAGTAATAGAACTGACAAAGAGGAAAGGTTGAGCATGAGGCTAGCAACCCCATCCTGTAAAAATAATCACCACTGCTACAGAAACTTCAAGCCTCTACCTTGAGTCTCAGTCTCAGTCTGTTTTCGACATAGAACTTTGCACTAATGTGCGGCAGTTCAAGTCGCCACACTCCTTCTTTGTAGCACACAAAGCAAGAGAAGAAAGTAGGAGAAATGCATAATATAGACAGTAAACAAAGGTGTGATACAAAGGAGTAGTAATAACGAAGAACGAACAGTTTCATCGGAAATCATAAGTCACAAGGAGTGGATGTATCTGCACCATTACTGAGAACGATTTTGAGCCATGTCACCAATTGTTTCCAACCATTGGTTTTTACCGTCCCGAGGACCCCAACCAGGAAGTCTACATCTCCCTACGTGACTTAGACTAACTGTTGTGGATTTCATTGACTGGTGCCAAGTTTTCGTTTGACCGCCGCTAGCTCTTTTCCAGCCTGACCAATCCTATATCAGCTAACATTGGCCATTGTCGAGGAAGGCGATGACTAGGCATACGTAACACATGTCCCAACCATCTCAGTCGATGTAATTTCACAGTCTCATCGATTGATTTCCCCGCCTTGCCTAGCACTCGACGCCTAACCTCAATATTGCTCACCTTATTATACCATTTCACGCGGGAGATGGAACGCAGACACCTATGATCGAAGACAGCTAATCTTTTCATGTCTTCTGCTCTCAATGGCCAGGTCTCGCAGCCATAAAGGAGGACGAAGCGGACTGTTGAGCAGTACACACGCCCTTTGGTCGATAGTCGGATATCACGTCTACGCCACAGACGGCGAAAACTGGCGAATGCGAACCTAGCCCTCTGTATTCGTGCTGAGATTTCCTCGGAGATCAACCCGTTGGGGCTGATGGTACTTCCCAAGTAAGTGAAGCGGTCAAAGTGCTCTACCACTTCACTTCCTATTTCTAATCTAGGGGTCGGTGAAGTCCAATCCTGCACCATCATCTTACATTTTACAGGGGCGAATCGCATGTCAAACATACGAAGATTGTTGCTCAAGGTGTTCAGTAGACTCTGCATTTTGTCAGAGTCCTCGCCTAGAAGGACTATATCGTCCGCATATTCTAAGTCAACGAGATTCTTCCCTGGTAGCAAGTCAATTCCTGAGTCGCTGAAGTGAGTTAGGGTTAAGTCCATTAGTACATCTATGATGAAGTTGAATAGGAATAGGGATAATGGGCATCCTTGACGGACGCCACTAGTCGTCACCACTTCAGATGACAACTCGCCATAAGCCCTCACCTGGCTGCATGAGTACGAGTAGAGTGCCTTAATCAGTGCAATGTATTTTCTTGGCATTCTCTTTACAGCCAAGCATCGCCTGAGAACCTCCCGGTCGACAGAATCTAATGCCGCCTTTAGGTCAAGAAATATAATGATTGTCGGACGCCGGTAGGAATGCCTATGTTCTAGAATCTGTCGAAGGGTGAAGATATGATCAATACACCCTCTACCTGGCCTAAAACCTGCCTGGTTTTCTCGTGTTTGTGTCTCCCGAGCACCACTTAGTCTACGCAGTATTATTGAGTCTAGGATTTTGGATACTACATTAGTCAAGCTAATGCCTCTGTGATTATCACAAGAAGACTTGTCTCCCTTCTTGTATATCGGGATGATCAGTGACTTACACCAACCCGACGGGACTTCCTCTGATTCCCAGACGCTGCCTAGAACCTCAGTTAACGCAGACAGTAAACTGTCGCCTCCGTACTTAAATACCTCTGGAGTCAATAAATCAGGTCCCGCTGCTTTGCCTAGCCTCAGATTGGTGACAGCTTTAGTAACCTCGGTTAAGGACGGAGGACCTGTGTCTATCTCCCATTCAGGGAGGTGTTGGATGTCCGGCAGGCTAAGTGTGGATGTGGGCCAATTAAACTGCTCCTCGTAGTGTTCTTTCCAGCGCTCCAGACGTCTATCCTGGGAGCTAATTATTGTGCCATTTTTTTCAGAGATTGTTTCGCTTATCATTTGCCTTTTACCACCTGTTTCCCTGATAAGCCTGTGCGTCGGTGGCACAGTGGTTAGGACTCTCGCCGACCATGCACATGGTCCGGGGTTCGATACCCGCCGGCGCACACCCGATATCTATGGTCGGCCTGTAAATTTGGGCTACCGATATCCATGCTGAAAATTCCACACTTGTACTGAAAATACGGTGTGGAATCAAGCTGTAATCAAAATAAAAAAAAAAATAAAATAAAAATAAATAGTTGTCTGGTGTTGCCTATCGCCGATGCTTTTTCCATCTCTTTCGCCTTTGTCAACCACCACTGTTCACGGTCCTTGCGGAGACTTTTCGTAAGTTTCCTTTTGTGCAGCTTTCGCTCCTCATTGAATTCGGAGCTCGCCGGAATAAGTCTTCCAGCATCTATCAGTTCGGATAAGGCAGTCGAAATCCAATGGTTTTTACTCATCTTTGGATTTACCTTATTCACAGCTTTTACAGCTGTATCTATGGCTGATTGAATATTCTTCCAGGCTTCTTCAGGGTGAGCGCAGCTGTCGAATTTAGATATGTGTTTAGCTAGTTCTTCCTCAAATAGGGACTTAGTTTGCTGATCGAGCTGGGGACGTGATGGTTTTACCTCCAGCTGTTTCCCCTCTACCTTGAAGACCTATTTTCCACTGGGAACGTTACGGAATACAAAAAATATGTGAAAAGGGAAAAATGCTAGACTTCTTTTACATTTTACTATTTCATCAATACACTTAAACTTTCCCATCGATGACGTATTTTCAGGTAGTACTGAAGTATGTGTCTGTGTGCAGTGCTCATATAACATTTACCACCAGTATAAAATCTTTTCAGCAATGAGTACAATAGACGACTTATTCTGTTATAATATAGAAATATTATTTGAATCTTATTTAGTGTGTTTAGGCAGCATAGAATTAAAATGCAGCTTTATAAGATTACCACAAGACTATGTCTGAACTGATATTAGACATCAGTTCAAAAAAATAACAGTCCATCTGAGAAGTTATGTGAGTGTTGATGGTGATGTGATGCAAAGTGTTTTTAACTGCATAACAAAAGTAAAAACAATATTGACTAATCCTTATTTGGTTTTAGGTTAATTTGCCTCCCTTGTTGACTGATTATGTTACCTCGAAGTGATCCGTCTCAGTTGACATGTCACCTGCTAGTACAGAGGCTTCAACGATGTCTCAGGATTAACGTGATGTTATTTTGGTTGATAGTGGAGTCCAGGATGAGCATTTCTTCATGTCTGGAACTCGTCATTTGCATTTCCCTGTACTAGAACCATCACTCACTAGGGATGCAGGCATATCCGACTGAAGAATTCCTCCTCAGTAAGACGAAATGTGCCTTCTGGACTCCATGACTAGACACTGACAACAAAAATAACATTATTTATTTTATTTTATTTCATTCCTGTGCGTTCTGAGCGTGAGTATACGGCTTCAAGTTTAAACTTTGAAGTTCCACTAGTAGTGTGGTGAGAGCTGGCTGCTAGCCAAAGTTGGTAGACAGTAATTTACGTCAATGTTTATGTCCCCAATATTACTCGTGAGAAAAATGAGAACAAAGACTTTGCGTAGGTGGATACAGTTAGCATACAAATGATCTGACATTCAAGAAACAGCCACAAAGAAATGAAAGATTAACTTTCAGTGAGAAACAACCAATCAGAGGACTGTGTTTGTTTGCTTAAATAATCTATATTAATATACATGAAAATCTATAAATATGTGTTGATTTCCTTAATAAACTATCCGTTGCCTGGCCCTTGTCTTCTGTTGTTACAGTAGTAGTAGTGTTTTTTATACGTTGGAGTTGCTAGCCTCACGCCCAACCTTACATCTTTACCGGCTAAGTGAGGTTTAGGAGTGCGTCGGCTGGAGGGTGGGCTCGAACCACAGACCACTGGCATAGTTGGCGAGTGTTCTACCAGTGAACACATGAAATAACATTAACTAATCTTAATCATATTTAATACATTATCACAGCCTTAGCCCAATGACTGTAAAAGCCATCCAGATGAAGAACTGTAAGTGGAGGTAACAAATGTAAGAGACAACAGAATAATAACAATAATAATAATAACAGTAGTAATAATGGAACTGTACCTTGAACAGCTTTTAGAACATCATTCTTCGCTTTGACCAAATATAATGTAACCGTAAGAAATAGAAATCCACCGAGTGCACAGACAAATGTATCTAAAAATAATGCTCGTTGTAAGCCTAAATATTGTGTTTCTAGCGAGTAGACATCTGTGATAGCTACTGCAATCTGAAATAAGAAAATTTTTAAAGGTGATTAGTTTTATCATATGCCTTATTAGATTTTAATAAATATAACCAAAAAACAAAAACAGCTAAAGTAATAGAAATAAACAATGATAATGAATGTTTGGTATAAAAACAGCAGAACGGACGCTGACGACTAATTGAAATCCTCGCCATGTTTACTAGTGTGTGTATCATTCGGTTTAACTCCTCTCAGTTGGCTAGTAAACACAAAATATGACAATAATAATAATAATGAAGCATGTGATACTTTATAGCTTATAATTTATTATCATTTGTCATTCTTATCTAAGGTTTAAACACTTGCAAAATAAAAATAGACTTCATTACTGACGAGAAAGTCAGACTACTGTTCATACAAAACAAATATAGGATATCATCAGTATTTACGAGTTTGACCACGGATTGATATAAGTTAGAGAACCAGCGGTTAGGACGCTCGCCGACTATGCACATGGTCCGGGGATCGATCCCCGGCCGACGCACTCCTTTACCTCGCTAAGCCAGTAATAGAACTGGCAAAGAGGGAAGGTTGGGTTTGAGGACAGCAACTCCATCCCGTAAAACTAAACTCTGCTACAGAAACTTCAAGCCTCTAGCCTGAAGCCCTATGTTCCACTGGGAATGTGAAGGAATAAAAAAAGAGAACCATTGAAAACCAGCACTGGAGTACTGGACAGCTGTTTCACCCTAGTTTTGGGAATCATCGGCAGTACGCACCCACCACCAGGGGTCGAACCCAGTACCTTCCCGTTACAAGGCAATCTAGCTCTTATGCCATTCAGCCACTGGGACCCAATTCAACGGCCAGCACATGAATTCTAACTTCTACAACTTCGTGATATCAATCCCTGATCAAACTCGAAAAGTAAACCTAATCCTTACAAATCGATTCTTGAGAATTAATCTGTTGCTCGCTAGTGATTTGCTACAGGATACAGTTCCCTGGAGTTCTGTTGGGATGTCGTGACCAGCGAGGTCCATCCAGTCAAGTGTGAGGATCGATTTCCCACAGATGATATTGGTTCGCGGTCGTGCTTAAATCACGAATAGGCAGAATTTAGAATTCATGGGCTGGCCATTGAATGGAGTCCCAGTGGCTGAATGGTGTACAAGGTTGCCTTGTAACCGGAGGGTCCTGGGTTCGACCACTGGCAGTGGGTGCGTACTGCCGATGATTCCCAAAACTAGGATGAAACAGCTGTCCAGTACTCCAGTGCTGGTTTTCAATGGTTCTCTAACTGATATCAATCCGTGGTCAAACTCGTAAACACAAATCTAATCCTTACAAACCAACTCTTGAATATTATCAGTATCTTATAGAGATTTTTATATTACGGATTTTTGTAAGGATTTAGATGAATTTCATTGTAGATTTCGTCACGAACTACTACATCATCAGTTAGAGATCATTGAAAAGGTGTAATGAGAAGTCGTGGGTCGGCCAGTGGGGTCCATTATGTTAAGGTGTAGTAGATATGCATCAAATGCGTGTTGGTTGAGGGTAGAATTTACAGGTCATTGAATTCCGGCCCAAGTGGTTGAATGGTCAGCGAGCTTGTTCTCATAACCTGAAGGTTCCAGATTCCATCTCCAGTTGGGGGTTGTGAGAGAGAGCGCTGCTGAAAAGTCCCAAACTAGGACGAAACAGCTATCTAGTACTCTCTGGTTTTCAATGATTCTCTAATTGATGTTGATTCATGATGAAATCTACGTTGATAATATGCAGATTCATTACAGAATACATATAAAGAGATTAATCAATCAGAAAGCGATAAAAGACGCTATTTCTAATGCCTACTAACTATGAACTGTACTAATAAACTGATTACACTGCCAATGTTGTGGACCTATAAGAAAAACGTAAACTGAACAACACTTTCATGCATTCTCCAGTGTAACTGATAATGCAAGTAAAAAGTCACCATTAAAGATCCATTTGTGAGAAATCAAACGTAAGGATATCTGTTGACCAACTAATTGGACTTATCTATGTTGTACGACTTCTAACGAAATTGCAATAGTTTAGGTTGTCACACTTCTGAAAAGGAGACATTAAACTAGAGAAAATTTATACAATGAAATCACAATGAACAAAAATTTACGGGAGGGGGAATTATTAGGTGAAGTTTGGTCAGCATTTTCAGAATTTTGTTGATAACAAGGAGTGAATGTATCTGCATCACTTCGATCGATTTTCAGCGAAAATATACATAATGGGTTACAGGATTTTATCCTGAGCTGACCTTGGTTAGAGAACCATTGGAAAACCTGTCTAGGAGTCCTGGACAGCTGTTTTGTCCGAGTTTGGGAGTCTCCATCAGTATGCATCCACCTGGGTTCGAACCGAGGATCTTCTGGTTCGTAGACCATTAAGCCACTGGGAACTGATCCAATGGCACATGAATTCTAACCTGTAACCAGAAGGTCCTGGTTTCGAACCCCGGTGGGTGCATACTACTGAAGAGTCCCAATCTGGGAAGAAACAGCTGTTTAGTACTCCCAGGTTTTCCAATGGTTCTCTAACCAATGTCAACTCATGATGATATGTTTTTGCTTAACCACCGATAACTCTTTCCCAAGTCCCCATAAACGACTTGCTACAACCAAGAGTCGGTAGACCTACGTCTTCCTCGAGGAACGCTCTTATGTGGCTTCTACCAGGTAAATCCCATCCACTGCCTTCATGTGGTGGGAGTGTCTTTCACAAAAGTGAAAGGGTGAATTCGAACATCTGGCAGCTGTACCTAGGGGAGCTGGAAATCTCTGATACCAAAACTGTGGTGTATATGAGATCCAGAATTCGAAATGATAGAATGGAACATGAACACGGGCGGGGGTGATTCCTTAAAACAACCACCTTTCTTGGTCTGGGCGTACGGACAGAATCTCAGTCCTTGCACAAATTATGGAATTTTCTACAGTACATCTCTTGGTGCCCACAATGTACCAAGTTTGTATAATAATGATAACAACAATAATAATGGTGATAGCATTAATTTCGTACAACCGGATCCCTCTATTAGTTGGAATAAAGAAAGAGCAACGAACATATTTGCAGGATAATACAAGCTAGTTTTATTTCGTGGATTCTCTTCGACTGCATTTACAATGGACCATGAACGTGACACTCAGTTCCACTCCCTAGATCTAAACATAAAAAGAAGAATTGATGGGACAATTGAAAAATCCATCTACAGGAAAGAAACTTGGACCGGCCGATACTGGAGTTATCACAGTTTCTGTCCGATCGGCTACAAATGTAGCCTGGTTAAAACGCTCTTCAGCAGAGCTAGGGCGTTGTGTACAAAAGACAAGATCGAAGAGGAACTTGGAGTCATCGAAAACGGATACTCTAGGAAGCTCATATCAAAATATGGGAGGGAAAAACCACCTAGACCGATATAGTTGAAAAGAAATCAATTTTTATCTGTCAAGCTTACAAAGGCGAAGAAGTATCCATAAGAACGGAAAACAGAATTAAAGGTGCATTGAAAAGAAAATTTCCCGACGCTAGACTCATTCCACTTTACAAAACAGTATGCTCGCTAACCCAGTCAAAAGTAGTTAAGTATCCTGCCCATGTCAACTCCCATTCCATTTACCAATTCACCTGCACTTGCGGCAGAAAGTACATAGGAAGGACTGAGAGGCGAGCATCTACTCAATTATCCCAGCATATCCCTAAAAGTCTCCGTTTGAAAGGCAGCAAAGTGTTCTCAAGTGCAGTTGCCAGACACCTAATTGACACGGGACATATAGTGGAAATTGGTCAGGCTTTCAAAATAATCAATATATACAAAGAAAAACGTGATTATTCCGGTTCTCAGAAGCCATTGTCATCAAAAGACTTCGATCCAACCTATGTGACTAATCTCTCACTACTTCGGCAGCCATAACTGTTTTGTTCGTGTGCTTTTATATTTTGTTCTGTTGTATAACATTCCACTCAATCTTGATTTTGATTTTCACCCACTGAGTTGAACTCACTATTAAGGTTTCAAATCTACTAAATTAAATTATTTTATCTATTTTATAATTTCACTTTACTATTCACGCCACCCACCCTCATGATATCTCCACCTTAATATATATAAATTCACTCTGTTTTTCTATCTTGCACTTTGTCTCTAATCCATCCTTGTTTCCAAAAGAAATGTGAATTCCATTCGCTTTGTCTAATAACTATATTAGAATAGTTACTCTTTTAACACTAAATAATCGTCTACTTACATCATCTTTGAAATTATGTTGCCTATACTTTCTATCTATAACTTGAAATCATTGTAAAAAGTATGTTCAGACACCATTTTGTAACATATAATTGATTTATTTAGGATGTAAGCAGTTGAAGAGAGAGAATCCACGAAATAAAACGAGCTCGTATTATCCTGCAAATATGTTCGTCGTTCTTTCTTTATTCAAAATAATAATAATAATAATGATAATAATTGAACGAGACATATGTCCATAATAGCCTCATGTTTAAGCTTCAAAGTTATGTTTTGTTTAAATGCATCAATCAGCATTCCAGCTATTGTTTAACCTTGAACAAAATGAAATAGTGTCTCTTTGATAAAGGTAGATATATGTATGGTTGACGAATAAGTAGAAAGAAAGACGAATAGAATAACATTACAGAGAAGAGATTAAGGCTAAAAATAAGTATTCAATAAGATTTACGGAAATATATAAGAAAAATATGTTGTAAAGATGTAATCATTGAAAATGAGAGAGCTTTTTCATTTGTACCGTAAACAATTGGTGCAAAATATCACAAAATACATAGACAGCACTGAAAAGGAAGTATCCTAACAACCACAGACTGATAACACAACATGATATGGTATTCACATCGTACATACAACAAAAATTTTACCACACTAAAAGATTTTAGAACATGGTTTAATGTATTTATTTCAATTTGGACCTTCGCGTGGATTGATGATTGGGCCGAAGTCTTCGGTCTCAAGGTTGACTACTCGGTTCCTTGTGAGGATGCTTTAACGACGTCTGAGAATTTAACTTGATGTAATTTGGTGGATGGTGACTAACAGTGGAGTCCAAGATGCACACATTTCATCTTATTCGGGACTCGTTAACTGAATGTACCCACATCCCTCAGTGAGTGATGGTGTTCCTCCACTGAGGCTCGAACCCAGTACCCATGGTTTCAAACGCCAAAGCGTTATCCCCAAGACAACTTGGATCACGAGAACCACTCTCTCTTGCGCAGCGGGTATCAGTCGTTATTTAATTCAATTTGGGCTTTCCCGTCGATTGATTGGACCTCAGTGGGAACACCATCACTTATTGCAGAATCCAAGCACATCCAGATGACGAGTCCCTAGTAGGACAAAATGCACATCCGGGGGTTCCACTATTAATTACCATCCACCTAATTACTTCATGGGTGAAAGTACTTCGCTTTCTATGGTATTAAGCCATAATACAGTGATCCAACCTTAGTTTTCAAGCTAAAGACACACATTCACTAGACACTTTGAATACTAATATAATCTCTTTGTGAGACAGCGAAGTATTAAGATGAACAACCCAGGTATGTTTTATGATGCTGCACACACCACTCACATCAACTAAAGTAGCGCTTGCTAGCCCCAGATCGAAAAGATTTAAACACCAAACAGCCGTTTGGGACTACCAAGTATAAAAACTCCACAATACCTTATCTGGCACAGCTGTTATGTGATGAGAAAACTGTTAGGCATGACATGATCAATTTACTGCGGCACTCTAACAAATAGTTCCCATTAACTTTTGTTCTCCTTTCTTTGTTACTATTATATTGTTGCTCATATATTCCATTACAGACTAATTTTATATATCATATCCTGTGGTGCATTGTTTAAATATGTGAATGCAATGCTGTTCTTTTTTTTCTATTTCTTTTATTTCTCTTTTTCTTTTTGTTGTTGTTGCTTTATATTTCTAAATCCTTACAAAATTTATGAGGTAATTAGATGCAATATTGTAATGAACGCTGAAAATTCCATACCTGTACCACAAATACTGTTTGGAATAAAGCCATTATTATTATTATTATTATTATTATTATTATTTTGAGCCAGTTTGGACTCAGCTCAGAGAGCCGAATTCTGGATAATCACATTGGTGAATATGATTTAGATACGTTTTATAGTTCTGCAATAAAGAGGTTTACACATTACTCACTATATGACCACTATCTGAAATACAGTTTTGTTCAAACAAGTGTGTAAATAGCGCAGTCTTAGCCCACTTGGTAGATACTGGACACCAGATAAAACCTGACCAGGCGTTCTCAGTTATTTACCGCGTTCCTAGTAATTTATCTAGAGGAGCTCGACTGCGTCTTCTATCAATAGCTGAAGCGGTTGCAATTAATAACGGAAGACCGCCTCTTTCAATACAGAATAAGTATGTTCAACCTCTATGTTTACCTTGGCCTACAATAAAGCCAACAAATCCTCCATTAACACTATAAATTCCTTTCACAATTTTCTTTCCTTTCCTTCTTCTTCTGTTCCTCTGTTTCATTGAAAAACGTTCATTTTCGACTTTTATGATTTTATGATTTCATGACCTTTCTTATGATTTTATTACCTTAGGTTTAAGTAGTGCTTTTCTAACTTGTTATCGTATTTACAAAATCCTGTTCATTCCACTTCATTATATTCATTATTATTATTTGACAATCATTCACCAATAGTGCATGTAATTTTACACCATATCATCGTTATTATTTTACAATCATTCTTACTGTCGTTATTTTCAACCTTGAACTTATGTCTAATCCGCCCCATTCGTTGGTTTATTTTCATATTGTCTCACACACCCTGATTACACACACTCTCGAAACCTGTATTTCTGTTGACTATATTTATATATATACACACACATCATTAAATTAAATTACTTCATCTCATTTTGTCCCATGTTCTCATTGACCATGCATATTAAAAACTAACTGACTATTGTTCCATCCCATCATATACTTGTTCCACAATACACTTTCTGATATGATTCTAATTTGCCTTTACTGGCTGGCTATTGTATGCTTAAATTAATGGATTTATAACTGTAGAGCCTGAAGAAGAATTTATTGAAACCACAATTGTTCGCTCTAAATATTTTGTTCAAGCAAAAATTAAAATAAGACAAAAGTGTTTAATGCTAATTTGAAAACAAAAAAAAAAGAAAACTTAAAATATAAAAAAAAACGCCTTCAACAAAAATAAACATCACTTACTCGACCAACAATAGCAGGACTAATAGCATCGCCTAATGCATGACTCATAATCATTTGAAGAGCAGAAGCTGAAGAACGACGAGTTGGAATTACAACACCCTAAGAAAAGACCAAAGATACATATATTATTCAGTAAGTTAGGGTGAACTGAGGTAAAAAAGTGTTAAGCGATAAAGCGTATGGTTAGTTCCATTAAAAATATTTCTTTAGATGTTTAAGTTTATAACATACAGCCCCTATGGCACATCTTTATTGCACTCAGTGCTCACGTGGCTCCACGACTTCAAATTCATGTCCCTATGCTCGGTTTTGTTTATAGGTTTATAGATCGACTGGTTTCCCGGAGTTTTTCATCAGCCAGTGTCATCCGTCTTCCAGCTGAGGAACAGCCGAAAATAAGTTCATTTTTCTCCGTAATTTGAGGTTTCCATAGCGATGAGGGTGTTTTCTTTTTTACGGGGTGAAGTTCCTAACCCCAGGAGAACCCTTCAACTTTTTCCAGATTTAGGACTGGATGAGGTTCCAGTATGTAAATATTTTGAATATTATGTTAATTAACAATCACATTCACTTGTTACAACTAGACACATCTACTGTAAAAAGGTTGCTAAGATCTAAATAGACGGAGTGCAATTCGAATCTCACAAGCCTATTGATTAACAACAAAATAATTAAGCTAATGAGATACAACTCTACGCTAATCTGAAAAACGACTTTAAGAAGTATTCTAGTTGTTATTGATTAGGGCTTAGTTACGTGAAACAGACATTTTATGTAACAGCCTTTGAGTTACATTTGTTGTGCGAGGGCTGGTGATACTAACCAGTTGCCAAGGCTTCTGTAGGTGGTGGTTGATAGGATCCCAAGCACATTGTTATAGATCAATTATTTCAAGGGCTGTTAATCTCGCATAAATGGTATATCATCATTTCCCACGCATTTTTTTATTGACTATTACGACCAATTATTTCAAATACTGTTAGCTGTCTGTATTGTTGTAAAAATGTATAAATACCATTTCCTAAATAAGTTTCTTTTTCGTAGTTGTTGTACTACAATATACAGTCACAGACCAGACTTTGTCTTTTGATATTTGCGTGGTTCGCTGAATCGGAAGGTACCAGAAGCAGATAGGCATATTAGTCAAGCGCAGATAGAATAAGGCGACAACATCCTCATTTAATTCCGCTACAGTTATAACAGTGGTGAGAGTCGAACCCAGGACCAATTGGCTAAATATCTTGTGCTTGAAACAACTAAGCCACATCTCTGATTACATCCTAATTACATTTAACTTATATATATATATATATATCAACAAATATACAGCAAAATATACCTATAAAAGGCAGCCATCCAATGAGTAATTAACTTACCATAGTCATATCCGTCACAAGTGCCCATGTGATGCATAAAAGAAACTCAACAATAAAAACTAAGACCTATAAAAACATAATAAAACAAAAAACAACATGAATTCAATATCACTAGTGGAAATAATTTGAACTATTGTAAATATATAATTTAATAATGTTATGTCCTCTTAGTATGTTCTTTTTAACAATTGATATAAATTTGTACAATAAAGATATTGACAAAATGCAGATCTTTTTGACACTTTGAGCAGCAATCTGCGAATATTTGGCATGTGATTCACCACGGTCAAGATGCGACAGGACTGGACTGGACTGTATCGACTCACTCCTCGCTTAAAGATAGGCAAGAGTGAAGTGGTGGTAGAGCGTGTTGACAACTTTATTTATTTGGGGAGTTGCATCAGCCAAAGCCAGCAGGTTAATCGCTGACGAAATCTCAGAACGGATACAGAAGGCTCGTTAATCATTTGCTGGCCAACTTACTCCATCTCTGGACATGATTTCCGACTGGCTGTCGACCAAAAGGGCGTGTTTACCTCTCAGCAGTTCTCTCTATCCTCAGGTATGGCTGAGACATGGCCATTGAAATTGGAAGACATGAAAAGGCTAGTTGTCTTTGATCATAGGTGCCTGCGTTCTATCTCCCGTGTGAAGTGGTATAATAAGGTAAGCAATATTGAGGTTAGGCGTCGAGTGCTAGCTAAGGAGGGGAAATCAATAGACGAGGTTGTGAAGCAGCTGCATCGATTGAGATGGTTAGGACATGTGTTACGCATGCTTGCCTAACCATCACCTTCCTTGACGAGTGATGTTAGCTGATGGTGGTGGTCAAACCAAAACATGGCTTCATCAGTCAATGAAATCCACAACAGTTAGTTTAAGCCAGCCACGTAGGCAGGTGTAGAC
This sequence comes from Trichobilharzia szidati, assembly GCA_944472155.2. Taxonomy (NCBI): domain Eukaryota; kingdom Metazoa; phylum Platyhelminthes; class Trematoda; order Strigeidida; family Schistosomatidae; genus Trichobilharzia; species Trichobilharzia szidati. Next base: position 76,278,310 of record OX235272.1, read on the forward strand.
TGGCTTCCGGGCTGGGGTCCTCGGGATGGTAAAAACCAATGGCTGGAGAGAATTGGTGATATGGCTGAAAATCGTTCCCAATGATGGCGCAGATACATCCACTCCTTGTGACTTATAATTTCCAATGAAACTATATTGTTCTCTCATATTACTATTCTTTTTCCTTCATATTTCCGTTTATTATCTCTCTTTACTCTTTTCTTGCTTTGTGTGCTACATGGAGTGTGGCGACCCGAACTGATGCATACCCGTGTAAATTTCTACGTTGAAACCAGCCAGCCAGTCAGTCAAAATATTAACTTATGCTTGTATAACCATTGGTTTCATAAAACTTCTACAATTTGCATTCTACACTTTATAAAATCAACGTGATCCTCAACAGTGCACTGAAAAATTTAAGCCTCACAGTTCTGAGGAAGATGACCGTCTCAAACAGTTACGGCATAATAAAGGACTAAATCACCTGGGGTCATTTTTTCAAAACCCTTCTTAATCACTAATGTTTTTCATTTCATTGCCTTCCGAGTGGAATATAGGGCTTTAGGCTTCTTTGAAATTTCAGCAGCAGTGACTATGTCTTTAAGGGGTGGGGTTGCTAGCCTCACACATTCAACCTTCCCTCTTCTCCGGGGTTACTATCGGCTAATAAACTAAGAGAAATTTAGGAGACTATCGGTAGTGGAATTGAACCCTGACGATGTGCATGGTTGGCAACCGCTCTACCATTGAACTACCAATGACGCTGGTCAGAGGCTGAGTTCAAATTTGTCCAACTGCAGCCCAGTCTGGTGTCGGACGCCCCAACTACCAGCATGATATATGTTTATTTTATTTCTTGATGTGCCGTTAAAACTTAGGAATTTATCCATTGGATAAAACGAAACAAAATTCTTTAAACTAGACTTCGTCACAAACAACAGACCATTGAAGACCTAAGAGTACTGAAGAATAATTTGCAGGGTTAGTCTTTTAGAAATCGTGTTCTATTTTCTTACTAATCAAGTCTTAAATAAACTTAAAATGAAGTTGGTCGGAGGATTGCATCATAAGTTGACATCGGTTAACGAACAATTGGAAAACCAGGGACTATTGGACAGCTGTTTCGTCCTAGTTTGGGACTCTTCAACTTAATGGTCTACGAGCTCGCTGGCTTTGCAACCAGAAGGTCCTGAGTTCGAACCCTGACTGTGGGTTCGCACAGATGAAGAGTCCCAAACTAGGACGAAACGGTTGTCCAGTACTCCCAGTTGGCTTTCCAATGGTTCTCTAACCGATATCAGCTCATGATGAAACCCTCCAACCAATCAAAAATTATCTCCACAAACCAATAATGAAAATACTATTGATTATAGATAAATACAAGACTACATAAAGTGTGAACTGAATACTTGATAAATAAAGTTTAGCATTTCTAAAAAGTCATGAATTATTAACACTGAAAAGGTTATAAGTCAAAGATTTCGTATGTTTGGCATGCGATTCGCCCCTGTGAAATGTAAGATGCTGCTACAGGACTGGACTACGTCAACTCCTAGCTTAGTGATAGCGAGTGAAGTGATAGAACATGTTGACCACTTCACCTATTTGGGAAGTTGTATCAGCACCAACGGATTGATTGGTGACGAAATCTCAGCACGGATCCAGAAAGCTCGGGCTGCTTTCGCTAACTTACACCGTCTCTGGCGTAGGCGTGACATCCGGCTGTCAACCAAGGGACGTGTATACTGCTCAGCAGTGCGCTCCGTCCTTCTCTATGGCTGTGAAACATGGCCAATACGAGTTGAAGACATGAAAAGGTTGTCTGTTTTTGACCACAGATTTTTACGATCTCTTTCTCGCGTTAGGTGGTATAATAAGGTAAGTAATGTTAACGTTAGGCGTAGTGTTGGGCAAAAAGGGGAAATCAATCGAAGAGGCTATGAAGTTATATAGATTGAGATGGTTAGGCCACGTGCTGCGCATGCCTAACCATCGCCTCCCCCGACGGACGGGCATTACTAGCTGATATAGGTAGGTGCAGGTTGGAAAAGAGTAAGTGGTGGCCAAACAAAAACATGGCATCAATCCATGAAATCCCTGACAGTTAAACTGAGTCAGGTAGGGAGATGCAGACTTCCGGGTTGGGGCCCTCGGGACTCTAAGAATCAATGGCTGGAGACAATAGGCGACATGGCTCAAAATCGTTGTCAATGCCTTACTCAGATGTATTCAGTCTCTTTAACCTTCATATTCCTTTCTACCATTACTCATTCTGTTTCACTCTTATACTTGTCAAGACTCTATTGATTCTCTTCACTCATTTTCTTGTCTACCTTTGTGTGCTATTTGGAACGTGGCAACTGGAACTGCTGCACTTCGGTGCCAAGTTCTATGTTGAATCCAGCATAAGTCAAAGATTGAAAAAGAGAAAATCATTATGTGACTATTGATCTAATAAGTGAGTTAATTACTACCTACATCTCTTTAGTTTCAAAATAAATCCATCAAGTGATGTTGCTCAGTGGAGAATATGCTCAACCTCAATCATTGTGGAAGTAAGATAAGTATCCCATGGGCACACAAATCCACAAAACAACCATGGTGCATGTCTTATAGATAGTTTTCGTCTGTAGTACTTTGACCAACATATTTTTAAGAGAAAATTGTCTGTTACATATCTTAAGATGTAAGAAAAAAAAGGTTATAACAATCTACAACTGGAATATATTAAACATGAAGTTATTATATTTCAAAGTAATCTTAATGAATAAATATCAACTTACAATGCAAGCATAAAAATTCCAAGATGAAGACAAGAGAGCAAAGAATAGGAATGGAGCACATATAAACAGACTAGCAGAACACACATAAGCATCTGCTGCAGGAAGCCAACGACGTAAATAACGACCTAATTGTGCCCCTGTAAGAACACCGATAATTCCAGCAAAACACGTTGTAGCCCCAACAACGATAGGAATACTTTGTAAAGGAAAATATACAACATTTTGTATTTATTTAGTTGTCAGATACATAATTAAGCATAATAATTATATAAGTACACATCAATACTTCTTGTATTTACTTCAAAAGAGTGAATGAGTCACTAAGTGCAAGGTTATATGCATTGTTCTATACACTGTTTTTAGTTCATGAGAACTAACAAGACTATTTAACTTCCTAAATCTCAACATGTGATATGGAACTCGGAAGCAACAAAAACATAAACATAAAGTGCGTGTGAGGTAATAAAAATCAGCTGCTAAAAATAAGTAAAACAGCTGGAAAGATGATCTGTCGAATGAAAAATCAACGTACATTAATTATGAACATATCACTAAATGATGGTGAAAGAATCACTGGGTAGACTATTTATCACCGTTTAGACGGATCACTGTGCATCTCGAAACTGGATTTACATAAATGTTAGAATACTGTAAACGTAGTATGCTAACAGTAATTTAACTAACATGATGCTGCAAATCACATTGTATCATAGCTGGTGAAAATGCACCTGTAAACGACCTGGTACAGCCTACGGTGGGTAGACCTCGGTCTTCCTCAAAAAGTGTTCTCATATGACCACGCCTCATAGCCTCTACCAGGTAAATCCGATTCACTGCCTTCACACAGTGGGGATGTTCCTTAAAATAGTGAAAGGGTAAATGCGAACGTCTGACAGGTCTTTCTAAGGGAGCTGGAAAACCCTGATTCCACACCTATGGTGTACATAGGCTCCAAAATCTGAAACTATGGAATGGCGTATGAACCCGTTTCGGTCGCCCGAGACCATGAGGGAACGGTGTTCCACTGTCTTGTGGATCAGGCTTCAAGTCAAAGGCTCACCGAGGGTCGTCCCTTAAGACAACCACCGCCTTTGATCTGGGCTTCCGGGCAGAATGTTATCCGATCCTTTTTGACGTTATTTTTATAAATAGACCTTTGTGTTTTATTTCTACAGACTTTACCATTTTTCTATCTTTACTTTCGTCATCCCTGCACCTTTCTTTGAAACCTCAATCTATCCGTGCCGTTTCAAGTTGTTATTGAGTAGCCTTCAAAATGCTGTTCTCCAGTGCGACATCTCACACGGATATCCTGAAACCATGTGTTACGTTTAAGCTTGCCACCTACAAAGTTTGCACATTGACGCAAGTAGGACAACAGGTAGATTTGACCAGAATAACAGAAAACCTCTCTGCCAAGGTGTGTTGCATTTTGGAGACTCGTATTCCAGATTCCAGTGAAGTACTTCCAATATCTTTTCCATCAGGAAATTCAAATGGTGTGTACCACCTGAACTTATCCAGGGGCCCCGTGGCGTCAGCACCGGGCTTAGCCGGTGTCGCACTAAGAACTAGAGCTGAAGCTGCGTTACTTGACTTGATCTCCATTAACAATCGTTTACGTACTGTGCTGTTGGTGACACTAAGCAGATGTTCACAACTTACTAAATGAGAATGAAGGGAAAAGTCTCCTTAATTTAGCTTTATACAGTAACCTATATATAGCCCACAAATGTCGATTTCCAGAATTTAAAACACTTATTTTCTAGGTGGAAGCATAAGTGCTCAAATGAAATCAAAATAAATACAATAGATAAAAATTTAACTTACTTATAACTCTTCCAAGCAGACGGATCATCGTGTTTAGCATTCAAGGCTGATTGAATCAGATCTATTGCGAACCATGAAAGTGAGCCCAAAATGAAACAAGCACATGTATATCCACTGCTTATAAACATAAAAGCTGGATTGAGAAACAGAGATTTTATATCCAACCACCATGAAGTAGTGCGCATAAATGAACCTCCTTCCGCTTCACCACGAGGTGGATCCGTGTGAAGAATACTCAAAAGAATGATGCATATTATACCAAATATTGGTGTAATCCGTAAAGACCATTGCCAAGATCCCGTTAAACGTGTTACTTCTGAACCCACAATAAACCCTAGCCCACTAAGAGTAATACAAACAAAGCACATAAAAATTATTTAAACAATATTCACGAAAATATTGAAATTGAAAAAAAACAAATAAATAGAATCAAATTACGTTTGGGACTATACCGTGCTGTCATAACGAGAAACAAATCTTTAAGTTTGATCAAACCTATGATATGATACAGCCAAGGTTTTAAATGCTAAGTTATTTCCACAGTCAATCTATCATACTATTCAAGAAAATATAGTAGGAATAACTAAGATACACTTTTTCAAACAAACCGAATTATCTGGTCAGATAGAGTAGAATTAAAATGCAGTGAAATCCCGAGTGATCACGCAAACACTGTAAGAATATAAGAGATTTAATAGCCTTTTAAGGTAAAAAGCGGAAGGAAAAGTATTGTTTATGTGGGCAGCAAAACAGAGAAAATCAGTGGTTGGAAACACTTAATGCGACGATACTCCAGAAGGCATAAATGCAAATAAGAGACATTACTACACAGCGGTACTTCAATTCTTACTGTAGCATATCTCCTTTAGTATACTTTCAAAGTCTTCACTGCCATCAATATTTTAAATATCCCATTCTTTCGCACTTTATTTAATAGCGCAAACTTCTTACTTATTTAGTATACCAGGTACTGGAGTGACTCGTCTCATTATATGTTGACAAAACAAAACATTTATGCAGTATGGAACTGCTGTTAACGACAAACACACTACATATCCATCTACAGACTGAGGACCTAGTTAGGCACATTAGGCAATTTCAGTTACGTTAACCCTCAGGAGTACTGGGACTTACTGATTAATCTCTAGGGTGTAAGCGAAGTCATTTATCTAGACTTAAATAGCTTTAGTTTTGACTGAATTCTGTCAGCATGGCTGCAACTTGCAACTGCTGTGCAATTTGAATCGATGTTAGATCTAGAGCTTCCTAATGATTTCCACAAACGATCTAACATTAATACGGAGATTTCCTGCTGAAACCAACACTTTCGTTAAAATTCAGCTGAAATATTTGCTATCAGCTTTAACAAATGCATTACTGTGATGGGTGCTTGTTACAAATCCAGTTTTACTAAATTAACTTGATAATAACTTCTTTGAAAGTGCTACAATACGAAACATACAACTACTATAATGATTCCTCTAGTGTTGATTCTTCACAATCTTCAGTCCTTTCAGACACTCATTGGAGATCTTTGTAAAAAAATAAAGACGACAAAGTAACTGATGTTTGAAATAGAGACAATTGTATGTAGAAGTGATATGCTGCTCAAATTCTTCTTTACAAGGTAGGCAGATTGCTCAAAAAGAAGCCGATATTTGAAGCATGAATCCACTACGAAAACCACAGGGGGATTATCGTGCTGCCTGTATAAATCTGGTTGGCATTACACACCATTGGCTTTGGAAAACAGGGAAAATTAAAAAATTTATCTCAGGTACATGAAATAAAATTCCAGAGTTAAAACTAACACAGAACAAACCAAGTTTCCGCCAAACTGTAAACGTACTGTTAATATATATCCGCGCTCTACAAAATGTCTGCATACTACCATGAACACTGCACACCAACAATCATGTTATTTACCAGTATTATGCTTGAATTCTTTTTACTGGGCTAAACTGAAACTTGCGAATGCCAAATATTATTTTATTGATGTGATTTTTGGATTTGAACAAAAAAATTATGAGAGTCACGCCAGACAAAAAAGATTTCCTAGCGGTCCTACTATTGGTTTAGGTGAAAACACTAACTTGCTGCCATTCACCTTAGGGAATAGTGGGTGATACGAAGTTACAGTCTACCCTATTTCACTGCTGGAGACCGAAATACACAATTTCGAGAGGTACAACACATTTTAATTAGTGGAGTATTAGGAAACTAAAACTTTTCGAAAAACTTTCAGTAACATTACCGTACAGCTTGAATTCTTAGCTACATAGTGCATTTTTCAAACGTCTTTGGTAAACAATATCACAAAGTAGAAAATAAACAATCACCTTTAGGTTTCATTTAACAACAGACGTTCTTACTTAAAATACCAAGAGGGACACAGTTTCTTCTGCTGACACAAGGCAAACCATGCAAAATCATTATCTCGATCTCTACGAACGATTTTACGGTGTATGAGTGAAAAACAGTTATTCAAAGCTAAACAGTGTGAAGACAGTAACGTATGACCAGTGACTTATGTGGAACCGGTTGCAGAAAGTAATACTAGTCACCGCAGCATTAACAATTACGAAATCAAAAATTCGCAGTGTGATGTGTTAAGGGACTAACCTTACCTTCCAACGGGTGCTGCGAAATAGAAAAGACCCAAGACTTTAGTTCTCGTGTCTCCCACAAATAAATCTGCGAGAATTGTTGGGGCCAGAGTTGAGTAGCTAGCTTCCCCGACTCCAACGAAACAACGCGTGGCTAAAAACAAGCCGAAGCTCTGAGAAATATTAAGCAAAATTACACTACCTGCGATGGAACGAAAGAGCTTCCTAGTGTGACCACAACCCAAAGCGAAAGACCGATTTGCATTATACGCTTCCTTATCCAACGATCTCCGAGGTAGCCAGCTACTGGACTTAGAATTGTGTAGAACACAAAGAAAACCGTCTGTAATTGGCCTAGTTCAGAATCAGTGATTTTGTAGTAAGCTTTCACGCTCTCAGGAACTCCTACATTCAGAAAAAATATTTGGCTATCGTAACTGATTACTACCTGCTATGGTGAATCTGTCCATGTAATTCAAAACATTGATAAGAATTAAAATGCACACAGTGATTGTTTTACGTTTATAGGTAGACACACATTTGTTGTTAACATTAGAAGGGCATGAGTGCCCCGGAATAACACTGTCCTCAAGGTCACTCATGTGAAGGACAACACTTCGAATGAGTGGAGGCGTTAAGTTGTGAATCGTTGAAATAGAAAAACAAAGTATGACCATTTTCATGCATATATAAGTTATTTCTTAACTTGCTTACTTGCTTGCGTCCAGAAGATTGTTTTTCATCCATTTCTAAGCCCCATTAGTTTTTGGTACTCGGCACCATTAGTGGTATCTATCAGGGCCTAGATGACTTTATACACTTTCACTCCCATAGGGTGGAACGTATTTTGAACTAAGCTATTTCAGTCCACTCATTTGCCAGTATACTGACAGCACGTCGAACTGAAACCTGTCTCCCTTGCTGGATACATAATTCTGATTGACTGATTTAGGATTAATTACCTATAAGAGGTCAGTTTTCATCATTGCAACTGGAAGAGGAAGAAGGAAGAAACCTTGACTAGATGGTAAGAATTTTCGCTTATAGAATGATGCGGCATGCTTTTCAGATCAGTAGCTTGTTCTGAGAGGCGGAGATCAGATTTTCATATAGCAATGATCTAAAGAACTTTACATACCATGCTGAATGTGCCTTCGTGTATTGCATGCCATGAAGGTAGTCTGGGTAGCACAAATGTGTAAGTCGTTGACGCAGTAGAGGAGGCTATTTACGAAGGCGAGGTTGCAAATGTCAAACATGATGACATACCCTACAGACACGGTCAGAGCTGTCTGTGTGTACGAAAATCCACTAACGCCACTTTCGAACATGTTTTGTGCTATCCACCGTAAGTGGTTGTTCCTCAGGCTCTGTGGTCATGCAAATCTAGTGCCTTATGTCCTTTGTTTGCTATAGGAGTTCATAAACTTTCAAACTATAGCGATCGCGACATAGGAGCAATTTAAACACTTCCACTTGTCCACAAATTTGCTTATCTACGTACACTGTCTTTCTCTCACTAGTGATATTCATTTAAACCTGCGACCACCCCTAGTAACTCTGAGGAGAAGAACTAAGAAATGTCAGAACTCTGATACCTGTGAGTTTATAGCAGGACGCAAATCGAAGGCTTCTCAAACGTAGGACAGATGATAAGAACCTTTTGCGGAACATTTTCAAGGGCCTGTTGGCTGGTTCACAGATACACTATAAGTTAAAGCTACCCAAATCCCGCCACACGGTGATGCAGACTTTGGTCTGTAATTGTAGGTGCGCCTGATAAAACTATCTCCACTCTAAAACCTGACAAATTTTTGAGACATTATATGTGGTCTTCACTGTCAGTGAAAAGGCTGTTTTATACTACTGGGATTAACATTTATCAAGTGTATGTATAACCTCCGGCGAACATGTAAGGCATATCTTGCTACTGCCTGTAAATTGTGATTGAATTATATGGTTCTATTTCTGTAACAATTTGATGATGCCTGTAAACTGGCGTCCCTCATGTACTGTACTATGAGAATAAATTTATTTATTTATTATTTATGAAGAATTAGCTATCTTACAGGTTCCTCAGATGGATTCAGCGGATCATCCCAATTTACAAGGTAAAAAATAAATCATCCCGTGAAAGTTGCAGGGGGGCAAGTTTGACGGACAAATTATTTGGTATTCCACGTTTTATAGACCGTTAAGTTCTAAGAGGCACTTGAGAAAAACAGACTCTGGTATACATTGTGACCTTTGGTCTTAAAATAGAGTGTACTGATAATGTCTTCACCCTTCATTATACTCATGATGCTCAGGTATATTGGTGTCCAACACTTGTCTCATTTCTTGGCCTAAAGATAGCGTTTGGCTTTATTGATCGCGAGGTGAGTGAAAACACGTAGCCAAAAAGGGAGTACCGATAAAATATATTGTATCGGCCCACTTATTGTATTTCTCTGGCAGCCATCACACACCCAGTGAATAGAGGTCATATGAAGTAAAAGAAGCCGATATTGTACATCGAGGATGCCCAATGTCACTATTGATGGCGTATATTTTGATATCTCGGGTACTTACTTTTTAGGGAGGAGAATTCCGGCATTCCTTCCACGTGAATGGGATTACAAACACCGGAAATTTCCGAGCACTTGGAGTGAAAATCTTAATATGATTGGCATGCGAATCAAACCTATCAATGTGAAGTGATGTTGTGATATTTGTCTGCACAGACTATCAGTTTATAGGTAAGAAGTGTGAAGTAGACAAAAAGACAATTGGGGATCAAGTACACTACAGTAAACTACAAATTAGGGGTGGAACAAAGATGATCGTCAAAACACTTTTTCAGTCATAATAAGAGGGTCATCGAAGTTCACAAGAAGAAAAAGAGCTAGGTCGCTATTGATTACCTGCCACCTTTTTCGCTATCCGGGCACTACAAGCGGAATAGTTGAGCATGTTCACCATTCCACTTATCAGGGATGTGGCACAAGCTTTTATGAATGTTGCAATGACGACACCACAACATGGTCACAGAAGTCCCTTCTATTATTTACTAGCTATTGTTATCTTTCATGCCAGCATGATTGGAGATGGGTTGGGCTGAGAGAGACAGTAGAATGACACCACACACCAGGACAGACATCGAGTGGAGTCCCATTGAGAAACGACGGGTGGGCAGTTCCAAGGTGACATGGAAGAGATCAAGTGTGGAAGGGATAAGGGATTATGGGCAATGGCGGACCCAGTTGTAGAGGATAGAAGAAAATGGAACAATGTGGAGATGTGTTGTTGAAGCCCCGTGCTCCATTTGGAACCCAAAAGAGTAACAATAGTAACAGTATAATAATGCCAGCATGATGCATGACTGCCTATCAAATGATGTACTCACTAGACAGTAGTTAGCTTCTTCCTAATATACGAGGCAAAGGGAGCAAAAGCGTATGTTTATTAGCGTTCAGCTTCCCGTGTTTGGTGAAATAAGAGTGTTGGCTATAGTGAGCTCAAGAGCAGACTGTAATTTACAGAGGGAAAATCAATTGGTCTGACTTCGAAAGTACGTTGATTAAGATGACTGCGAAATACGTAACTTTCGTGGAATATTAACTTTTCGGCACCAGCTGTGGTGGCCGATATACAGTCGAGTTGGTAAAGAGCTACAGGTGATCACACCAAAATTTGGCACTAATCCATGTATATTCGATTGCCAGTTTGAGCTGTGTAACGTAGTACAGACTATCTGGCCGGAGCCGTCTAAGCACAAAGAGCTAAGTTTTTTATAACATCGGTAATATGGTCCAAAGTTGTTCTCATGTTCACGATGTTAGGCACCCGTTGCTGTCAGTTAAAATGAGGTAATGCCAACTAGTGATAGTTTAATTATTCTTCCTTCTACACATTTTTGCTCTCTCAGCTTTCAACGTATTATTTCTTACTTTTGTGTGTGCGTACAAGAAGTAGGGAAACTTGAGTTGATTCAGTCTGCACACAACTCGATGTTGGCAATTCATTTCATTTCGATTATAGTTAAAGTTCATCTATGTCACATTACGAAAATTCACATGATGGTTGAATTTGGTAGCTATAAAGAAAAACCATTAATTCCAAATCACCCAACCGAGTACACTAACCTCGTTGAATGGATCACTCCCCTCCTCGTAATAGCCACATAAACACCAATGTGCGAACAGCAGGCACCTCTGACATGGTTGAAAGGCCAGTTTCACCCGCATTTAGACATTGTAGCAGCAGTGCTATCCAGAAAAGCCGAATCATGAGGCTACTAAGAGAGGCAGTATTCAGCTATTTCCTCTAAAAACGTTCGGCGATGAGGGATTAAAGGCAAGTCATGGAACCTTAAGTCATGTAATTTTATTCTCTCCAATGTACAGTGGTGACCTACAAGAGCAGGAATAAATCTTTCGATGAATAACATCGTGTTGATTAGTGTGGCAGACATTATCCGCACACAGTACCATCATGCTGTGTAGACATTCATTCATAGGTGAGCCATCCTCACATTGGAAGCAGACCATATCCCACTTCCCCCTTACACAACAATGATTGGGAGGTCTTCGCACATAATAATAGTCAGTCAGATAAACACCCAGACAGACACTCGACCAATAAGCATCCACCTCCACGGTCACTTTGAAGTTCTGGGACTGGAAACCGGTACCTGTTAGCGAGGCAAGCCCACAGTCTCCAGTGATGAAGTTAGTCGTCCTTGTAGACGGAGCTGAGTGAACCTGGGGCATTCGTACTACTCTAGATTCCTTGCCTTCTCACACTATAAAAATCAGCTCAACAAGTCTGCTCACATTAGAGCTCAGCTCCGCTTATGGATGGAACATAGTGTTCCATTACTGGTACGAGTCTGAGAGAAAAGGCAGTGAGAATATAAGATGCTGTGGGAGTCCAGAATATATCGTAGTGAAACGGTGAACCAAAGCTGTCGTGTTCTTCTATGCGTCAGCGTAAACTCATGCCATTATGTCAGAACATTCGTGAGTGCCTCACATAGCCCATGTAAAACCACAAAATTCCTTAAAAGATTTATTAGACCTGTAGCAGTAGGTAATTCCACGAAATCATTGGCCACAGCATTCATCAATGAACATTGGATGCTTACCGCTACTGTTTAAGACTTACGGTCATGTATCCACGCCATTTGGCAAGCCGTTGTGTTAAGTTCGTTCGTTAATGCACGATCCCTAGCTAGTTAAACTATCACCTTGCACTCCGCTTTGGTCCCGAAATATAATTCATAATTTGGCCGATCAACTCCGTTGTTATGCTTCTTCTTTGTTCTACGCGGAACGAATACAATTGGAGTTGCGGGTATTACATCTTGCGTTAGTATACTTCGTACTACCCGTGAACGTCAACACCTTCAGCCTCTAAGACCTCTTAGGAGTAGTGCAGAGGCGACAAATAGGTTTGAGGGCCTTTGAAATGAATGGTATAAGATAAAATTTGTGAAAATATTCACGCAGACATTAAAAAACTTGTGAAATCTGGGTTCAGTTACACTCAGATATTACCGATCTTGGAGTGAAATCCGGGACTACTCACGGAGGATCCCTCATAATTGGTGAAAAGCTCTATAGCATTTAATTACGATTTCCCCGCCCTAGAATACTCCAGAAACTCTCCAGAAATGGAGACATCTTCAGCACCATTATCGAGAGGCTTTAATTGGAAGCTGCCTAGTCATGCTAAAACATACCATGTCCCTATTACTGACAGTGACACCCAAAACTGATATTTAACGCTCAAATACTTAAATGTTTCATCACAATTTCAGCTAAACTCAGAGCTTAAGCGTCATTGAAACGCACATAATCTTTCCTGTTCCTCACTCCTTCCTACTCTTATCTATTCACTTTTCATTCTAATTGTTTATTTTTTGTTCTATATAGTTTTCATCATCACTTTGGGCAGTAGCAGTGCATCCGCAATTGGGAAAGAGTATTATGAAGAAACGCACCCTTTCTTGATGATAATGATCCCCATTTTTACATTTGTTCTCTATTTTGACGCAGTCCGCCTGAAATACTAATCATTGCGACCAATTTGCTAAGTGTGTCGCGGACAGATCACATGACGCGGACACCAACATAACTAGTCAGAAAATGAGAATGTCTATCAATCCAGAAAACATATAACACCATTTTATTAAAAATTATTGACCAAAAAATTTACCGAGAGAAATTTCAACCAATATGCCGGATAAGTCCAGCCTAATAAGCTGCTTTTTTACGGAGATTCACTACCTTGATGTGATGGCTTGATACGAGGTAACTGGCGCACCCCTTTCCCTAGATTGCCGTACTTTACCTCGGACAATAGGAAACCCTGACCTAAAGGTCCAAAGTAAGCTCGAAAAGTCAGTGCTTTCTGTGCACACCTATAAAATTATGTTGGATATTAGAAATGGTTGCGTAAATTGATCTTGAGTGCTACCTCGTGACCTAGAGAGATGATTTGTTAACTATAGTTCCTTTCTTGTCTTTGCCACAACTTTTTGGTAGTTCTAAACTCTGTTATCTGGCTGTTGGTAAGTAAATTTAGACATGCTGAATGTTTTAATCCGGAATACCATTACTACACTGACGTAAGACTGGTAAATCTGTGAACTGTATTCCCATACATATATCATAATGATTTGCTTCATTTCAAAATAGTACTTATGATATGGCGTGAGATTCCTAGCATTTGTTATCATATTCTATCCAAATTACTCAAAAAATTTGTACAGAGTATATCAACACCTAGGTAACTAAAATTTCTAACGACAAAGTCTGGTACTATCAATTGTAAGGTAATTGAAGTAGCGTCACCATAAACTGCAAACAGGAGAAGAAAAAAGTGCTATTTATTATACTAGTGACCTTGTAGGTTGTAACTTTCACGCTTAACACTACTCAGCCAGCAACGTTTTCAGGCGCATTGCAGACTTTTTGGGGCAGACTTAGGGCCAATGTCCCAAGTTCTGCAATGCGCCCGAAGTTTTTTGCCCCAAAAAATCTGTAGTGCGCCCGAAAATAACGCTAGCTGGGTACATCACACTGAACGCGGGTCATATATATATCAGGACAGCCTCCTTTCTCCTCAAGTACTGAAATCAATGTCATCACAACCATTATACAGAATATAATATGCAATAAAAAACCAGAAAACTGGATGAACTGCCATCTGTGAACACAAAATATATGGCAGTCATTATTTGTGATGTTATTAGTTGTTTCAGGGCCTTTTTTGGTGATAACTGCTGTAGTTCAACTTTGCCATCTAATTCTTATTCCTTTATGAGTTAGCCTTACTTACTTGCTTATGTTTTTCAAGGGATCCCTTAATGTACTATTGATTGTATTAAGGTTATTTAGTATAATTCTAACCACAGCCCCAATAATTTGTCATTTCTATACATCTGCCAAGTTGTGTTGCAGATTTTGCCTATCTACTCTTAAACGATATACAGAAGGTATCAGGAATTGGTTTTTGGCTTGTACTAAATTTATTATAGGTGCTGTTATAAAAGACAATTACCTGCCAGTTTATGCCGTCTCTAGCGTAGACGTGATATCCGGCTATCGACCAAAGGGCGGGTTTACTGCTCAGCAGTCCGCTCCGTCCTCCTTTATGGCTGTGAGACCTGGCCATTGAGAGTGGAAGACATGAAAATATTAGCTGTCTTTGATCATAGGTGCCTGCGTTCTATCTCCCGTGTGAGGTGGTATAATAAGGTGAGCAATATTGAGGTTAGGCTTTAGTCGAGTGCTAGATAAGTGGGAGGGGACATCAATAGACCAGGCTGTAAAATTTCATCGACTGAGATGGTTAGGACATCCCACTCCTCGACTGACGGGCAGTGTTAGCTGACATAGGGTCAGGCTGGGAAAGAGCTAACAGCGGTCGAACCAAAACATGGCTTCATCAGTCAGTGAAATCCACAACAGTTAGTTTAAGCCATATAGGAAGATGTAGACTTCCTGGTTGTGGTCCTCGGGACGGTAAACACCAATGGCTGGAGAGAATTGGTGATATGGCTGAAAACCGTTCTCAATGATGGTGCAGATGCATCCACTCCTTGTGACTTATAATACCCAATAAAACTATATTGTTCTTCGTTATTACTACTCCTCTGTCTCACCCCAACTTACTGTCCCTATTATGCATTTCTTCTACTTTCTTCTCTTGCTTTGTGTGCTACATGGAGTGTGGCGACTTGAACTGCCGCACATCGCTGCAAAATTCTATGTCGAAAACAGACAGACAGACAAATTTAGAAATCCGCTACCACCTTATCCACTTACCTGTAGAGTCCGCCATCAAATCTAAATTTTGCATTCATGGTAAAATTCAGTAACAATTCTTTAAGGATTTCTGTTGGGATCCTAATATTTGTTGACCTGTTTTTCATTTGTTCACATGTGTAGTTAACCTTTTTCAATTAGAGGTAAATTTGCAAATAGTGATGTTACGTCCAAAGATATCATAGTTATATCTTTCATGTCAATATCTTTAACTTTGTGAATTCAAACACATCTTTCACAATGTTTTTCACTAGCTGTTCATGTAAAGGGTTAAAAGTAGTTACCAACCCTCCAACCGAACCATGGTGGGGCGAATTTCGCATATCCAGTGTCGGTCTAAACGGCACCCTAGGTTTATGTACATTGGGTAGACAGTACGTGCCTATAGGTCTGAGTTCGTCGTATGTTTCTGTGAGGTATCTATTATTCGCTTAGATTCTTCATAAATCGGAATGTTTCATTCTCTGTTCCATTAAAATCTTTTCTGTCTTCGAGACTTTACAGTCATACTTGGTGTTTTTATACTGATAAAAACAATCTGCTAGATTGGATTTGAAGCGTTCTAGTTCCAGATTAAAGGATAGAACTAGATCCCTTATCTGATTATGTAGGTTTTCAAACTTAGTATATGTATCTATGTGGTTGACTTGTATTCGTCTGTCACAAATCATTCATCAATACGAAGTTTATAATCAGTATGAATGCTATTCAATATGAACATTAGTCATGGGCATTCATTACTATATATTCCTTTTTATTTGTGATAATCTATTTTGGAAAACTGGTGTTCAGTTTAGTCTTAAAATTATGCGTATTATCATTTACGCATGCTTTGAGCTATAATCTGTTAACAGTCTATTATCATCTAATTCTTGAAATTTTGACGTCAATGATTCGATGTTATTTTATAAAACATTGATGTTGTCAATAGGACTAATTCTTTAATTATTATGGATACATAATTAGAGAGCCTGATGATGGTATCGAAAAGAATATTCTTTGTTCAGTTATCAGTCTTTTGAAATTTCTAATGAGCATATTTAGTGAGTATATATGTGTATACAATGATGCTGTTACCGTGGATTTTTGAAATTGAACTAAATTATAAAATCTAAGTGGAGAAATACGTGCTGTTTTAAATCAGAGGGATCTCGAATATCAGTTATTGTTTGTGTGTGTGTCTGAAACAATCGACCACAGCGGAATTAAAATCCGATTCCATCCTGAACTGCTATTTTTGTTTTATGTGCATAGCTTTCAGTCACTGGAACACCTACCTAGATTTAAGCTATCAGGTAGTATCCTCATGCCTCAAACAACAATAGGTGTGTTTCGTTGCTGTCTCTATGTAAAAACAGGTGACTGTTAAGTAAGGTTATTCTTTATACAAATACCTTGACAAAGTGCTCACGGGTTTGTATTTTCTGATAATGCTCAAATTTTGTGTATGTGGAACGCAACTTGGTACACAAGATCACCAAAAACTCAATACAAATAGTGGGTTGAATTCGGTGCAAAAATGCAGAGGAGAGATGTTATTTAAGTGTAAATCGTTGGATAATGAAACACTAGCATGATGTAGTCTGTCTTACCAAGTTCCCCTGAGGTAAATGTTAAAGTCAAAAGACTAGTTTTGTAACACTTTAATCCATTTTTGTTTACTAATATATGTATATGTATATATATTAATCTATAGGTGACGGAGATATGACAGAAGATGTTCAACTGTCTGCTGAACTCGACAAAATTGCTTTAGTGGAGAAAAAACAAAATGAAGACAAACGTAGGGTGTAAAATTTAACTGGCTTTCAAGCTTAACAGTTTCATCACATGAACCTTTATTGAAAGATGACCACAACAATATCACTTTTCGTCAATATGCTAACGAGTCGGATTTAAGCAGTATTATGAATCTTATCGACAAAGATCTTTCAGAACCTTATTCTATATATACTTATAGATATTTTATCTATAACTGGCCAAAATTATGTTTATTGGTTTGTCTACGTGGAATAAATAATTGCCAAACATTTTAAAGGCTATTAATGAACATGAAAAATGCGTTGGTACTATTGTATGTAAAATGGAAGCACAATCTCCAGGTGTACAAAGCGGATATATAGCTATGCTTGCAGTTGAAGAAAATCATCGTAGAATTGGCATTGGTAAGCTGTGTTTTCTACTTTTCTGTCATTGACAATTTTGTAGGCTCACGGCTGGTAAAACTCGCCATAGAACTCATGATTCAAGATGGTTGTGATGAGGTGAGATGAAACTTTTGAACTCACTTAATGTAAATTTGTTATTGCATTTATTTTTAACACATCTGCAAAGTGTCTGGTATCTCATTTTATTAGTTCTATGGATAATTCACTATATTTCATAGGTTACGCGTACATAGTCTGGTATAACTATTGACTGCGTTCTGATAATATCAACCTTGACTCTTTGTGGCAATTTGTCGTATCCAGTTAACGCATTAGTTTCTTATGCTGAAAAATCTTTCCACTTATTGTTAAACAAAGTGACTCTTTACAGTGCTCACAAGTTTTAAAAGCAAAAGGTATGAAAACAAAATCCTCTAGGAATAACTGATATACATGTTCATCATCATATCAATTGGGCATCATAGCAAATGTGTATCTATTGTTCTAACCATGGAATCAAAAGTGGATGGACACTTATCATGTCGTTTTATCAGTGACAGCAATCACAATAAAATGAACTAGTAAAGATATATTGTCATACATTGAGTTTCTTCTATTTTTCAAAATACAATACCGTGGGCTGCCACGCTTCAAACCGCACATCACAAAATACTTTATTAGAAATTTGAAAATACTCGATAACCTCGTCCAGTTCTACAGTCATATATTCATAAGAGTTAAAGAATGACTTATCAATAGCATTTATCTGGGACTCTTCAGCAATACGCGTCCACTGGGGCTCGAACCCAGAACCTCTGGGTTGCAAGGCAAGCTCATATACTGTTCAACCACTGGGATCCGGTCCAATGGCCCATGGAATGGAATTCATACGTCACTGGATTGGATCCCAGTGGCTGAACTGTATGTGAGCTTGCCTTGTAATTGGAAGGTCCTGGGTCGAACTCTGGTGAGTGCGTACTGCCGCTGAGTCCCAGGCTAGGACGGAACAACTGTCTGGTACTCCCGGGTCTTCATTGTTACTCTAACTGATATCAATCCGTGGTCAAATCTGTAACGAATGAAATCCCCCCAAAATAGCTCTTGGCAACATTAGTGCTTACTAATAACACCGAATAATTAAGGTCAAAAATCGATTGATACCAGATCACTGTTCGAAACATGTCTATAGGATAATATGCATCAATATAGTACTGAATTAAACGTCAGATATCCAAGTAAATGATTGTAAGCAAATGGCTGTGGCTTCGGCTTTGGTGTTTGGGATTATTCTGTACTGCGTACTGAGTAATTTCCAAAGGACACCAGGTTGTTGTTTTATTATAGAATTCCTGAATGGAAATCAGTATTGAAAATTGGGATTAGCAAATCAGCACAAAAAATTTCTTACTTTTTGCCCATATTGTATCATTTTATATGCTATCTCTGCGTCAGCGTCCTTGTTTCGAACCTCTACAACGTCTGTTCTCCAGCATTTGTAAAATGAATTGCAGTAACCAATAGGTCCAACCTCTCTAACAAGTCGATATTAGTCGTCTGAATGCTTTCCTAACCTTAGGAGACGACTTTTGTTGACATCGATAGTTCAATGTTAGAATGCTTACCGACCGCACTCCTGACTAGGGTTCGATTCCTGTCCAAAGTACTCTCAAACTGTACCTAATCGATAGTAAGGGGGGCGAGGGTTGAGTGTAATTATATCGGCAAAAGCTGTCGTCTAATTTGGAATTTACGTCGTCTTACTAGAGCGTATATCAAAACTGTTAATGATGCATTGAGACATATGCTTACCTTACCGCATTTAGTCGTATTCAACCAGCTATGGTTTCTTTAAATTTATCCTGCTACATCAATATTTTCCTTTTTTCCATAGATTGTTTTAGAAACAGAAGTGACTAACAAAGCAGCTCTTGCACTTTATGAACAGCTTGGATTTTGTCGAGACAAAAGGCTTCTTCGTTACTACTTGAATGGCAGAGATGCATTCCGACTGAAGTTGTGGTTAACGCCTCGTATGAGCAATGGTTTTCAGTGAATTTTGTCGATAACTACTATTCTTTTGTCCCTTTTTTATTTTCTTCCTGACTTGATTTGAAAATAAATGCTTTTTAGAATAAATAGTATATTTTTTGATTGTTAATGAAACATCTGACCAGTTGTTGTTGGCCTAGAATTCCAGTCAATACATGAGAAGATCTCTGTAAGCAATATCGATGTGTATTCAATAAATCTGTGTGTTGTCAGTTATTCTAACTCATGATAAAAAACAGAAAGTATTTATCTCTTCTGAAGTTGATAAAGTTTTAGTTGTTCTAAAACGTAAAAGTGGGAGTTGAATGATAATATTAGTTAGGACTACTAAATAGGTAGGCTTTAGACCAGGAAGAGGGTTTATTGATCATATCTTCACCCTTTGACAGATTCTGAAACATAGGCATACTTACCGTTGACGTCCAACAATCGTTATATTTCTTGACCTAAAGGTAGCATTCGATTCTGTCGACCGAGAGGTACTCTGGCGATGCTTGGCTGTAAAGGAAATGCCGAGAAAATACATTGCACTGGTCAAGGCACTTTACTCGAACTCATGCATCCAGGTGAGAGCTTACGGCGAGTTGTCATCTGAAGTGGTGACAACTAGTGGGGTCCGTCAGGGATGCCCACTATCCCTATTTCTATTCAATTTCATCATAGATGTACTGATAGACTTAACCCTAGGTGACTTCAGCGACTCAGGGATCGACTTGTTACCGAGGAACAATCTCGTTGACTTGGAATATGCAGATGACATAGTCCTTCTAGGTGAAGACACTGACAAAATTCAGAGTCTTCTGAACACCTTGAGCTGCAATCTGTGAATGTTTGGCATGCGATTCGCTCCCGCCGAATGTAAGCTGATGTTACAGGACTGGACTGCACTGACTTCTAGCTTAGAAATAGGGAATGAAGTGGTTGGTGGAGCGTGTTGACCACTTCACTTATTTGGGAAGCTGCATCAGCCCCAACGGGTTGATCGTGGACGAAATCTCAGCACGGGTACAGAAAGCTTTATTTTTATTTATTTATTTAAACGCAGAAAAAACTTGGTACAATATGGCACCAAGAAAGATGCGCCACACAATAATAATAAAACAACATACATTAAAAGTATAACGAGAGAACGGATAAAGAACTTCATCTGGAAGGAAAACAGTCATGTTTAACAAGTTCAAACAGTATTCGCTAACTATAATCAGGAAGGGAAGAAAGAAGGAAATTGCAACACGTTCGCCATTGATTACGATTCTTGGCCATATCCGATAAGGTTTCGAACCACCGATTCGAGCTATCCCGCGGACCCCAACCAGGGAGTCGTGACGCACCAACCAATGCTAATCTAGCACAAATATCCTTCATCCCACGACGTCACGTCATGGACTGACCACCCGTCCGCCTTTTCCATCCCGTCCCAGGGTTAGCGAACAGAGACTTGTACGGAAGCCTCTGGGATGACATTTGCAACACATGTCCAAGCCACCGGAGCCGGTGTTTCCAGATGACGACACTCAATGAATGGTGACCTCCACTGTGTTCAAACATACGCCGCCGAACCTCAGAATGACTCACGCGATGATGCCATCGAACGCAAGCAATCCTGCAGAGACAGCGACGATCGAATACGCAGAGTCGCCGCACATCCTCAGCTCGGAGAGGCCACGTTTCACAGGCGTAGAGCAAGACAGCTCGCACCGAAGCACTGTATACGCAACGTTTGACAGCCAGGCTAACGTCGCGACGGCGCCAGAGGTGGCAGAAGTTGATGTATGCCACCCTAGCCTTCATTATACAGTTGGAAATCTCATCCGTCACTCCTCCGCCAGCACTCACACAACTAACCAGATACACAAACTTATCAACAACTTCAAGCGGTTCACCCGCAATAGTAAGTGCAGATACAGGCTCCTGCCAATCTTGTAACAGTACTTTGCACTTAGACGGTGCAAAGCACATACCATACTTACAGACACTGATCGCCAACCGATTAACTGCGATTTGGACAGCCTGCATGCTATTGCACAGTAAGACAGAGCTGACTCCAGAATGTCATCGATGGCAAAGTTAAAGAGAAATGGAGAGATTCGGTAACCCTGTCTAACCGCACTGTTGGTTGGGAACAGTGATGATAGTTGGTTGTATGCCCTCACTCTGCCCTAGGTGTTTCTGTATAGGGCTTTCAAGATGTTAACAAATTTCTCAGGTACACCTCTCTCTAACAGACAGTTCCAGAGCACAGTTCTGTCCAACGAATCGAAGGCAGCCTTAATATCAAGAAACACAACGATCGTTGGCCTGCAATACGTGTGGCGGTGTTCCAACAACTGACGAAGGGTGAACACATGATCAATGCATCCACGACCTGAACGAAACCCAGCCTGCTCTTCGCGAATCAATCCTTCGCGTATTTTGCACAGTCTGCGAAGCATGACAGCAGCCAATATTTTAGACGCAACTGGTAACAGACTGATACCCCTATGGTTGTCACAGGAATTACGTCGACCCTTTTTAAAGATGGGGACGATGATGGCTTCGTTCCACATTGATGGTTCACTCTCAGGGTCCCATACCTTCCCGAACAACCCAGTTAGAGCCATTGTGAGAGTCTCGCCATCATCTTTAAAAAGAGCCGGGGGTAAATTGTCTGGGCCAGGCACCTTATGGCGTTTTAACACTTGGATTTCCTTACGGACCTCCACTTCGGTGGGTGGGTCGGTATGAACCGACCAAGGAGCACTGGGGCTGATGACTGCAGACATTGAAGCTGGTGGCCAGCTAAACTGTTTCCCGAAGTGCTCTTTGCAGCGTTCCAGGAGTCTTTTCAAGCTGGTAATTGGCGTGCCATCTGCCTCACAGACCGTCTCGCTGACATCTTGTTTCTTGCTGCCGGTGGCTCGGACGAGTTGGAACAGCTTCCGACTGTTGCCAGATGCAGCAGCTGTCTCAATCTCACCCGCACGTTCTGACCACCAAGCTTCGCGGTCCTTACGTAAACACTGTCTTATCTTGCGCATCAGCGCCTTTCGCTTATTGCTGTATTCGCTGCCAGCCGGAATAGACCGGCGTTCATCCAGGAGTTGCAAGGAACTCGCAGAAACCCAGTGGTTTTTGGCGAAGCATTCTTTCAAGCGGCTACACTCGCTCTTTGCATGGCACCTTGCAGATGAAGCCAATGTTCATCTATACTACTTGGGGGGTTGCTGGCAAGCATTGACTGTAACTCATTCTGATATTTCAAAGAAGTAGTAGGTGCTACTAGTTTGCTCACATCAATGTTTAGACGACGCCTTTTATGAACCCCACCAAATTGCAAGACGAACTTGGCACACACTAACGCATGATCGGAGTCCAGGTATGTGCTCCAGAAGGAGCGACAGTCTTGTATGCATCCTCGCCACCGGAAACTGACAGCACTATGATCGATGAGTCCAAGCTTGATTCGCAGAGGGAGGACGCCAGGTAGCGCTACGGCTATGGTTGTGCCGGAAGTTGGTGCTGGCTAGAAATAGGTTGTGATCCGCGCAAAGCTGCAGAAGATGGTCCCCACTATCTGACCTGCGACCATGTAGGCCCCATTGACCACCTAGACGATTCTCCTCTGAACTCAGACGCCCGACCTGTGCATTCAAGTCCCCAGCCAGCACTACGATATCCCTCCGACCCGCCTGTCTCAAGAGATCGTTAAGTTGGTGGTAGAACTCGTCCTTCATTGCATCCGGGCTGCAATCCGTTGGTGCATAGGCAGAGACAACAAACAGACACCGCCTATCTGGCCTACTATTCCTTACTTTCGTATAACCTTCCAGCCTCACAGCACATAAACGACTGTTAATGGGAATCCAGTCGAGCAATGCAGCTTCGGCTCTAGCGCTCAGTGCGACGCTGACACCAGCTACGCCGGATGCCGACGCAACAGGGTCCCCGGACAAGCGCAGGTGGTACATACTACTAGAACTTCCAGATGGAGAGGATAATCGAAGCACTTCACTGGGATCTTGAATGCGGGTCTCCGAAATGCAGCAGACATCGATAGTGAGGCTTTCCAATGTTCTTACCAACTCTGCCTGTTGTCCGATTTGTATCAGCGTCCGAACATTGTAGGTAGCCAGCTTGAACGCAGCACGCGGTTTCAGGATATCTGTGTTAGATGTCACATTGGGGACGACCATCCTTTGGGTTATTCACTAACATCTCGAAACGACACAGATAGGCTAGAAGAAATCAGGATTCCTCACATATCCTTAGAGGCATTTTTAAAAATAGATACATCTCTTTATAAGTCAAGAATTTTCAAGACAAGGCAATTTTACAGGTTAACGGTAACTTTTGTCTCTAAATAGTATCATATTACCATATTGGATAATGACAATGTCTGATTTCCCATAAACTGGAAGATATGCAAGTGAAAAGTAACAAGTTGGCAGAAGAAGCATCGAAGATAGGACTTCAGGTGAACATAGAGAAAACAGAGGTGATGAAAATTCCTGGGCAACACCACCAACAGCAACAACAACAGACAACAATCAGCATAAATGGGAGGAACCTGAAAGAAACAACCTCCTTTACCTACCTGGGAAGTATCGTTTCAACTACAGGCGGAACTGATGATATCAAAGCAAGGATCGGGAAAGCAAGACAAGCTTCCATTACTATCAAGTCTGTGTGGAGGTCAACAGCACTCAGCATGAAAATAAGATCCGGATTTTCAACTCCAATGTGGAGTCAGTGCTACTATACGGATCAGAGACTTGCACTGCGCGTCATAAAGAGCATCTCAAACAAGCTACAGACCTTCATTAACAGTTGTCTTCGCTCAATACTCAAGATCAGATGGCCTGCCAGATAAAGATCAGCAACAGAGATCTCTGGCAATGAGCGAACCAACTCAGCAGGAACCGATTGTGAAAGAAATAGGCAGGAAGAAATGGAGATGGACTGGCCATACTCTGAGGAAACCATCAAGTGACATCACTAGACAAGCCATTGCTCGAGTGGAACCCGAAAGGGAAGCGGCGAGTTGGTCGTCCAAGGGTGACTTGGAGGATGTCATGTGAAGAGGAGATGAAAACATGTGGGCAGACTTGGAGCCAGGTGAAGACTCTAGCAGAGAACCGAACGCAATGGAGACACACGGCTGAAGCCCTATGTTCCTCTAGGAATTAAAGCAAATAATCATATAATAACAATCAATAAAGAGGCCTTTCCTTACTAGTGTTATCCCTGAGACTAACATTATTAGTGTAAGTAGTTTTAGAAATGTGTGACGAAATGAACCAGTAATTTGCAGGCACATCATTTCAAGTATCAAATCAAAAGACCCAACCAGGCAGAGAACCCGCGACCTTCTGGTAACAAGACGGCCGCGTCTAACATTCATCCATTGAGCTGATGTCTAGTGATGCCTAGTGGGAAAGTACTTTAGATTCAATGTTATCTGATATATATAACTTGGCACAGAAGTGCATTAATTCGAGTTCCCACACTCCATGTAGCAAACAATGGTAAAAATAAATAGGAATACGCATAAACTATAATAAGCAGAAATGTAAGTCAGAGATGAAAGTTATATTTTAAAAACATGAAGGTTTAATTAATATTGCAGGTCATAAAAGGTGAGTGCATCTGCGTTATTGGCTCTTAGCATCCTGAAGATTCCAACTAAGCCGTCTATACCTCCCTGTATGGCCCAAAGCAACCATCGAAAACTACACTGATTGGTGCCAGCATAATCTGATGTCAGCTGACATTGCTCATCGAGGAAGGCAGTAGCTTGGCATGCGGGATGCGTGTTGTAGCCATCTCAATTGATGTGGCTTCACAACCTAATCGATTTGATTTGCTTTGCATTCTACGTCTAACCTCAATATTACTCACCCTATTATACCACTTAACACGGGAGATAGGATGTACATATATATATATATATATCACATGTTGAGAATGTAGCTTGAGACTTAATTAGAAAAGTCTATTTTTTAGGAGTTGCATGGATGACGGATGCCACAGCAATTGTTATTCGGATGGATACATAACTGCGTACCGTTAGCCTATGTGAAAGAAAATAATGACTGTTTGCCATTTTTATATGGGCTGATAACTCGACAACCTGATGGGTCAAAATAAACAGTATGTCCAGAGGAATCCCATGTGTAGAGAATAGTATCTGAATTCCTAGAATTTCTGTCCACTCCAGTATAGAAAGGCGTTAGTTAAATGTTTGTTCACATGTAGTCAACACTTATGTACTGAGAATTGTGTTGAAGAATAAATGTAAAACTTTATATCAGCCATCAAAATGGATGCTTATATCACATTGGCGTTCTACGGGTGACCTTCAAAGTTCGAACAAAGACTCAAATGGGCACTCTGCAGAACTCACTGTACAACCAAGCACATTTCCATCTAGAAGTCGAAACCCATCTTATCCTGTAAACCCTTAGAACATTTTGAAGAATAGTGTCACAGCCCATTATGTTTACTAATTTATGTGTATGTATGGCACAGCGGTAGAATGCCCACCAACCACGCATGTGGTTCGGGGTTCGATTCCTGGCCGACGCACTCCTTAAACCTCGCTAAGTCAGTAATTAGACTGGCAAAGAGGGAAGGTTGGGCTCTGAGACTAACAACCCCATCCCGTAAAAATAAACGCCACTGCTACTGAAACTTCAAGCCTGTAGCGTGAAGCCGTATTTTCCACTGGGAACGTCTGTCTGTCTGTTTTCGACATAGAACTTTGCACATATGTGCGGCAGTTCAAGTCGCCACACTCCATGAAGCACACAAAGCCAGAGAAGAAGAAAAAAGTGAAAACAAACGCAAAATAGGAACAGTAAAGAGAGATATGAGGCAAGCAGAATAGTAATGTCGAAGAACAATAAAGTCTTATTGGATATTATAAATCATAAGGAGCGGATGCATCTGCGCCATCATTGAGAACGGTTTTCAGCCATATCACCAATTCTCTCCAGTCATTGGTGTTTACCGTCCCGAAGACCCCAACCAGGAAGTCAGTCTACACCTCCCGACGTGCCATATGGCCTAAACTAATTGTTGTGGATTTCATTGACTGATGAAACCATGTTTTGGTTTGAGCGCTGTTAGCTCTTTTCCAGCCTGACCCTATGTCAGCTAACATTGACCATTGTCGAGGAAGGGGATGGCTAGGCATACGTAACACATCTCCTAACCGTCTTAGTCGATGTAACTTCACAGCCTCGTCTATTGATTTCCCCTCCTTACCTAACACTCGACCGATGCCCAACTTCAATATTGCTCACCCTGTTATACCACGGCACTTAACACGGAAGATAGAACGCAGGCACCTGTGATCAAAGACAACTAGCCTTTTCATGTCCTCCACTCTCAAAAGCCAGGTCTCACAGTCATAAAGGAGGACGGAGCGGACTGATGAGCAGTATACACGTCTTTTGGATGATAACCGGAAATCACGTCTACGCCAGAGACGATGTGAACTGGCA
The DNA here is from genome assembly GCA_944472155.2 of Trichobilharzia szidati. Lineage (NCBI taxonomy): Eukaryota > Metazoa > Platyhelminthes > Trematoda > Strigeidida > Schistosomatidae > Trichobilharzia > Trichobilharzia szidati. The sequence goes on from OX235272.1 coordinate 76,305,500, forward strand.
TATGCGAAACTAGCTCTCCGTATCCGTACTGAGATTTCGTCAGAGATCAACCCATTGGGGCTGATGGTACTTCCCAAATAAGTGAAGAGGTCAACGCGCTCTACCACTTCACTCCCTATTTCTAATCTGGGAGTCGGTGTAGTCCAATCCTGGGAACGTAAAGGAGATGAAATGACTAGATTCTGTTTCCGATGTGCTTTTGGATTTCTGTATGTTCGTTATATTTCTCACTTGCAGTGAGCATGAATCCGCACATTAAGAGTATACTGAGAGGTATAACATTTACTCTACCAAATATAAGTGCAGGGGTGAAACTTTATAATAAAAATAATAGCGTTATTCTGGACAAAATGTTTATACAATGTGCACAATTCTCAACGTGATTTATTGTATAATATTTTCTTTTCATTTAAGGTTTTCCAATGAAATGTCAGTCCATAGTATGCCATATGACGCAATACCGTCGCATCTTCTTCGTCTTGTAGAAATGTACACCTGTAGTTTGAAAGGCAATTAGAGATGGGCGTGAGTATAGTTTGCTACTCAAGGATATGAGAATTAGAGAAAATATGATGCATTGTACTGGACGGAAATTCAGGTAACCCAGTGATTCATGCAGGCTGCCGTCAATCGTAGGTAAAGGCAGTTGAAATGCTACTTGATGACCGCTTACATTTCCATACTGCTGGCAATGAGTTACACACACTAACTGCAGTAATCTAAAAGACAAGAGATTCAAAGGCATTGGTAACACAAAGGTTGTTTATTGTAATTAGCCAATCAAAACACTCGTACATTGTATATCCTACAAATACTTGCACTATATTACCAAACTTGAAAAATTACTCGTTTTGATGGGTAGTTTCAGTTATTCATTTAAATTCTCGTTAAATTCTTACTGGGTGCAGACAAAAGTAATCCAAAGGTGTTTTCGTGTACAGTATAAGTAAACGCTACAGCAGATATTCCAGGCATATAAGCGATCGATAAAGTACATCTAAAACAACGGCAGATACTCGTGCGGAGATCCTATCTCAACGTTTAACCAGGGCGATAAAGAAAACTTGCTGCTCTGCACATCTGTTCCTATCCTTCAGTAGTCGTCCAATGTTCACTCACCAACTGAAAGATGTCTTACCTAAACTTAACTGTTCTTCATGCATATACCATTTCAGCTGTTCCTGTGGCTCAAGGACACGCGATTAGGCAGGTTCGAGAACATATACCAGCTTGGTTCGGCAAGGGGGTAGTTAAGTGCATAAAAAGCTCTATCCTGTCACACCTGATCGATACTGGACATCGCATCGACGCCAATAGAGCTTTCAGGGTTATATACCGAATTCCGAAGTCATTATCACGTACAGCTCGCTTACGTCTCCTACACATGGCTGAAGCTGTTGCAATAAGATCAACTAAACCGGAACATTTTATCCAAAAAGAACACCTCCAGGGTCTTTTCCTATCATTGCCAAACTTGAATTAATAACTCTTCTTCTCACCAAGAATGCTTCTTCCACTTAAACCTCTTGGTTTCTTTCTTTCTTTGCTCATTATTACAATTAGTATTATTATTCACCATAATTTAGACCCTTCATTCAAACATCCTCTCAATACAAACGAATTATCCTTTTATACTATCCGGACTTTTTATTAGTAATATTATCTCTTTTCTCAATATATGCCTCCACCTGTTTCATCTCACACATTGGTTATTTCATTATGAACCTCTCATTGCAGTCTTACTACCTCCTCTTTAATACACACTACCTTGTACTAGCCATTCACCTGGAACCTTTTTTAACCTTGAACTGACTTGTCAATTTTTCCTACCCCACATTCTACCAACCTATTGTGACTAATCACCACCATTGTATCCTATTTCACAGTATTTTGTAATCGATTTCAGCCTAGCACTTTTGTCACACAAATACGACTATTTATTTTGACATACCATAAATAATCTGTTATTCTACGTTAAAAAAGTGTCCGCCGCATAACTGACCATTATTGTAACGACAAAAAATGTTATTCAAGTATTGGTTTCTAGGGATTTGATTAATTGGTTACAGGATTTCATTATGAGCTGACATCGGTTAGAGAACCATTGGAAAACCCGGGACTCTTCATCAGTAAGCAACCACCGCCAGGGCTCGAACCCAAGGACCCTTTGGTTACAAGGCTAGTGAGCTCGTAGACCACCAAGCCACTGGGACCCGGTGGGCGCGTACTGATGAAGTGTCCCAAACTAGGATGAAACAGCTGTCCAGTATTCCTAGGCTTTCCAATTGTTTTCTAACCGATGCCAGCTCATGATGAAATCCTGTAACCAAAAGTATTATATTTTATAATTGTAAGAAGCTGAAGAGAGATTATTGGAAAGAATATTATTTGTTCAAACTGACTTTTAATTCCTGATATGGGAATATTTCACACTATTAAATCTTATACTTCTAATACAGTCAATAAGTGCACAATTATTTATTTTAAATAAGTAACACAAAATCACGCGATACGGTGCGCAACATCAACCACTTGAGGGAATTTTAAAATTGTAATTAACCACCTCTGTCCTAACCTGTCAAGGAGTTGCAAATAAAAAAGGAGATATATTTGTTTTGTCGATTACGAGTGAGGGTATAATTTATTGCAAAACAAATATACCGCTCTTTCGTCTGAACATTTCTTGAACAAGTAGAGTGGAGGCAGTCAGTTATCATTTGTATTATACATGCTTAGATGAATGTTGTAGTCAAGTCAGATGTTACATCATTCAGCTATTTCAAAGGTGTTTTATCAACCGTTTTTTTACACAGCTGGAATATTTGTTGTGCAGTTTACCTATACTCTGAGCGAAAATACCGCATAATAGATTCTCAAATATTGCCTTGTAGGAATTTGATTGACTGGTTGCAGGATTTCATCATGAGCTGACATCGGTTAGAGAACCATTGGAAAACCATGGAGTACTGGACAGCTGTTTACTCTGTCCTAGTTTGGGGTTCTTCAGCAGTACGCACCCATCACAAGGGGTTCGAACTCAGGACCTTCTGGTTACAACCTCAACTGTCAATAACTTACATCCTCATACGTATTTGAAGTATTATGTTGTTGTGTCATTTACCTGTACTATGCGTGAAAAAGCTTTGAGATTAATTACTCTTATCCTTACTCACTCTTATAAAAATATCTATTTCAACTTGATATTATGCCATCTAGCATGTATGAATGTAAAATTCAACTTCCATTGTTTATAAATTCTTTTTTTTTATAGAATAAAGACTAAAATTGCATCTTAAGTGTTGTTATTATATCAACGCTACAATAATAATGATAATAACAATAATAGCAAAAATAAGTGCTGTGTTAGTCTAAAGTTGATGAACAGGTTATTGTAACCATGAATGAATATGGTGAAGAAAATGAATACATAAGGGTTTTCTCCTCTACTTGACGTAATGTGTAGATGTGCGTGTGTGTGTGTGCTTGTGTCTATCAGCTATCATACTTCCTGCTTCTTTTTCCCCGGTATCAACACAATAATTGCCAATAAGTAGACTTCTCTGCTTAACCTTTTTTTATGACAATAACTTCTTACTACTGTTTTTCTATTCAGTAATATTTTGATAAAATAGACACATAGAAGAGAGGCTTTTGTTAAATAAAATTAATAGAGAGAGAGAGAGTGAAGGTCTAGAGAACTCTTGTTCTTTTATCTGTCTTTATTATTAAGGCTAAGCCACTTATTTCTTTCTTTCAATAACTAATGTATAACACACTCCTTTAATAATAATAATAATAATTATTATTATTATTACAGAATCATTTTATCCTCTTATTTGTTGAAGACATAGAAAGAAACATTAAGTGTGACAAGTGAGTGGTAGATAAAATTGTGTGCGTGTGTCTGTGTGGTATTTTTATTTGTTTCTAGTTGCTAAGTGGTGGTTCTTATGGATTTGTTTGTTTGTTTGTTTCTGTCTTTCTCCTCTGCAGTTTAAAGACACATAAAAACGATAATAAATCAATCAACACTTTCTCAATGTCATTTATAATAACGTGTGAATATTTGAGGAGAAAGAGAAAAGAAAGCATCCATTGAAGACAAGAATAGAAGATATTTTAAAAAGTGTGATTAATAAGTGAATTTTTTTTACTGACTATTGAAACATTGAACATAACTATTTTAGCTGCTTACTTACTGTTTTTGTGTGATCAGTTCCTAACACTATTAAAGAGGATATATATTTAGAGATTATTATTGTGTAAAGGTCGGGTGTTTAAAGTTGAATAAGACTTAAACGTGGATTTGTAGTAGAATTCGAAATATGCTACTTACTGTCTGACAACTACTTTTCGGATGAAAAAAATTTCTCAAATCAACAGAATGTCTTTAAATTTATTGTAAATGTAATGGTACGGAGAATTGTGGGCTTATTTTACTGTGTTACTTAAATGCAATAGGAATGTGCAATTGGTCAAGTGACTACTATTCGCATAATGAAAAGGTGAAATTTATTTCACTGTGAGAAAAACAATCTGACTAGAAATTGCATTTATTTATTTGGTGAAGAGAGGACTTCAGGTGAACATAGAGAAGACAGGAGGGTGGATCAATGTACCTAACCACTACCAATAACAAAAACCATCAGAAGGACAAATATGATGGAAACCAACTCTTTTACTAACTTAGAGGACATCGTTTCAACTACAGGTCGATGGCACCGATGAGGATATCAAAATCAGATGGGTTTTCGAAAAGCAAGACAGACCCTCGTTATGAACAAGATGTTATTTTGATAATCATATCATATCATATGATTATGAGCAGTAGTTTGTGCTCGAAACGTCATCAATTAATGTTACTGTATAACACTGTGTGATTTATCAAAATAAAATCTTATCCATAATGGAGTTGTACTCTACCACAGTGCCCAAGTTTTATACTTATATCAATAAGACCCTCGTTACTCTGAAGTCACTATTGAAATCCGCTGCAGTCAGCATATAGAAACAAGATTCAAATGTTCGACAGTAATGTCAAGTGTTGAGATCTTCTATGTGGTTCATAGATTTGGACAGACTGCTATAGACTGTCGATGACTGCTTGCTTGATACTGAAGAACAGATGGTTAGGAAGGATGAGCAACGTGGAACTATGGGAACGAACCATCCAAGAATCTATCGCTCAAAAATATGTCGGAGGTAGTGGAGATGGACTAGGGAACATATAATGAGGATACTGGTGGATGACATCACACACGAGGCCGCTTCTCGAGTGGAATCCGAATGGAAAATGGTGAGCTTGGTGTGGATCCGAGAGTGATATGAAGGGGATCGTGTAAGGAAGAAATGAAAGTTTATGGAAAATCATGGAGCCAGATTAAAGGGACTTTAGTGAACAGGGTGAAATGGAAGTGTGCTCCTGACACCCTATGTTCCACTCAGAACCCATGGGAGCAACATAATAATATAATTATTTTACATAACTAATAAATTTCTATTTTAAGATATGAAAACTATGTTTTGCAGGTCACTACTTAACCTGACTCTTAATCTATCTAAGGATCAAATATCTGATTGACAGGTCACTATTCTGATGCCAAGGACTCCACTTCTGCTGTAGCCCATTTCCTTCTCGTTAAATTCAATTTTCGTTAGATCACCTTTCACAAAACCACTTACTCAGCCATATTATTAGTTTACAAGAGTCAAAAATGGAGTTATATCCAGTAATACTTTCTTTCAAGAAAAATTTATCACGAGATGTTGTCATGCACTCCATCAATAAAAATAAAAAAACAGTAGCAGCTATAACTGCGGCTAGAAAGTTACACAGATTTAAGTTGTACTCAATAAATGCCGTATTTCTATCACTTGACTAAACCCTGATCATAGCATTCTTCCCAATTCAAAATACTAGGTGTAACCATAATACTAGTGACTAGAAGTGCTAATAGTTGTCTAAAGTTATACCTCCAGAAAGCATTCTCTCACTTAACATCATGTACACTATTACATTTTGGGAGAGACAAGCATATACTGTTTGAATTTCAGTGACATCCGTTAGCTGACGACGCCATAGTTGATGGACCGCTATGCGAACCCCTGACACACGGGTTGAAGATCGGGTGCCTAGTTCACTGGGTAAACTTAAATTCTGTCGTCCCAGAATCGCAAAAGCAGCAATGACCTAGTGATGATCAATCATACAACCGGCGTCTTTTTACATATTTACAAGAAAAATACAGCTAATGATAGTAATAATAAAACACTCTAACCCAAATTCTAACCCTAACTCCAACTTCCTATCAACCTATTATCTGAACAGTACTTAAAAATGAGATCAAGATGAAATTTTTACCCCACTGTTTGCCTAGCCTTCACACAAAGCGCGTAAATAATGGCAGGTTCTGTAATCCGACGAATTGGAAACATTTATTTCCCGATACGAATTCCAAAAAAGCAACAGAATTTAATCGAGCAGGATTTAATGAATTCACCAAATTTCCGCAGAACTCTTCAGCGGGATACTCTACAAACAAGGATATAAAATTAACATGAAATGCGTTACATTATACCCAAATGTTCCATTCATTGAGAGTGTTGATTTTATATGCACAGACGCTACTGACATACCCATTCGAACATCGGAATTGAAGAATTGTTACCTTTATGTACTTATAATGTTCAATTTCAATTCGATGGTCGTCTATTCTGTCAAGCTGATGGTATCGGAATGGGAAGCCTCTTAAGACAACTTTTCACAGATTTATCCTCTCAGGCCTAGAAGCCGGTATTTTGTAACTGCATCATACCTAAGGTATGTTGGTGATATTTTGTTGTCTGTGAGAGCAAATCAAAAGCTGAAGACCTATTGAAAAAATTTAACTCATTCCATCCCAATCTTAATTTCACTGTAGAACACGAGGAAAATGATACCACTAAATTCCCAGATGTTTCTCTAATGAAAAGGACTGATAGCACAATTGAAAGATCTTTATTTAAAAAGACTTGATGGAAGGGATAGTACATACACTTTGAAAGTTTTCTTCCAATCCAGTATAAGAAGAACGTAGTCAAAATAATGTTCAAGAGAGCATGAAACATTTTCCTGACAGTACACCTGAACATGAAATAAAGGCTATGAAGGATATTTTATCCTGAGAGGTTTATCAATAAATACTGAAAAGAAATAAACCCCAGTAAAACCGTATATCGATTTGCTGTTCAAAGGAGATGATGTACAACAAGTAGTCGAACAAAGGCTCGATGGAGCTATCAAGAGAACTTATAATGCTGCAAAACTCCTCTTCCTTAACACCACCAAGCGGGTGCTTCAACAATTTGGGAAAGACCGATTTCCAATCCTAGATACTTCAAGCTCAGTGAATCAGTTTGAGTGTGTTTGTGGAAGCAAATACGGAAAGGCGATTGCCTACTTGCATGATAGAGCATTTGTTAAGGTGGTTGAAAACATCTGAAGTCAAAATGCCTAAAAGTTCAATAACAAAGCATCCTGTAGACTTTGGAAATGATATTGACTCTGGCAAGTCATTCACTGTTGTCAAAAGACAAAGAAACAGGAATGTGCTTGAAAATGCAGAAGCTTGTGGAATTAGAGTTCTTATAAACCAAATCCCTGTGTACAAAAGGGAATGGTGGTCACTCTGAATCTACCATGATAGTATGTTTTACTTATCAACTGTTATTAGTAGTATTTGATTCTATCGCTCATTCTTACTATTTCTGATTCATTTAAAACTATCTCTTATCATTACTATTATCTAAATTCGTCCTAACATTATTATTATTATTATTAGGATTACTATTAGTTCGCAATTCTTGACATATTCAAGTTCTTTCACTCACTAACAACTAATCGTGTATTTAAGTGGTGTAAATGAACCATAATGCATTTTATCTTAATTTTATATCCCTGTTTGTAGAGTATCCAGCTGAGGAAATCCACCGAATTTTGATGAATTCATTAAGTCCTGCCATATTAACTTTTGTTGCTTGTTTTAAATCAAAGAAATAGTATGTGTTCAAGGTCATTGCTGCATTCCTATTCCTGGGATGGTATAATTTAACTTGGCCTCATAGTGTTGCATTGAAGACCTTAAGATAACTGTTGAGTTTAAAGGATTGTATGATGCCTGAGCCAGAGGGTGACTATTTTCATTCCATCAACTCTCTCTATGCCAGATTACTGACTTCTCCTTTAGACACAGACTTGATCTACAACTACCGGTTAGTACACATGATGCTTGTAGCATAGATGGGACTGTAATATATACTATGTTTAACACAAAGTACCTTGGTATAGCTCTATCCTCTGACCTTACTTGGTTATCCCATATTTTATCGATCTCCAAAAATATGTTCCATCTAAGCTATTACATTAAGGAGCTAAAACATTCTGGAATCAATCAACCTCTGCTTTTACAATTTGTTGACTCGTGTATCTTACCTATTGTACTTTACTGCTCCCCCTTAGTCTATCCTGGTCTACTGAAATAGGACTATGTCGTTTTGAGAAGGATATCAAAGGTTGTTATTAGGGCAGATGGTGTATAACTTAGTCAGCTTGTTACTACATTAATTGATAGATATCTGAACTTATTCGAGAAATGGTCTAAATTTATACTGTCTGACCCTCAACACGCCCTCTATTCTCAACTCTCCTCACACTTGTATCTCATTTGGTAAAACTAGAAGTCAGTACAAAAGATTATATGCTTGTACTATCAAGTATAAGAACTCAATGATACCATATTTAGCCCGTGTTCTATGCGATAGAGACAATGTTAAGCGTGAAACTTATGAATTACTATGCTGTTAGCGCAATAATCGGCTCTTTTATTATCTCCTATTTGTAATCTATGGTGACACTATCTCAATTTAAATGAAAATCTTAGCTACTAACCTTATTATTATTTACAATTTCTTATTCTTTTTTGTACATATATGACTTCACTGTGACTACAAATACCAAATTAGTACTGTCATTAACAATCTTGTAATATTATCTTTATAATTGTTTTTAATGTTATTCGATTAAATTAGATGCAGTATTGTACCAAATGCTGAAAATTTCACACTGTAACATTAGAAATGTGCATCGGTGGCACAGCGGTTAGGACTCTCGCCGGCCATACACATGGTCTGGGGTTTCTATCCCCTGCCCACGCATACCTGATATCAATGGTTGGCCTGCAAAATTTGGGCTACCGATATCACATGCTGAAAATTTCATACTTGTACCAAAAATACTGTGTGGAATCAAGCTATAATCAAAAAAATTAATAAATAAAATAAAAATATTATTATTATTTACCTGTCAAATGTCAAAGTGACTGGTCTAAACTAAATGGCTTTCTGTCAGAAATCAGCCAGTGGTCCAAGGAAAAAGGTCTTACCTTAAACCACTCCGAATGCCAAACAGTCAATTTAACTTTTAGGCATAAATCCGACCTAAACAAACTGGTTGGCTCTCACGAGGTGTGCAACATAGATGGCACTGAAATAGAAACCAAGTCGGAAATTAAATACCTAGGCGTAATTCTATCTGCTGATCTTTCCTGATCGTCTCATATCTTGGCGATTTCTAAGAAAATATTCCGTCTTACCTTCTACATCAAGAAGTTAAGACATTCTGGAATAACCCAACCCTTACTCCTACAATTCGTTAACTCTCGCATTCTGCCTATATTCTCTATTTTTTTCCCTTAGTTTTTTCCTGGCTACTGAAGAAAGACTATACCTTATTACGCAGGATGTTAAAGGTTGTCAGCAGGGTAAGCAACGTCCCACTTAAACAGCTTGTTAATATTCTGGTTGACAGGCACATGGACTCATGTGAAAAATGGGCCAAATCCATTTTATCTAACTCACACCACCCTCTTCACTCAAAACTCTCCTCTTGCATCTCATCAGGCAAAACCAGAAGCCAATATAGAAAACTATATGCTCGCACTAGCAAGTGCAAAAACTCAACCATACCCTACTTAGCTCGTGTTCTGTGCGATAAAGAAAGCATTAGGCGTGATACCTATAATTCATTAAATAGTCAGTAGAACAAGTGGACCTCGTCTTTCCAACTCATATCATTTATAGGTACAACATTTTCTTTCTTTCTTTTCCTTTTCTCTCTCTCTTTTTTCTGTTATGTGCTGATTTGTTTCTTTCTCTCGCTTACGCCAGTAAATATGATAGCACTTACATTTCTAACACCTTCAAACACTGTTCAACTTTGGCTTTGCTACCGACATGCCAATATGTTGTTGTCATAATGAACTGAGATTTCCTTAATCTATGTAGAATTCTATTTATTGTTAATGTACTAATTGGATGCAATACTGTAGTAAAAGTGCTAAGAATTCCATTCTGTATCACAAGTACTGTTTTGGAATAAAGCAAATTATTATTATTTAACACTACTCACGAGTACTAGTCAAAATGAAAATACACGTGTTAATTACTTCTATTTTTATAATATAAATATCCAGGAATAAATTGAAGTAAAACAAATTAGACAATTGAGGCCAATTAAATTTATTTATCTAACTACTTTCACAATTGATGCTTGTTTGCCTTTTTTTCTCTCCAGAATTGTTACTAACTCAACTCTATGGTTAATAAATTTAATGACCAGAAAGAAGTGTGATCATAAAATTTCTACACACACACACACGCACACATGCACGCACATGCGCACTCACTATCGTCGCCTTCATCCATTTCTTGATTTTTCCAAAAATTTGTCCTTGTTGTTGGCATTTAAAATTGTTTTTTTTCTTCTTCTCAGTTCATTAATCAAGAAATTTTAATTTCTTTTAAAGTAAGGCAGCTAGCTGATCAATGCATGAGTAGTTCTCACTTACCTCTTTAATAACTTACATCACTTCACTTTTTTTTTCCCCAATAAAAATTATGATGTGTTTCTATGAGTATAATAAAATAAAATTAAAATGTCAAATATTCCAGTGGGTTTTAACACCACTGTTCTTTGTTGTTGTTGAGTGGACTAAATCTCTTGGTCTGTTTTGCTAAGTGGACTAAACAGTTTATTTCAATTGCTTATTAATTTTTATCACTTTGCAAGTTTTTGATAGTTTTACTTTACGTTGTTTAGAGGAGAGGCTTCAATGAGTTAAATGTTTATTTTATGATGTGATTTGAAAACAAAGATGTGAAGGAAAAAGTTTCTTTCTTTTTCTCAATCTACAGTGATAGAAAGAAATTAAATTTCATACAAGAATTCCATACTATAAATTTGAGCAAAGAAAGAACAAACATTGGTGCAGAATAACATTTTTCGTTGGTCCTCATCAGCTGCATACAACCTATAATTTTGTCATCAAGAAGCATATCATAAAAGTGTCATGGTCAGGTAAAACACCAGGACGACAAGGTAGCTGAAGTATAAGTATATATATATATATAAATGTCTCGTTAGACGGAAGTTTCTGGAAAATTAACTGTCAACTTTGTTGTTAGGATGGTAAAAAAATAGTAGCAGTTGTATAGTTAGATAAGAGAAGATCAAATTTGGTGTGCAAGAGGTCAGATGAAAAGGCGATGATGTAATATGGTGAGTAGAAATCATAAAGCCATAGGAGTCAAACAGAAGGAACCAGGCCATTGTGGCGTTGAAAAGGTAAGTTAATGAAGTCAGAAGACCAAGAGTTATTAAAGGATGAGTCACCAGGGTAACTGGAGTCCAATGACAGAATCCTTTTGGACACATAGGTCAGGTTTCACTCGTTTTATTGAGATAGCCTCAGCAAACCGAAGAAGACTTGAGCTGTTTTATCTGTTAATTATTTTGAATGATGCCAGTGCGCATACTCCGTATCCAGTGTCTATCAGGTGTTTGGTAATTGAAGAGCTCCTTGGTACATGTTCGTAGAATCTGACACTGGCTCTTCTTTCTGTTCTTCCAATGTAACTGCTCCTGCAGGTACATGTGATCGGTGTATACAGTTGGAGGTAACATTTGAGGGGTACTTGTCTATCTTTGACTGTACCATCGAGGGGGATGTTCGGAGCAGAGAGACTAGTTTTGCTGCAGGACACTTTCTGGACAGGGCTGCGCTTAATCTTTTATTTGTGATTCTCATAGTATCATCACCTTTGAAGTCGAGTTTGATGAAAAATGGCTTCTTGCTGACTGTAGGTTCATCAGGTTTCTTACGTTCATGCTTACCATATTTGTCAATGAAACTTTGTGGATAATAATTTTCTTTCAAGCAATTCTCAAGCAGCATTACTTCACTGTCTAATTTATCATGTGAACGTATTCCTGTCGCTTTGGAGAAAATCATTCGAACGGGTTCCAGTAGCTTAATGGTGAACGAGCTCGCTAGCTTTGTAACCAGAAGGTCTTGTTTCAAACCCAGGCGGTGAGCACGCACTGGTGAAGAGCCTCAAACTAGGACGAAATAGCTGTCCAGTACTCCCAGATTTTCCTATGGTTCTCTAACTGATGTCAGCTGATGATGAAATCGTGTCACCAAAAACCAAAAAAAATTGCGCAAAGAATATCCTTTTCGATAATTTCTTTTTCTGGCTCTACCATTATACATATGTTTTTATACGTAGGATATTCTAGAAGAGTTCTTTTTATTCCTTTGCGTTCCCAGTGGAACATAGGGCTTCAAGCTAGAGACTTGGAGTTTCGGTAGCAGTGGTGTTTATTTTTACAGGAAGAGGTTGCTAGCCTCATGCCCAACCTTCTCTCTTTGTCAGTTCTATTACTGGCTTAGCAAGGTTTGGAAGTGCGTCGGCCGGGGTTGAACCCCAGGCCACATGCCTGGTTGGCGATCATTCTACGGCTGTGCCACCGACGCACAAATTCTAGAATAGTAGTCAATAACAATACTGGTGTTTTTTAAATAATATCGATTTGTTAAGTAAGAAGAATGGAATTACAGTTCATTAAAAATGCATAAATTATAAGAAGCATAAAAATGTAATAGCAAATAGAATATCAAATAAAATTAATGAAATTTCCACAACAAATTGAGGATCATGAAAACCTTGACAACCAAGGTAAGGACAGTGCCTGAACCAGGTTATTTTGGATACCTAAGTTGGGTTTCTTTATGTGGATCCCAATGGCCTCAGCAGTATGTAGTAGGCGAACTCTTAAAGTGAAGTTAAGATTAGTTGCTATGCGGTAGATGACTTTGAAAGCCACCTTTACATCAATCTTATGTTCTGTATCTACTAGATTTGATAAAATAAAACTGTGAATGGAGTTTGTTTGTCCTTTAGTTAACCACGCAGAGTGATGTTCGGAAATCCGACGAGAAACACGCTTGATTGTACGGCCTACATAACTGGTTCCACAGGATCAGTGAAATTGGCACATACACATAGAGAAGGCGAAATGAGTCAGTTTATCTTTTACTCCTGAATGCAAAATAGGGATAATTTTGAAGATACAGCATAATTCACAGCAGTGAATGCTTTTTTTTATCGCATTTCTAAGGCGTTGTGTTAATATCTTGCTGATATTATCCCCAGGAACTGAAGTTGTAAGAATAAGGCCTTTTGTTATTCACGACTATTCTAGAATTTTCTATGTATATAAACATATATATATATATAATTGTGGATCCAGAAGTGGAAACCATCGAAGAGGATATTCTTTGCTCAATTTTTTTGCTTTTAAGATTAGACCAGTAGATCATAATTAGATACGTATATTAACGACCTGTGTGTGCAGTTGTGGGATTACGAACGACAATATCAAACTACAACTGTTCAACAAAGAGCCTTAATTTTTGTATTCTTTATCTCGTCTAATCGTCTGAGATGAAGACATTCACGCCGCCAATGCGCCTGACTCTCGTTTTGTAACGCAGAAAAGAAGGCCTGAGAAGAGATTTTAGTGTGGCGCGAACAGACAACATGGTCTAGAACAATTCTGTCAACAAATATGCAGAAGAGATTGAAGACGAGTGGTTTTGACGTAATTAATAGACCTTAGATACATACGCAACAGGCCTTGAAGTAGAAGGGTAATGGAAAATGATGAGTTGGGCCTGGGTCCAACCATGATATGGAGGAGATCATGTAAGGAGAGGAAGGAGATGGAAGCATATGGATAGTTGTAGAGCCATCTAAAGGTGACTATAGAGAAGAAAGTGCTTCTGAAGACCTATGTTCCACTGGGGACTCATAAGAAGATTAATAGTAGTAAATAAAGTGTATATATGTATATCTTAAAAATTGACTTATTCAACTAACAACCAATCACAGCAAAGATTTTACTTTTATCGTTATACAATAATCATAATATAGTATTACCACCATTACTAATGACAATACGAATGTACAAAATCACATACCTTTTGGATATTATAAAAGTTAATTAAAATATCTATTCTGTAAACTATTCATCTGAAAGAATAATAACAAGAGAATTAATTATTTCAGGTATCCTCAGGGTATTTATTCCCTTTATTAATTCAGTCATATTGCTATTAACTGTAGCCGTCCTGTTTTTGGTTGCTTCCATTTTTTTAATTTAGTAAAACAATCTAGTGTCAACAGTATCAATGATAATCAAAATGGTGACGATAAATAGAAAAGAAATGGCAGAAAGTAAGGAAGAGAGAAACAGAGAGAGAGTGAATAAGCGTAACGGTCATTTTTAATGAAAACAACAAAAATAATCGGAGTAAAACTATTTTTGCTCAATTAAGAATATTAAGAGATTTTCTTCTCTTTTATTTTTATTTGCTTGAATAATTTCGAATCATAACTGTATAAGGTTGATGATGAAGGTGAGTATATCTGTGTCTGTCTATCTATATGTCTGCCTGTCTATCTATCTATCTACCTGTCCGCCAATGTGTGTCTGTATGTGTATGAGTGTGTTCATGATTGACTTTTTTTCCTTTACATAACAGTTGACTGTTAAACGATTTAGCTAGCAGTTTTTTTTCCAGCAAGGGAGAGGCAGATTATCAGAGACAAGAATTTGTGAGATGACGAGAGTGTAAAAAGGCAATTCTACCTTTTGTGTCATCTATTACACACAGATAAATGGAGACATGGAAAGGCTTCTGTAGAAGTGAAAACGTTTCTTTTTGCCTATACATCAAATTTTCTGCATATACTCAATCAACCAGTTCATATATATACCTACATTTATATATAATCAATCATAAAGAAGTCGAATTCATTCATGCGCAACATAAAATCTTTTCGATATGGATGACAAATAATAATAATAGTAATAACAACCTTAAAATGGCATCAAACTTCATTTATGCATTGAAGAGCACATAGTTACCCACAAATACACGCACACAGTCAGACAGATACACATTTGTATGAAACTACCTAAAAATAACGATGTTTTCGATGTAAGTGATCCGATAAAAAGGCAGGCATCTTCGTCAGTGTACTCGTGGTTGTGTCTGCTTGCGTTTGTGTGTGCGTTAAGTGTCCGCTTAAGTCTTTCATCATCGGCAAAGAACACTAATCTCAAGGTGATAGATATCTCAATAAGAATTAATTAATTAATAACTCTATTACATGACAGATTACTTACTTACTTACTTCTTTATAAGATAAAGAGAGGGAATATTGAGTAAGCAAGCGTATATATATGCGCTTGGTGTCAAATTTAATTAAAAACTATTGAACTCATTCAATCTTTCTTTTACTGAATTACTTCTCAGATATATGTATGTATGTATGATAAAATGCTAATTGTCATTTTTACTTATTATAAATAAGTTAAGATTGATAAAGTATCTTTAATATTTGTATGTAGACGATATCTTTAATATTTATGGTCATATTTAGTGTATTTTATATAAACATATATAGGTGAAAAGACAATTATTGTGTGAGACAAAATCACTTCTAAGAGTATTATCCATACTACTGAAAAGGAAGAAAAGAAATAAAGTAGTCTGTTCAAGTGGTTACATATATTTCATTGAACTTTCACTTATTTTCCACCTCTCTCTCTCTGGGGTGTCATTCTTAAGATTTCATGAGAATGAACTCAAATGATGAAAAGTGCCTAGAACTACTTCAGTTACTTGAAGAGGTTAACACATCTTCACAGGATGTAGGGAAGAAATGGTGTGTAGAAATGTATATATATATATATGCCATAAAATAACACGAAAAACTGAAAATTTACAAGTTATGCTTACTGTGTTTTAAGTATTCAGTCTTATGCTTGAACACTTTTCCATTTTCCAAGGTTATAACTTTCCTTTTTAAATTATGATTGTTAATAAAGTGAAGGTATTAAGAAAACTAAAACAAAGAACTGGACATGGAGTGTAAGAATGGCAGATATTAACAGATCAGTGTTGAAGTTAAAGAATACTGATACTAAATTATTCTGATTGTAAAGTGAATGAGTGTAATGGGTTTGTTTCTTCATTTTTGAAAAAAATAAACTTCAAGTATGGATATTTGGTTATCAATTCTGATATTCTTGGTTATCTAACTGACTAACTGAGTTTCAGTAAAGGACGCTGTATTAAAGTACAGTCATTCAAATTGCTACACTGCATGTGGTAAACAAAGATGGAGAAAAACAAGGAGAATCTAAAAAAACTATTACATGCAGAAATATACTAGAAGAAGAACATTAACATGGAAAAACATAAGGGTTAAATGGATTTAGGAGATCTCAAAAAGTGAATGGATATGCATCACTGGCAATGATTTCGAACCATATCACCGAAATAGTCTCCAGCTATTGGTTCTTATTGCCCTGAGGACCCCAACCAGGCAATCTACACCTCCCTACGTGACTCAAACCAACTGTGAAAGATCTGATGGAATGATGCCACGTTTTGGTTTAATAACCTAAATGTTTTCCAAATTAATCCTATGTCAGCTAAGACTGCTGGACGAGAAAGGTGTTGGCTCCGCATGCACAACGCGTGTCCTAGAAACCTCAGTCTATGTAAGTGCATGCCCTCATCACTTGACTTCCCTTTCTTACCTAGCACTATACGGATAACCTCAATAATACTCACTGCACTATGTTATTCCACACGGGAGACAGAACGTAAATATCTGTGATCTGCTTTTCGTGTGAAAATCACTGTTTAATTTTAAAAACTTTGAAAACTTGACGATGGTAATTCAAGTGGCAATTCAAAATTTACAGTTTCTTTAACTTTAAACGTATATGTATGTATGTATGTATGTATGTATAAATCATTGTCCACAGAAAATGTCATTAACGAAACAGATATTAGCATAATAGTGCCTTTGATAACCAAGTGGTATATAAGGTATCAAGCTCGAACTTTAGAGCTTCACTAGCTGTAGATCTTTTTAATGGATGGAGCTGCTGGTTTCAAGTCCAATTCCGCCTCTTTACAGGGCTTAATGTCGGATAAGCAAAGTTTAGTTGTGCGTCAACAGGGAGTCCAGCTCACACCACCGTCGAACCCCTGAGTTTAATCATCAGAAACTGCTCAGAGATAAACCCTAAATGAAATCGTTCTAGAGATAGGACACTCTACTTCTTGGCCTACTTTTCCCCTTTATTCTTTCTGAATATTGACGTGTTTCAACTGATTAATACTCTAGCGTGCGCAAAATAGCAACAGTGATTTAACTGACGACTAGGTTTTGAAAGAAGGTTGATTTGATGTCACACATTATTATTATTATTGTTCCCTTGGGTTCCTAGTGAAACATAGGGCTTCAACTGCACGCCTCCACTTGCTTCTGTCTTCTGCTGTACTTTCCACCTGCATACTTTTTAGTCCATACCGTTTCAGCTCCTCTTCACACGATCTCCTCCATGTCACCCTTGGACGTCCCACTCGCCGCTTCCCTTTCGGGTTCCACTCGAGCCATGGCCTGACGAGCGATGTCACCCAGCAGCTTCCTCAGCGAGTGTCCAATCCATCTCCTGCATATTTGTTGGGCGATTGGTTCTTGTTTTGTTTGTTCCCATAGCTTCTTGTTTGTGATTCTTTCCGGCCATCTGATATTCGGTATAGAGCAAAGACAGTTGTTGATAAAGGTCTGCAACAGGCTGTTGGAAATATTCTTTTTGACCTGCCAAGTTTCTGATCCGTATAGAAGAAATGACTGACTTGACGTATGTATTGAAAATCCGAATTTTGTTGTTGATGCTGAGTGACGAAGATTTCCAGATTGGTTTCAGGTTGATGAATGTGTTTCTCGCCTTCCCGATTCTCGATTTGACATCCTCGTCCATTCCTCCTGTGGTTGAGATAATGCTCCATAGATAAGTGAATGAAGTAACCTCTTTCAAATCCCTCCCTTTGATGGTAAGTAAATTTATGTATTCTAACTGGTCTTCATTACAATCTATGAATTAGATCAGAAATACGGTTGCTTCAGTTAAAATTCCACAGATAACGTCAGTATCCCTAAAAATTCAGATTCCCTTTCATAATGTTTTGCGAGAAATGCGAAACCTAGGTTAAGGTAAGTGTGCTTACGGCTAACACCTGTCTATATCTCTCTTCCCTCTACAGTGCAATATAACGTATAATATTGTTGTGCAGATTGACCTAGTGACCAAGTAACACACTTGACAAGCAAATTTCAGCAAGTAAACTAAGGAACAAGCAACTATATTTCATACCACCTAGAGACCAACTTCTTTATATGAATCAGTAGCATAATATGTGAGTCATGATGTGAATAGCATGGTAGTGAATTCTCTACCTTCAATACCGACTAACTTATGTTTGAATCGTCGAGTAAGCAAAAAGAGGCCTACTTCAATGTCAGCAAAAATAAACTTGATTCATGCACAGCTTTTTGTCACTCGTCACTAGTACTCACTAATCAGTTATGTCATTGCAAAATATTCATCATAGTGTTGATCACTTTTACTATACTAGAATATTTCACAATGAAATTTACTCATCACTAGTCTTATGCGTTATTCTTTGATACTTACATGGGTCTTAGCAGAAGCTTTTGCAAAATATCTTTTCTTTACGACGGTTGATTTTCATGTCATGCAGTCCTAGGATTCGTTGGTATAAAATGGCTAGAGGCAATCGACAGGAAGCCTTGCTTGACCTAGGTTTCGTGCTAGTTGGCACTCACCACTCAGCAAGGCGTATCTGAAACTTTGAAGGAACTCATACCCCTTCTGAGATTTGAACCCGAGTCACCCAGTGAACACTGCAGTCAGAGGCGTTACTACTGAGCTATTCAGGCTCGCAAATGACTTCCTGTAAGACTGATTATATTGGATATTTTTGATTGGACACTAGTCAGTAACTAGTGTAATGTGTCTAGTCCTAGACCTATCATTGTACTAGTTACTGACTACTGTCCAATCGAAAGTAGTCCTAGGATTCACTTATCCAGATGTTTTAAGAATTTATTGTATCTGCTTTCTCAATTTTTTAATTTGTCAATTAAGGTTGTATTTCTTAAGAATATGTTGTTTGGCGGGATAATGATGAGACTTTGGAATACAGTATAATGAGTCTGCTAGTGAAGTTCTTGTCATTGAGCTAACAGAATCCACATTGCATTTAATTGTGTTTAGTCTTAAACTTTGAGGAACATTATGGTGCCTATAAAAATCCTTTTGTCTTCTAACTTATGTATAACATAACCTGATAGTCTTCGACAGAATCACACATTCCCGAATGTAAAGCCGGTTAAAATATGTTTCTAGTACTCCCTGGATTTTATCCTCGTCTAGTTTACTAGTTTGCTAGTTTTCTGGCAGGTCTTGAGCTCAGAAAACCAATGCAATCGCTAAATAAACTTCAAAGTACAAGAAAAATATCGGTGAGATGAAATGACACGAACTGGTGAAAGCCTTCGGCAAGCTAGTCGGTGTAAGTTTCTTGTTTCGATAGAAGTAAAAATAAACATTGGGACTCCTTAAATTTCACTGCTTCCTCAATCTGGAGTGGATTCGAAAAGTAGGCAACTTTGAAGTCAGATAAGTCTTCGTGAACCAGACATTTTTACAGTTATTTCAGCATACCGAATGCATTAAGCATTAAGAATTATTACAACGAATTTAAGATTCCTAAATATAGGAATTACTCATTCTAATTTGCCAATAATGATGTTGTAAAAACTGACAGTGAGGTAAAGGGGAGATAAAATTAAAAGGAAAAGGAGGAAACTTAGAACTATTCGAAAGTCAATCAAGAGTATTTGAAAGGTTTTCTTAAAAGCACCAAATTACTTGTCACGTATCTTCATCTTAGCAACACGATCTGTTTTATTGTACTATATTTGCTGTCATTATAATAACCATATCAGTTA
Source organism: Trichobilharzia szidati (assembly GCA_944472155.2). Classification (NCBI taxonomy): domain Eukaryota; kingdom Metazoa; phylum Platyhelminthes; class Trematoda; order Strigeidida; family Schistosomatidae; genus Trichobilharzia; species Trichobilharzia szidati. The sequence goes on from OX235272.1 coordinate 76,325,780, forward strand.
GATAAGTCGTTCAATATATCTTAATGATGAGATTTTCGGATAGAGTAAAGAACTAGATCAGGGATTTCCATGCCATTGGATCCATTTTGTGCTGCTTATAACTGTTGACAAGTAAGATAGGTAAGTTAAGGGTATATCATAGCAAGAATGTACAAATGTCGGTGTATTAAACATTATTCCATAGGTTGTCCAGTCTTGAAATTTAGTGTCTGAATACTGAAAACAATAAACAGAATGTGAATGCCAGTCAATGCAATGATATGACTTCCTTTTCACTCTGGCTAGCAAGCACTACTAGTTGATATAAGCAATTTCCAACTACTCATATCAGTTAGTAGTATATACCACTTTTATTTCTGATAATAAATCAAAAGAAACTATCTACTGTGAAATGTCAGAATGAAGACCAATTTAAGCAAAACCGTTGTTTATATCAGAGCACAAAAGAAAAAAATGAGTACGTGTTAACAGAAAGCCTCTTTGCTTAGCACTACAATTCAAAGGTGATACATCAAGTGAAATAATAACCAACAAGTTAAGAAAATCGATTCGAAGAACATTTAAGGCCAGTAAGCAGCGACTTATATTTTTCCACATATTCGGTTGTGATTACAAAACTGAAAGACAAAGTGCCTAGGTTGGCTGCATCATACTGCATCTTTCAATTCAACCAATCCCTTATTATTATATTATTATTATTCCCTTGGGTTCCCAGCGGAACATACGGCTTCAACAACACATCTCCAATTTGTTCTATTTTCTGACATCCTCCTCACCTGGGTCCATGATTGCCCATAATCTGTCATCTCCTCCTCCCCAAACGATCTCTTCTATGTTATCTTTATACTGACGACCCATTCCTCCCTTCCCACTAGGATTCCACTCGAGAGGTGGTTTGGAGCGCGATGTCATTGACGGTCTCCTCAACGTATGAACGACTCATCTCCATTTTCTCTTACATATTTGTTGAGAGATCGGCTCTTGGTTGGTTTGTTCGCGACCAGAGTTTCTTGTTACTAATTCTTTCTGGCAATTTGATCTTCAGTATGGATCGAAGGCAGCTGTTGATGAAAGTCTGCAACCTGTTGTAAATCTTTACCGTGACACGCAGTGCAAGTTTCTGACCTGTGTAGAAGAACCGACTTCACATTAGTTTTGAAAATACGAATCTTGTTCCTTAAACTGAGTGCAGAAGATTTCCAAACGTGTTTCAGATTGATGAAGGCTCATGTCGCCTTTCCAATTCTGACTTTGACATCTTCACCCGTTCCGATGTTGTTAAAACCATCAGTAGTTCTATATTAGACCACCACATCCAGATAGGCCACACAGCTAGCCACACTGAAGAGTCTCTATCATCTGTTGGGTATCGAATAAATTATCAAACACTTTTAGATACCTAGTGCGTTGGTGGCGCGGTGGTAGAATGTTCGCCTATCAAACAAGTGGTTCGGGGTTCGAGTCCCAGCCGGCGCACTCCTTTGCCTCGCTAAGCCAGTAATAACAATGATAAAGAAGAAAGGTTGGGCATAAGGCTAGCAACCCCCTGTAAATATTAACACCATTCCTAAGAAAACGTTCCACTGGGAACGTGGAGGAATAAAATAAATATGATAATAATAACAATAATCTAGATACCGAACAGTTCAGACAGCATGCGTCATCTCAATCCGTTTAAATCAATCTGAGCTCCAAGTACAAAACAAACACGTTCACCTACTATTGGTACACTGGCCTGTTGTCGAACCTACAAACTCATAAATTCTACATTACTTTCCTCAGTTTATCTGATATTCAGTCTACTGTTTTATTAACGCATATCATTCCCATCTTAGTGATGCTTTTGAACTGTAATCTTTCGATTCTACTGATTCAGTGAAATTTAAAACAGCATTATTATCGTTGTATTATTGTTCCCTTGGGTTCCTAGTGGAACATAGGGCTTCAACTACACGTCTCCACTTGCTTCTGTCTTCTGCTGTACTTTTCACCTGCATCCATGTTATTCCAAACTGTTTCATTTCCTCATCACACGATCTTCTCCATGTCACCCTTGGACGTCCCACTCGCCGCTTCCCTTTCGGGTTCCACTCGAGCACTGGCCTGACGCGCGATGTCACCCAACGGCCTCCTCAGCGAGTGTCAAATCCATCTCCACTTTCTCCTGCATATTTGTTGGGCGATTGGTTCCTGTTTTGTTTGTTCCCATAGTTTCTTGTTGGTGATTCTTTCCGGCCATCTAATCTTCAGTATGGAGCGAAGACAGTTGTTGATAAAGGTCTGCAACAGGCTGTTGGAAATATTCTTTTTGACCCGCCAAGTTTCTGATCCGTATAGAAGAACTGACTGACTTGACGTTTGTATTGAAAATCCGAATTTTGTTGTTGATGCTGAGTGACGAAGATTTCCAGATTGGTTTCAGGTTGATGAATGTGTTTCTCGCCTTCCCGATTCTCAATTTGACATCCTCGTCCGTTCCTCCTGTAGTTGAGACAATGCTCCCTAGATAAGTGAATGAAGTAACCTCTTTCAAATCCCTCCCGTTGATGGTGATTGGCGCTGGATGTTGCTGCTGCTGTTGTTTTTGCTGGTTGGTTATTTTCATAACCTCCGTCTTGTCTTTGTTCACCTGGAGTCCTGTCTTTGCTGCTTCTTCGACCAGTTTGTCGGTTTTCGCTTGTAAGTCTTCGATTTTGTGTGACATCAAACATAAATCATCCGCGAAATCTAGGCCTTTTAGGTTCTTCACGTCGGTCCGGGATATCCCTGTCTTCTCGTTTCCCACTGTCTGACGCATAATCCAGTCCACCACAATTAGGAATATCATTGGTGATAATAATCACCCTTGTCTGACTCCTGAGTCTATCTGGTTAATAATCATGATTCTTTAATTATTATGATCATATAAATGTAGAAGCCGATGACGAATTTATCGAAAAGAATATTCTTTGTTTATTATTCAGTCTTTTTTAGCTTTTAATGCACATCTTCAGTCCATAAGTACATCAGCTAAATATGAGAAAGTAGAATGCAGATGTATCAAACACCTTGAAAATTTCATTTCTCCTAAATAAATTCATTAACACTTTGATACTTTCGATTCCTACAAAGAAGAGGAAGGAGAATTTCAAATATTTTACAAAATATATTTTTGTCATCCCCAATGATGATACTAGCATCATATATATCCCAAAATTAATTCTTATTGGTTAGTAACATCAATTTCTTGTTTCTCAGTCTCCATTTTTTCTTTTTTCTTCGGATTTATTTCTCATCTCTCATCTCTTCTCGTCTCTTATTTCATTCATTTTTATGTCTTGTCTTTTCAGTAACTACCTTTTTTCCATCAATTCTTCTCTTACTCGGTCTGATCTCTAGTAAGGAATCAATCAACTCACAAATAGATATGAGATAGTAGTAGTCAGCTAAGGAAAATAAGGGAAATATGAAGTTTAACAGGGAAAGATAGTTTTAATAAATGTATAAAAAGGGGAGGAATTATGCATCCTATCTTCTATGATGAAGAAGAAGAAGGGATGAGAGGAAGAAAAGTTGTTTTCTTTGCCTTTTAAGAGGGAGGAAAATATTCCCCTCAATGATAGACAGTCTCTAGATAGTTGAGTTGAGATGTTGGTAAAATTTACAATTAGTCTTTAGGAGAAAGGCAAGAAAGAAAGAAAGAATAGATGAAATACGCTGGAAAAGAAATTCTTTTTATAATACCTAATGGGAAGATAAGCTGTTAACTATTTAGCCATTGAATACCATAACTGGATGATTTAAACAATATTCAATTGAACATTGAATTCAACATTATTTACTTGTAAAACAACTAGTAATCTACCATGAGTAATACGAATTCGGCTTCTTCTTCTTCGTCTTCAGTCGACATAAACTATAATAATAATTATTCCTTAGCGAATAATTTTAAAACTGTTTGGCCTACACCATTGATTATACCGCCACCATGGGTACTTTTACGTATATTTCGAGAACAATCATGCTATTTAAAACAAATATGTAAGAGTGATAATTTACAAGGAAAGATTGATACAGAGAAACAAATATTCCCTCATTTCAAGTGAGTATTTTATTGAATGACTTCAATTTTTGCCTTTTAAAAATATTCATGCAATCTACTTATCATTTGTAGTCACTGATGCTGTATTCATGGGGTTTAAACATGGTAGTCTAGTCGTTGACTTCAAGATTTATCCCTTATATAATGCAGTGATAACACGTAACGATGTGTTACTTTGTTTGGATATGAGGTATTACTGCTGCAAGTGTGATGTTGGTTAGGCTGTAAGCGAGTACGTACTCTTGACTACTTCTGGCATTTCAAGTTTGTGGTGAGTTGCATTTATTTTCAAAGTACCCGAACTCTCCACCTGAACTATCGATACGATAAGCGTATTAATGGAAAGGAATTCGAATTCCATAAGTGAATACATTTCTTTGGTAAAATCACACAATGATATAGAGTATTATTTACTGATAACGTTTCGTGCATAACTTATTACTCATAATCATATCAAGGTACTTACATAACTTTGAAATTCGTTTAAATAATTCCATTTTTTCTTATCCTGTGATTTTATTGGTAGTAATATTTTCCAAATCTCTGGTATTGGCCTAGTGTCATTCCTCGTTTACATGTTACATGTTGATCCCGTAAACAGACGTCTAGGGGTCAATCATTTCCTTCACCTACCTATGTTACTTTTCAGAATTATAACTGTGTCCCTCACCAACGTGTGTTAATGAATGCATTGCGATATCTGATTTTTCTCTCTAAATTATTCATCTTCGTGTGGACAGTCACCCTACACCTAACTAAATTCTTTTGTCAGGATAATCTGACTACCCACGATGTACTGGTTTGACTTATGTGGTTGACATAATTGACGATAACAACTGAATCACTGACTCTTTGATTGTCGAACTGACGGCAAACGTTTACAATAGGTGTGATGCAACACCAATACCAGAGATTTGGAAAATATTACTACTAATGAAACTAAACAATAAGTAGTGGAAATATGTAGATGAATTTTGAAAGTTATGCGAATGCCCTATACTTGATTATGAACAATAAGTTGTGCTCGAAACGTCAACAGTAAATAATGCCGTTCCATTGTGTACTTTTATCAGATAAACTCATTCTTTTATGGGATTATACTCTATTACAGTGCCTGAGTTCTCTTCTTATAATTTAAAAATTAGTAGGAGTATGATTTATCCCATGAATTTCATGTTTTATGACACAAAAATGACAACTTAGGGAAAGTTGTGTTTGAAAATAAAAACCCGATGAGTTCTTTTAGAATTCTAATAGGAATTAGAAAATGTCTTTTTGATAACACCATACCAAAGGGAAAGGTAACATACAGTAAAGCTTCATGTTACTGATAACAATCAAAATAATCTCAATAATTATCATTCCCTTGAGTTCGGAGTGGAACATATGGCTTCAACAGCACATCTCCATTTTCTCCAGTCCTTTTCATCTGACTGCACGATTGCCCACAGGCTTTTACCTCCTCGCCACATGATATACTCCATGTCAACTTCGAATCAAAGTTCAACTTGTCATTTTCCACTAGGATTCCACTCGACGGCCTCGCACGCGATTCCCCTCAAAGCTCTCCTCAACATGTGTGCGATCCCTCTCCATCTCCATGATTGTCCAATCAAATTAATAAATAGTATAGGCAGTTTTGAACAAAATAATTCATTTTACATACTGTTTCACAAAACGTTTTTTTCATAATCTTCAAAAACGAAGCATACAATTGATTATATATCCAGTTAAAACTTCTTAATAGAAGATATTAGTTAATTCTGTCTACAGCATAAGTGGAGATCATTTTGATCACATAAAATTGCTACTTTGTGGAATAATAAAGTGAAACGTCTCATTTTGTTTTCTACTCTACGCTGACCTGTATTCCAGTTTCCTGTTAGTTTTATGCACTTGTAATGTTGTATAAATGAACAAGTTCACCCTGTGAAATAATAGAGATGTGTGTTTCAGGTAGATGACTATGATTCAGTTGTATTCCCTGAACTGGTTGACTCAGTTGCGAAGCTTTCATTATCCTTATTTTATTTATTCTTTCAAGTTCCCAGTGGAACAAGCTAGAGATTGGAAGCTTCTTTAGGAGTGGCGATTATTTTTAGAGGATGGGGTTGCTAGCCTCATGCCCAACCTTCCGTCTTTACCAGTCTTATTACTGGCTTAGCGAGGCTCAAACTCCGAGCCACATGCGTGTTGTCTGAGCATTCTACCGCTGTGCCACCGACGCGATTATCCTCCCATTATCTTTCTAGACAGTATCAAATTTCCAGCTAATAAAGAATAAAACACATGACTAAAACGTCCAAATTCCAAGTCAATACAAATGTAAACTAACAATCAATCAAGACAAAAGTTGTCCGGCAATACAAAACAATATCGTCATTGATGGAGAATTGAAATAAGTTCACTTTATATTGAAGTTTGAACTGAAGCGATGTTGTCTAAAAGGATGACGTAAGCTTCGAAATGAAGTTAACCAGCTCAGTGAACACAATCAGATGAAAATATTCACTCTTTATTACTATTAGTAAGACCAATCTGAAGCTTGGTATCATCTGTGATGGATATTTCTTACACTTAATTAATTTCCCCGAAAATTCAGTCATTTTTAACAGGAAATAATAGAGTTTCTAGGCACTAAACTATGTGAAAATCACTGTCGTTTCAAGGACAGTGACAACATCCAGATTGTTTGATGTATTAATCATCAGGGATATGAACGTGTTGTACATTTGACAGATAATTAGCTTGGGAAGCTGGCAACCTTGTTATTAAAAGTACCTTTAAAACCAAGTCGTATAGGTTACGTCATATTGGTAAGCATCATCAGAAATAAAAGTCAGTTGTCAGTAACTCTAAGTTTTTGACTTGAAACTTCGAAAATTCCATGGTTAATCTTTGTTATAATTGACTGACTGATCAGCTAGTTGGTAAAAAAGTGGGTATTTTATTCCATGTAAGAATACTTGGAATGAATTAACGTATAACTTGTATGAAGTATCATAATACAGTGGTTGTATCAGAGAAGTCCTTATCGGTATTATTCTAAATGAACTCATTTGATTTGTCATTCATATTAATACAACTAATAACAATAAAATAAAAAAGATTTTACTTTTGCATAATTTACTTATTCGTCATTTGGTAATGAAGATATTATACTAATGCACTTCTAGTTAATCCTTTAAATATTCTTCCTTCCTCTCAAGTCCTAAGTATCATTTTCAAGTATTGGTTTTGTAGGGAATTTGGTTTGATTGGTTGGTGGATTTCTTCATGAGCTGAAATCGGTTAGAGAATCATTGGAAAACCCGGGAGTACTGGACAATTGTCTCATCCTAGTTTGGGACTCTTCATCAGTGAGCATCCACTGCAGGGGTTCGAACCCAGGACCTACTGGTTACAAGGCCGGCGAGCTCGTAGATAATTAAGCCACTGCGACCCGATCCAATTGCTAGCCCATGAATTCTAACTTTTGCCAATTCATGAGAAAGCGTGACCGATTCGCAATGTCTGCATCTATGAGTTACTGCCTCACTTTCAACCTGCTGTACCCTACTGGTCACGGCTTCCCCTTGGAACTCCAGCTTATCTGTTTGAATAGCGCCAGTTGAACAGCCCCAAACTAGGACGAAACAGCTGTCCAGTACTCTCAGGTTTTCCAGTGATTCTCTAACTGATGTCAGCTCATGATGAAATCCTCCAACCAGTCCTTAGTATCATGTATAATGACCAAAACAGAAGTATTTCGATGTGAATAGTGGGAATCAAACGAGACGTGAATCTGTATAACTATCCAAACTTCCACGAGTAACTTACAATTAGAAACTATATTCCTGCAGTATTAAAAAACAGACAATATGATATGATAGAATTTGTGGTACTATTCAACAGTAATAATTTATATCAGAAATATAAAACTACTCCAACAATGACGTCAAGCATCCAAAATGAGCTCAGAAGTTTCTCAGGTACAAAATACGTACTGTGCAACAAAAACGAATTGACCAAACACGATTTTTTATTACATGAAGATGAATAAGAATGTTCGCAACAAGGTGAGATCAAAACGCTGTCTACTAGAATCAAATAGAATAGAACACCTTTCCTGCAGACATTCTAAGGTTAATCAATTGCTTCACAGTGTAACCTTGACTTCATTCAAACAAAATTACAATCGTAAAACAGTGCACTGTTATAAACAATATCACACGACAGAAAAATAGAAGCATTGAAAATTAGGATTAACCGAAAATAAAGACAAATGATAAGGATTAGGTCAAAAGGAGATATTCGAGTGTTAGAATGATGTACAGGTCAGGAAAAAAGGGTGGTAACTGCAAAATCAGCTGAAACATTCAAATAAGTATTTCAAATAGACTGTTCATGGGATGACTTTCAAGTCAGTAATTTTGCCGCACTATAAAGATTCAAATATCCAATTAATATTTCTGATTGAACACTAGTCAGTAACTAGTTTTGGACACGCACTCAAAATGTCCAATTCTCTTTTGATAATAAAATATGTCGTCAAAAAGATGGTATAGCTATGGGATCACCACTGGGCCTGTTACTTGCAGATTTCTTTATGTCAATACTAGAGAAAACAAACCTAAAGAAACTAATTGAATTGAAGAAAGCAGTAAGACAAGGCTATCTGCTATCACCGATGATATTCCTCACTGTGGTGGACCTGATTATGAGACAGATCATGGAGGGGGAAAAGATAGGAATGTGTTAGGTCAAAAAGAAGACTGCAAAAGATTTGGACTTCGTGGGCGATTTATGTTTAATATCACGCAAACTCGAAGACTTATCCACGAAAACTAACAAGTTGTCAGGAGAGGCAGGCAGCGAAGACAGGACTCCAAATGAACGTGGAGAAGGCAGAGATAATGAGGATAGCTGACCAGCCACCACCATTCACTATCAGTGGGTTAAATCTAAAAAAATGTCGTATCTTTTAAGAAACTACTATGAAAGAGATTTGCAGAAGATGGGAAGGAAAAACACTAAGAAGATTGTTGAGTGAGGTGAAATGCCAGGCCCTCGAGAAGAACATGAATTACGAAGCAACGAGTTGGGCGTTCAACGGTCAAATGAGGTAGATCATTTGAAGAGGAAATAAAGGTTTGTGGACAGTCGTGGAGGCAACAGAAAGCTATGACAGAGAACCATGTGCAATGGAGACATCCTGCTGAAGCCATGTGTTCCATCTGGAATGAAAAGATTGAGTGATAATAATGATACCGTCAGTTTCTAGTCTCCGTATGTATTTTGTGGTAAATACCCACCAGGACATTAGAGACAGAACATGAGGTTCGGTTCTCTTTTGTCTCTCTGTATATATATATATATATATATATATATATAAATATAATTTATGTTCATATATTAGTGGTAATTAACACATTTTGACAATATTATTTTTCTGCTTTTACATTTTTAGTGATATGAAGAACAATGACAATCATTTCAATGAACTCTATAAAACATCATCTATTACTGGTAGAAGAACAAATATTTTAACTTCATCTCATTTCCTTCAGAATGCTTTACCATATTATTCTACAAATGTAACTGACACAACACAAAGCATAGTAAACTTTACAAAAAGAAATGATACTGAAAAATTCTCTAAAGAAATGATTAACAGTGCTAATAAAACTGATAGAGAACGCGGCTACACTTGTCCACAATGCTCAAAATGTTTTACTTCAAATTCTGGACTGAAACAACACATGCACATTCATGCATCATACAAACCATTCACGTGTCAGGTTTGTTATCCCCTTGTTGTATTTGCAGTTTGAGGAATGCAAACACATGGTTTCTAAAAATTGCTTGTAGGGATTTGAGTGACTTCAAGTTTGATGATGAACTGAATTCTGTTAGACAACCACTGAAAACGAAAAACTACTGGCTAGGTGTTTCGTCCTAGTTTTGAACTTTTCAGGAGTACGCACCCATAACTCCGTTAGTGCTTGAGCCCAGGACTTTCGATTTAAGGATCCAATCCATCGACTGTTTGACCACTGGGATGGAATACAATGGCCCATCAATTCTATTTTCCCCTTAGTTGCGATCGCAAGTAAATATCTCTTCAAGTCTGACTTGGTGGACCTCGCTGGTCGTGACTTCCTGCTAAAACTTTGGGCAATTTTACCCTGTAGTCAATCACCAGTCAGGACTAAGCTGCATTTCAAGCACTGGTTTGCAAGGATTTGAATTATTTCAATATTGACCATGGCCACGTGTGCTTACTGTTGAATAGCCCCAAACAGGGACAAAACAGCTATTCGGTACTCCCTGTTTTTCAATTCTCCTTTGAATGAAGTCAATTTGTGGTGAAACTTGAAATTGGTTTTAACTTGGACTGTTATTTAGAATGTGAATTCAGAACATAATTCTTTAATAGTTCTTTTGATTACTGTAAATGCTTATCGTATTTCAGCTTTGTAGCCAATCGGCATAATTAATATTAATAGGAATATTATTAGATTTATCAGGAGAAGCAGTGATATCAGTAGCACTGATCCTGACTGTTTATTTGAAATTCTAAGCATGATTTTACTGTATCTGAATCAGAATTGGAGAATTGATTGACGACATAAGTAAATATAACCTCTCACGCTAACTTATACTGTTCAATGGTCAGAAAAAGATGGCCGTTTTGGGATGGGGACTATTAGTGGCGTTAGAAATGTCATTCAAACTGTTTAAGTTCTGGATAGCTCAGTGGGCATAGAATCAAATTGATTATGATTAAATATTAGTCTTCACTTCAGTAAAGAATGGAATATAGATCTTTAACAGCATATCTCCATTTTGTTCTATTCTCTGAGATTTTCTTCAACTGACTCCACGATTGCTTGTAAGCTTCTATCTACTCTTCACACGATCTCCTCTACTTCATCCCCAAACCTACTTCCAACTCACCGTTTCACATTCGGGTTCCACTCGACGACCTGGCGCGCAGTGTTAATCAACCATCTCCATTTTTCTCCACCTATTTGTTGAACAATCGGCTCTTGGCTAGTTCATTCACGGAGTTATTTGTGACTAATTCTTCCTGACCTTCTAATCTTCAGTATGCAAAGAAGGCAGCTGTTGATAATGTCTGCAGCCTTTTGGAAATTCTTTTTGTGACAGGAGTGCCAGGCTTTTGACCAATATCGAAGGACTGACTGACTTAACATTGGTGTTGAAAATCTGAATTTGGTTCTTCATGCTGTGTGTATCAGATTTCCAAGCTGATTTCAGAGTGATGAATGTCTGATTCTGGATTCGACAACCTCACTCGTTTCGCCTGTAACTGAAACGATGATGCCGAGATAAGTGGAGGAAGGGACCTAAGTCAAACGTCTCCCCTTGATAATGATTGGTGCTTGTCATTGTTATTGGTCGGTTATCTTTATCACCTCCATTTTCTGTATGTTTATTTGAAGTCTTCTACCTTTGCTGCCTTCTTCTTCTGCCAGTTGTTTTGGTTTTCGGCTGTAAGTCTTAAAGTTTCTGTGACATTAGACATAGATCGTCTGCGAATTCTAGATCTTCTAGTGTCTTCCTATCAGCCGAATATATTCCTGACTTCTAGCTCCCTACAGTATTCCATATAATGTAGTCCACTACAACTAAGAATGTCATCGGTAACATTAGCTAGACAGCCTTGTCTTACTCCTGTCTTCATTACAGATGTTTCGCTGAATTTTCCGTTGTGGATTATTTGACACGTACCACTGCTATGCAGCTGTTGCACGAGCAAATAAAGTATAATTATATTTCAACAGTTTAAACACAATCATAACTTTTTTGTTTTCGGTAATATTTCGAGCAGAATTACTTCCCATGATCCCACCAACTGTTGTATGAGATTGATAAATGTTAGTTAACCCGTAAACTTGTCACTGACTTTTTACAGTTATATCATCTTGAGTAATTGGTTAATATTGTGTAAGCTTTCATAGCTAGTCATCCGCGTTGCGTCATTACACCAAGTAATCTCGTCAGCATTTAATTCAGTCTTCTTTCAGAAACGATTTCTTGATAAAGTATTGTGTAGTCTGCGCTATTCTTGTAGATCGATTTAAACCTAAAAGGTTTATACTAATCGAATTAATAAATATGAACCCTTTAACAATACTCTAGATAGAGAATTAATCAATAAACATGATATTCAACTGTATAAGAGAAATAATAATACTTTCTGCTTAGCTAAGTTATCTACATTAAAGATGGGTATAGCGACACATAGCTTTGTTTCAGTTCACTTTTCAAAGCTATATATGACGCAGGTAAATAAACACTAGACGAATAAAGTGTAGATATTGAAGCAACCTGTTGATTAGTGCCATTACACTTTATCATTATTACTCTAACGAACTTCAGTGTTTCAATGGGTTGTGTGACGTATAGATGACTGTGAAGGCGACAAGAATGGCAAGTCAGATTTAGTAGTGTGTTATCACTAAGTATTGTGGACATTAGGAAAAGCCTCTAGGTACCGTATTCTATAAACAGCAGAAGCCAATGCAATTCGTTTAAAACAACGGGAGCTTTGCATACAAAACAAACAGTTCCAACCATTGCTGTCTCCCCGGACTGATTTATAACCAACAGATTCATAATTTTTATATTATTTTTCTTAATTTATCTGGTAGTCAATAAAGTTATAGTTATAGTGGTGCGTATTATGAATTGCAGATGCTTTTAAACTGTAATCTATCGATATGATTGACTCAATGTTATTTGAAACTTTAATGTTGTTGATAACAATAACTCTTTAATTACTATGGATATATAATTGTGGAACTTGATAAAGTTTACTTTGTCGTTTTTAGCTATAAGTAATTCTTTATAATCATTAATTTATTCCTTTGAGTTTAGAATGGAACATAGGACTTCAGGCTTGAGCTTCAGAGTTTCAGTAGCAGTGGACATTTTACTTTTGCTAGTTGGGGGTGCCCAATCCCCTCTCTTTACAAGGCTTAATAGCAGTCTAGCGAGGTGTAGAAATGCGTCAGCCGAGGTCGAATCCCGGGCCAAGTGGGTGGTTGGCGAGCATTCTACTACTAAACCGCTGACTCGTAAATAGGCTAGGACGCTCGTCGACCGTGCACATGGTTCGGGTTTCAATCTCCGGCAGACGCACACCTGATATCAGTGCTAAATTTGAGCTACCGATATCACGTGCTGAAAATTCCATACTTGTATCAAAAATACTGTGTTGAATGAAACTATAATGAAATAAAATAAGTTAAGAAGAGTTAATCGAAAAGAATACTCTTTGTTGCTTTAAAAAATATATCATAAATCTTGCGTTGATTTCACAACATATAATATGACAGCATCCATTCTATTTCAGGTATGCTTTCTTCGTCGATGTCTACTACATACTAGATTCCTCTGAGAGTTATAATCTTCATGCATTTCTATGTTAAATGGCTTTCTCGCTTCTCCAAAGACACTACCCTATATACTACTTATAAGTAGCATACATTATAACTGGTGTAGGCAACACTTTAGAAAAACTGCCAGCAAAATACGCTACAGTGATGCGAATTCATTGACGCACTTAAGATCGTTGTCTCTCACTCATTTATTCGTCAGTCTGCCTGAATCACTACCCGACTAAGTTCATCAGTCAAAACCTACTGTCACGCACAATTTCCAACATGGTTTCAACCTACTGCTAGGAATGTTTTCAAGGAAAAGGGAGAAAAACTAGGCGGAATAATGCAGCATCGGTTTGGATGAAACAGTATTGCTTCAATTGACACATTACCGAAGATTATATTACCTGAAGATGTTGCGCATAGAGTAAATGTCTTACATAAAACAAGCTGGAAACTCTGTACTGCTTAAAACGAACTTTTCACAAAAAAGCCATTATTATTATTAAAAATTATTATTATTCAGCACAGTTTCATGGCTCTGTCGTGGTAAAATTATGACATAACGTTGGTCATTTTTATTATTCCCTTGAGTTCTGAGTGGAACATGCAGCTTCAACAACACAACTCCACTTTGTGCTATTTGGTACTAATCTCTTCAGCTGGACCCACGATTGCCCATAATCTGTCACCTCCTCACCACAGGATCTCCTCCATGTCACCCTCACACTGATGACCCACTAGTCGCTTCCCACTGGAGTGATGGCCTGGTCCACGATGTCATTCAGTGGTCTCCTCCGTCTGTTCCCTATAAGTCTCTATTTTCTCCTTTATATTTGCTGAGCAATCGGCTCTTAGTTGGTTTGCTCCCAGCCAGAGTTTCTTGCTGTTTACTCTTTCTGGCTGGCTGGCCATTTGATCTTCAGTATGGAACGAATTCAGATTTTTATTCTATGAGGGTAATTATTAAGCGCTAAAGCTTCTCTTACTCGTCTTACTTCCTGCCATAGATGCCCTTTGGTGCTATTTAGTTATTTTTCCCTATGAATTTATCATTTTATTAATCTTACTTTCAGTGAGATCATATGGGATGAACTGAAATCCAAGTATCAATCTGAATGTGTGGGTTTTCTGTAAACACTAGTGTTTAACTTCCCATCTTGTTTCCTTTGTATGATGCAGTCCAACATAGCAAACTTCTTTTCATAACTTTCCAGTTAATAAGTAAATAAAAGTTGCATCTACTGTTAAATTAATGCGTTCTAAAAACCTATTTTTATAATGTATATTTTGACACTAGCAATATCTCATCTACATACATAAACCATACACTGATGGTAGGGTTAAGAGTTCCAAGTGTTAACTTTTCCTAACTATCCATAAATACACTCAACACAGCTAGGGATTTTGGTGGCCTCATGGCAACTCCCTTGGTTTGTTTGTACATTTTCTTTGAAACTTAAACACTGCAGAAGTTAGACATGTGTGCACTCCTAATAGTGGTCTTCTAGATATACTTTGGTTTTAAGCCCAAGTTACTCGTCAGAAATGAGTTCATTCCTGACCGCTTCTACGATGTCGAAACTAACAATTTTGTAAATTATTATCTGAGTATAAATTGCCTAATCTATGTTTTAGCTCATAAGAATTAGCTTTTGAATAGTTTGTGATAGTACCTATTACCATGGCTAGATATTTTTACATTTCATATGTTTGAGACTTTCTAAAAATCAACTATTGGTTTAATGGGGTATCCTGGTTTATAAAATTTGATAACATCAGACATCCTGCTGGGGTTATTAGTTTTGGTCAGTAAGTTAGAGCATTTAGACTGATATCGAAACGGCTTACTTAGCGTGTAAGATCTTCTCTTTTGATTTCTTAACTCTATTCATGACAGTGTACAGTAGTTTCTAAATATCCCCTTATTGTCGCACTTGCATGTGAAAAAACACGATTCCTGGAAAATCTGAATTCCCTTCATCTGATTAAGCAGTTATTATTCTCTTGTTAGGTCTAAGGTTTCTGTTTCACATTTCGTTATGTTTTCCTCTTTTCTATCATTTGAGTGCTCGTTTACACTGCGCTTATTCTTCATTTGCAGTTGTTTTGTCTGCTTCATTCAGTGCTATTTCTACTCTTGGAATAACATCCTCAGATTTCAACCTATTTAACGTTAAATTGAAATTCATTCCCCTTTCCAACGTACTTATTTATTTCTGCAACACATAAGACCTCTGTTGATTGTCGGTCGTTGACGATGCTTTATTTCTGGTCTCACAGCGCGTAGATAGGGGTTTCTCTCCCATTAATTAGAATGACCGTCCAGTCTTGAAGCTGTACATTTGAAAATGATATGATTATAGTTCTGTAAGCTATGTCAGCTCATGATGAAATCCTGTAACCAATCAGTCAAATCCCTACAAAGAAAGACCACATCTCGAAAAGACAGCTTCTGTACCAAAGAAAGTTATCTTTATTAACCTAACATTCAAGGGTGATCAAATTATGCAGTTGACAGCTAGCTCAAAGACTTCGGTCAGCCATCAAACGCACATTCTACGCCGCATCTCTTTTTCTCACTTGTCGAACATTTTCGATCCCTGTACCTACGATTAAAGGACGAAATTCTGTGGATTCTACTTCAAACTGTATCTACAAGTTCACCTGCAGTTGCGGTGACATCTCTATAAGTAGAACCATCAGAATGTTCCAATGTCTTCGAAAAGGACATGTTCCAAAATGGCTACTAAATCATATAGATAATCTCAACGCGATTAATCTGAGTAGAAATCCAGCATCATCCATTGCAAAACACTTATTAATGTCACGTCACAAAATCAATATTAGTGACTTTTTCACAATTATTTCACATAACTCTAACCCAAGGTTGGTTATTGAAGGTGATGGAAACACTTTGGATTAATCACATACAGCCAAAACTGTGTGTACAAAAAACAATAGACTTCAACCTTCTCCTACCATGGACAACATGACCTATCTAAATATGATTGGTCATTAGTATGTACTTTTGTTTTCTTTATTTAACTGAGTAATTGTCATGAACTTTATTTTATTATTGTTAACCATGTTAGTTGTAAAGGGGTTGTAAAGAAACTACGAAATGATATCATCTCGCGAAATTTGTCTTCTAAATGCCTTATTCAAATTTATCAAAGGGACTTATTGTTTTAATTTACTTGAATAACAATAAAATTCGTTTGAAACGTCTTCCAGTAAATAATACTGTTTTATTGTATGTAATATATATCTTAAAACCAAATTAATTTGCATTTATATACCAGAAACAGTATATATATAAGTCTAGTTCATTCCTTTCTCCCTAACTGTTTACAACTTTTCTCCCGCATCTATTATTAGGTTTGCCATAAAGCATATACTCAATTCAGTAATCTATGCAGACATAAACGTTTGCATAAACGCTGTAGACAAAAGCCAGACTGCTTATCTTGTGGGCATGAGTTCGCGAATACCTATTCTCTATTGAAACATCAAGTTTTAACTTCATGTGGAGGTGTTGCATTGAATAAAAGTAACAAAAATACAAGAAATATCAACAAAAATGAAAGGAATAACAACTATGTCAAAGAGTTATGCAATTCCAACTGTATTAATTCACACATAAAGTCTACTTCATACAATATGAAACATTTGACTGGATTAAAATGTAATAAAAGTGCCAGAGAACAGAGAACTAATAAGCTGACATCAGCTAAAATATTCTGCCATGATGATAAGTCTTCATTTAAAGGCAGCCGGGAAATTCAAAATGATATGACATGTTTTCAAGATGGAAGAGGAGTTCAACAAGTTAATCAATATACAGAGAACTGCAATCACTATCTGACATCGTTTATGTCTAGAGTATCTGAGGCATATTCTACCAATTCATCAGTTATTCAATATGGACTTCAGTCAAGAATTAATAATCTCAATCAGTGTGATTCAAATACACAGAAGTGAGTTTTGAAATAACTGTTTGTATTCTTAATTGGAACTTCATGTGGTAAACTGGGAGAGGATCTGTATTTATTCGTCATAATTGACTTAGAGCACTGAATACGGTCTTCAAACACTTAAGCTGACGTAAAGAAATGAATACATACTAGATGTTGGTTTACAGGGGTTTGATCAGTTTCAAGATTAATCACGAACGGACTTCATTTGAAGATCGAGTCATCCCAGGGAGTAATAGATAACTGTTTCGCCTTTGGTTGAGACGCTTCATCAGTGCGGGGGATGCAGGTGACAATTAAGTCATCCAGACGAAATCCAATGACCGATGAAGGCTGACGTTTTGCGAATTTTCGATTTATGTGTCGCAGTCAGCAGTTAGCGTTATTAGCTCAATGGTAAAAGAGCTCTCCTTGTAACCTGAAGGTTTTTGGATCATGAGTGACAACCGGTGATGAGTCTCAGTCAAGGACGAAACAGGTATTCAATACTCTTTGAGTTTCACTGGTTATCCAAATGAAGACAGTTCGAGATCAAACTTAAAGTCAGTCAAATCCCTGTGAACCAATACTTAGTATTCATTCATTTCTTTACAACAATTCAAGTGTATGCAGGTCACAGAGTGCAAAGTCAATTGTGGCGAATAAATAGACTGACTGCGTGATATAATGTAAAGGTTTAGTTCACTTAATAATAATAATAATAATTTTTGCTTTATTCCAAAAACAGTATTAATGATACAGCAAGGAATTTTCAGCATTCAGTACAGTATTGCATCTAATTTACTCAAAAACGACAACAACAAACAAAAAAGTAGATAAACGGAATAATTAATACATAATAATGATAACAAAACGTTTTAATAGGAGCTATGTAGCAATTACAGTAGAGGATAAGGAGAAAAATATAAAATTATAGTAATAATAGTAATAACAACTAAAATAAAAATAGCAAAGTTATAATTAAACGATAGAAAGGGTGACACCATAGAATTACAGAAAGATGAACAATGAAAGGGTCGATTCACTATGCTAATTACATAGTAACTTATATGTTTCACGTCTAACAGTGTCTTCATCACATAAAATACGGGCTAAGTACGGTATTGTAGAATTTTTGTACTTAGTGGTACGAGCATATAATTTCTTATATTGACTTCTCGTTCTACCTGATGACATACAAGGGGATAATTGTGAATAAAGAGGGTGCAGAGGGTCTGACAGTACGGCCTTTGCCCAATTTTTACAGGAATTTACGTGTCTCTCGACTATGGTATTGGCGAGATCACGCAGTGGCAAACCACAAGCCCTACTCACAGCATTTAATACCCTTCGTAATACGGCATAGTCTTTTTTAAGAAGCCCAGGAAAGATTAATGGAGAGCAATAGAGTGCAATAGGTAAAATACAGGAGTTTAAAAATCGCAGAACTAAAGGTTGGCTGATACCTTGTTGTCTTAACTTTTTAATGTAGAAGGTAAGACGAAACATTTTCTTAGAGACCAATAAAATGTGAGATGACCATGAAAGGTCCGAGGAAAGAACTAATCCAAGGTATTTAATGCTTGATTTGGTTTCAATTTCTGTACCATCTATGCTACAGGCATCATGGGAACTAACTAGTTCATGTATGTCACGTCGATGGTTGAAGGTAAAGTTAACTGCCTGACATTTGGAAGGATTTAACATAAGACCATTTGACTTAGACCACATGCTGATGTCCAACAAAAAGCTATTAAGTTTGGAGCAGTCAGACTCAGAAGTGATAGGCAGTGATACAGTCAGATCATCAGCATATTTGACAAAATTGGTTTCGTTTAAATGTGGCAGGTCATGTAAGAAGAAAGAAAAAAGAAAGGGAGAGAGGACGGCACCTTGAGGAACACCGGCTTTTGTAAGCAAAGCAGAAGAAGATTTGCCATTATATGCAGTATACTGCATTCTATCAGAAAAATAAGAATGCAACCAACTCTTAGCCCAGGATGCTGTGTGCGTCAAGGAGAGCTTATTTAATAAAAGGCCCCTAGGTACAGAGTCAAACGCAGATGTGTAGTCTAAGAAAGCACCACGGACATATTTGGCACCTTTGTCTAAACAAGAAACAACATTATGATATAAGACAACCGCAGCATCCAAGGTACTTCTACCATGTTTATATGCAAATTGCTTAGGGTCATTAAAAGCTTTCAATGAAGGTTCAAGACGAAGTAAAAGTAGTTTTTCCATCAATTTTAAAAAAGGAGAAGTAATTGCAATAGGCCTAAATTTACTATCGGTACCAGAAGATTGTTTTGGTATAGGGACAATTTTAATGTTTTTCCATGCAGAAGGTAGAACATTACTGGAAAAGGAAGCATTAAAAATATTAGTAAGAGGGTAACACAAAATATCAGCACAGTTCCTGAGGACAATGGCAGGTACGCCATCAGGACCAAGGCTTTGGGAAGGCTTAAGAGAACGGAGACATTTAAGCACATCAAGGGTATTAAAACCATTAAAATTATTGTCTATGTGATTTGTATCATTAGGAAGGATATCGTCAGAGGAGCGTATGAAAGACTTATTAAGATTATTAACATTAAGAGATTGTACAGAATTACACCGCTTACCGCTAGTTATTTCTTTAAAAAGTTTCCATAAACTAGAAGGGGTTTTACATGACAAAAATCTTTGGTTGTATAAAACATTTAGTCTGTGCATTTCGAGTTTTATCAGAGGATTTAGCTTTTTTACACCTGACTTATCATTTGTTTTGAACAACAGTTCTTTATTTCTACGGAGCTTTTTGAGATATGGAGAAGAGAAACGGTCAAAACGAGTGAATAATGTTTCTTTAGGACAACATATTTCCAAACAGAATTTAAGATAATCTGTGGTGTTTGTGATTGTGTCATTTAATGTTTGTTCTGTAAATAGGTCCCAGTTAGTATCTATCAACATGCATCTGAGTTTGCTTAGATTGTCTTGTGAGTAGCATCTCCGTTGAAATTTACTGTAGAGGTGAGAGAAGACACGTTTGTGTGATTTGGAATATATTTTAGGCAGTACACGTATGATGCAGTGGTCAGAGTTCAATACAGGAGCACGTTTGCGAGCTTCATATATACCAACATCAACAAAAAAAAAAAAAAAAAAAAAAAAATCGAGACGGGTAGCAAAGTTAACAATATTGTCATGGCCAAGTGATATAAGGAAGGAGTGATCACAAGAGTTAAAATCGCCAGTCACTATTGATAAAGAGTTCTCGAAACAAGCTGCAGCAAAAGCGGTGAATTCATCTGCGAACATAGATAAATCCGATATGGTACAGCCAGGAGAGACATAAACATTAGAAATATAAATGAATTTGTATTTTGACAAGTGTCTCGGGCGACATCTGACAGTGATGCAATCAATGTAGTCATTCGAGAATTTGAAACAAACATTGTTAGAAATAGACCATTTTGAGTGAATAAATGTAGCTACTCCACCGCCGCATTTTTTCTTGGAACAAACACGGTCTTGTCGGAATACATTAAAATCATTTAAAGATACTATATTGTCATCATATGAGTCATGAAGCCAGGTTTCTTGTAGAGTTACAATACCAGTATTATGATAAGTTTCGGACAACAACAGGGACTGAAAATCCAGAATTTTGTTAGGCAGTGACCGACAGTTCGTACTAACGATAACCGGAACAGTAGTTTGATGTATGGGTGTAGATTTTAAAGCACGTTGCCAACCACCATGGTGCTTTTTCTTGAGTTTATTGCAAATATGAAAGTTTTTAGGTTTTAAGCATTTTATATAATCCCGAGAGTGAATGATACGATTAGAATGCATAATTTTAAATGTAAACACCAACAAAATATGAGTAAATAGATGCAAAATGTACATGGAATATGGTAGCCCAAAATGTTAGTGGAAGATAAGTAACGATCACTTTAGCTTGATAGTTTTTTAAGCCGCATATGAAAATACTTTAGCTAGGTGGCTGTATAAAGCAGACTGAATTATTTGACGGGTTAATACTGTTAAGGGAATTCATTTTCAACACTATTTATAATAAACTCTTATTAACACATCTAGATTTGTATTATAAAAGATTTTGTAGGAAGGCGAGTCTCTTCAAAGACTTGATACACATAGTTCTCTCGATAGAATTATACAAAGTCAGGAAGAACCTAAATAATGGTAAATAGTTGTAATCCATCTAACTCGATGTTGTAGATAAGTTTAACAGCAACACTTGTTAAGAAACCTAAAGTGACACCACAGTCAATGACAGAATCACCTTTGATAACAATCAAATCCTCGTAAAATCCAAAAACTGTATTCAAAGAATAACTTTATTGACTTATGTTGTAAACAGCTGAAGAAGTGATTTATTCGATGGTGACCGGCAGTGGAATCCAGGATGCGAGTTTTATCCTATTCGGAACTCGTCGTCTGGATGTATTCATACTTCCCAGGTAGTGGTGGTGTTCCCACTAAGGCTCGTTATTGTTACTTTTTTTCAGAGAAAATCAATCATGATTCCCACAAAAACTATGTGACACCCATTGCACAACGGGTGGCTTTCGTGGCCCAAATGGTCTAGTCTATTACGCTTTAGCATTTGAAACGAGGAGTGCTGGGTCTCAGACTCAGTGGGAACACAATCACTCACTGAAAAACGAAGGTACATTATGCTGACGAGTTCTAAGTAGAACGAAATGCATGAATCCTGGATTCCACTACTAGTCACCATCCACCAAATGACTTCAAGTTAATCCTCAGAAATCGTTGAAGCGTCCGCACAAGAAGACGACATGTCAACATGAGGCCGAGCATTTCGGTCCAATCAATCAACCGGAAAGTAAAACTGAATTAGAAAAATAAAAGCTTTAAATATGCCTCATTGTTTCTGAATTGCTTCCTTAGAAATATGTAATCATTGTATTCTTGAACTTATCAATGTATCTGAGATCTAAGATAACATGAAATGAGTAAACAAATTGTTGTGACTTGTATAAATTCCTTTCCAGTGTTGTGTCTAATGGTAATTATCTCATTCAAGTGTTAGTTTGCAGGGATTTCATTGGATTCAGCATTTCATCATAAATTAACATCTGTTAGAGGACCATTGGAAAACCGAAGAGTATTGGAAAACTCCCTCGTCCTAGTCTGAGACTCTTCAGCAGCACGCAACCACCACCACCACGGTTCGAACTCAGAACCTTCTGGTTACAAGGCGAGCTAGCTCGTAGACCATTAAGTCACTCGGACCCGATACAATGGCCAGTACATAAATTCCAACTTCTGCCAATTCATGATATGGAGCGACCACTAGGGAATTTCATCGCTGGTGAGTATTTGTCCTCACACGCGACTTGCTGTACTCCACTGGTCATGACTTCCCACTAGAACTTAGGTAACTTCCTACGTGAATAGGGATAGTTACTAGTGGGCATCAAATTGACATACAATTGTTGGTTTGCAGGGATTCGACTGGTTTCAAGACTTCATCATGAAGTAACATTGGTCCTGGGTTCGAACCCTTGCGGTGGGTGCGTAATGTGAAGAGTCCCAAAGTTGAACGAAACATCTGTCCAGTACTCTCAGGTTTTCCAATGGTCCCCTAACCGATATCAATTCATGATAAAATCCTGAATTCCTCCCATTCTTCAGCTATTGTAAAGAAATTTTTAGCAATATTAACCTTATAATAAATTTAAACGACATGAAAGTCTACTTGTCTTTAAGCATACGCCCTACATAATCAGGTGAAGTGGATCAGTTAGACAAATTAGAACAAATGTTTATAACTGTTATCGAAGATGAATTTGAGAATTGTCGTAGAATATGATTCCATCTTAGATAGGTTTATTTGATGAAACACATAGTGATACAGTATTAAAAACTGGATGATTACTGCTCATTGTCATATCACTACATTCACAAGTCTTCTTAACTTGCTTTAAGTAGCCTTTTCAGCCTTAGTCCCTCCTGTTTTCATCGTAATCTTCAATGTATCAAGGATACGTATTGTGAAATTCCGACTGCACGTGTCTGGTGTTGATTAGATGAACTAAGGTTCAGGGGTTAAACCATCTTTACACTTAACTATATTACTTTTCATCCTATCCAACCACACTGTGATTGGATGCAAGTACATGCATAGCGACAGTCAAGCATTTTGCTAAATTACTTAGATTGATCAGAAATGTCCATAAGATATTTCAAAATACTGATTACTGAACAAAGAATATTCTTTTCTATAACTTCATCAGGTTCTATAGTTATATATCCATAATAATGAAACAATTAAGGTCAGAGTTATGTGCTCAGAAGATGTAATCCAAGATTAACTAAGGATTGTATATAACACCCTAATTGAAAATATCTATTCAGGAGGGTCCATCAGGACACACATGACCAAAACACCAGAAAAGGACTATTCTCCATATGTAAATAAGAAGCCTTTATACCTACGATTGCAGTTCAAGAGTGACGCACGTAATGAAATAGTTACTAACAAGTGGAGAAAATCTGTTCAACGAACTTTCAATGCTGGCAAACCACAAGTCATGTTTTCAACACAACTGATGGTGATTCCTCAATTGAAAGATGAAGTACATATATTATTCACTTCCAATTGTATCTTCCAATTCAACTGCGTTTGTGGAGTGAGTTATATTGGCCGTCGCCCTAGGAACTTGATTCTTCGTGCTCGCTCGGGAACATCTCCCAGTGTGGTTGAGTAAGGGTATAGTCAAAATTATCAACAGTTCGATGTTAGACAACCTGATCCAAACCAACCGCAAATTCATCGCATTGAAGAACCCTTCTCCATCATTTACCGGGTACTAAATAATTTGCTAAAAACATCCAACTACCGCATACTTCAAACAGCAAAGGCTATCGGGACTCGCCTTACACAATCTGTGCTGTGTGCAAAAGAAGCAAGTCCAGCCACTTCTACTGCCCTGGCCTTCTCTAGAGCCTATAAATTCATGAATTCCGTATAATTACTATTCCTAATTTGTCTGAAGTCCAGTGTAGTGTTATTTTGGTGCATATTACCCCGCTTACAGATGCCGTTGAACTGTAATCTAATGATATTGTTGATTCGATGTCACTTAAACAATAATGTTGTTAATAACACTAATTCTTTCATTATTATGGGTATATAACTGTAGGAGCTGATGATGAAGTTATCGAAAAGAATCTTGTTTGTTCAGTAATCAGTCTTTTGAAATTATTTGAATAAGCAGGGTCAGCCACTGTATAACTAGCTGAATTGCTATGTTCTGATCACCTAATCTTGCTCGAAATACTAGTTTGATCTATGTAACTGATCTCACAGCCATTACATACTAATTGGTAAATTATATTAATTTACCAGAATCAGATCTATCAGCTCCTTAATCCGACAAAGTTTGTCTCTGATTTAGTTGGGTGGTTTAAATGCCAACCTCATTAAAGCATCAAAAAGCCTAAGTACTGAATCAACACCGAATATGTGCAATCGGAATGATACAATAAATATCCATGAAATATGGGAAATTCCATTGGGAAACAGGGAGCAGAAGAATTTATAAAGCAAGTTAAGAAGTTGTGTGAGTCAACCGATATAACTATGAGCAGTTCATTGTGCTCAAAATGTCACCCAGTTGTTAACATAGTATCATTGTGTTCTTTACTAAGTAAAGTTGTCTAATATGGAGCAAATGTGTACCGCTCAATCACTCTTCACTCTTTTTCTTCGAATTATGAAGTTGTATACTCCATAGAATCTTTGGGTTAACTGAGAACCTGAACTACATTACCATATATATTTTAAACTCTTCAGTTAAAGTAACACAGTCAAAAATCTCGTTAGAATGTGTAGGGAAAAGTTCAGTTTAGCGTCCTTCTCTTAGGTCAGCTGTTGAAAACCACCTATCATTTGACTATGAAAAAATAAACGCCAAAAGTTCTCATGAATCTTTGCGCTACTTATGGTTTGTTAGTAGTATGGTTTTTAACTGATAAAAATTCCAGTACTTCGTGAGGGCAAGTCACCTAGCATGGTGCCCACATTGTAAGGTTGTCTGGTAGAATTCACTGTGCACCAAACGAAGAACTACACGCATTATACCAGTTACTTACTACCTAGTGTTGAATAGAAGTAATTGTCTAGTGTACAAAGTTATGCTGAGCTATCAAAGAAGCCTAAATACACTTATTATTGTTGAGATGTAACAGTTTCTTTCTTAGCCAACAAGTGGAAATCACCATTATTATTACCCCCTTGTCTTCCGAGTGGGGCTTAAGGCTTCACTAACACGTCGCCATTTCACTCAATTTTCTGCAGTCCTCTTTATCTGGCTCTATGACTGCTAATAAGCTTTCATTCCGCCACACATGACTTTCAGATATAACATCCGACTATGTGTATTGAAAGTTGGTTGAAGTATATTGCCAGATTTCTGCTGGTTGAAAAGTTATCCGGTCCTTTAATCCGTTCATGATGAAATCTTGAAACGAATCTAATCCCTGCAAACCAACAACTGGATATCAATCTGATGCTCACTAGTGACTAGCCTTATTCAGGTAGGTAGTTACCTGGTTTCTAGTGGGAAGTGGTGACCAGTATGACACAGTAGGTCAAGTGTGAGGACAAATACTCTCCAGCAATGACATTCCGTAGTGGTCACGCCATATCATGAAATAGCAGTAATTGGAATTCATGAACTGGATATTCTATTGGGTCCCAGTGCCTTAATGGTCCTACGAGCTCGCTCTGCAACCCGAGGGTCCTTGGTACGAACTTCAGCGGGTGCGTACTGTGAAGAGTCCCAGTACTCCCAGGAATTCCAATGGTTCTCTAACCGATGTCAGTTCATAATGAAATGCTGACACCAATTAAATCCCTGAAAACTAACACTTGAATGAGACAATTACCATTAGACACAAAACTGGCCAGAAATTTATACAACTCACAACAATTTTTCTACTCAGTAGTATATACTCGTGAGGACTAAAACTGACGCGTTGTGGTCTGAACTCTACTAAACCAATCTTCACATTTTACTGTTTAGCTAACCAAAACCTCCTTGACTTACTCACACTTCCGAAGTGCGCCGGAGACAGTAAAAAGACAGTTGTTATAAAATCTGTGATAATAATAATATCAAAAACCCGAAAATGCTATTAGGCAGTTGTACAGATCAGAGAATTCTCCAAAACAAAACAAGTGTGGTAAAACAAAATTAGTTGGCTAAAAATCAACCGTAAGAATTAGTTGATAATCCAGTAGAATATCCCCAATAAAGTGGGATTAAAACTTTGTCAGCAAGAACCATTAGCAAAGACAGTTCAAGCTCGAAATGGCCTTGACTTCACTTGAACGAAATGGCAGTCTTAAAACAATACATTATCAGTATCATCACACAACCACGAAGAGACGCAATAAAATTAGAGATTTAACAGGACCAAGGACAAATAATAAGGATTAAGTCAGTGAAAACGTTGAAATATTCAAATAAATAGGATTATCGTCAGTAAGACGTTCAGGAGGGATTTCTCAAGCGTATATTCTGTTGCAATACAATCATGCTATAAATACAAGTGGTTCTTTAATACATATTCTGAATGATCAATTTTCTTTTTCCCGGAATTTTTTAAATTATCAACACATTTTACCTATCACTATCTATAATAGATTATTTTGCATAATATATTTCTTGTTATTCAATATCATACCTTTAAATCACTTTTGAAATTGAAATTTAGCGCCACATACAAAGATGGCAGGCAAACAACAGAAACTTCTTCGAAGAAACAAGATAACATTTTGGATACCAGCAAGATTTCGAAAGATGAAAACTCTTTGCATCCTTTAGACTTATCAGACTCAAGTATATCAAAGAAAATGGACGGAGAAAATGAATCCCATATTGTCCCCGATAAAATGCAAAGAATTGAAGAAAAGTCTGACTTCATTGATACATTGAATGCCTCATTTAAAAGTACAAATAAACAAATAATTAAATCAAATCTGAAATATAACCAATTTACATCTTTGGAAGATAATTCTTATGATAAGAAAATTCACTATTTACATGAAATTGTCAATCTTGCAATGTGTACAGCTAAAAAATATTGGACAGAATCTACAAAACCTATTGATGAACAAGCAGAAACCAGAAAAGTCAGTGAAGTAATTGAACCTAGGAATATGGAACACATTTCCAGCGGATATTTAAATGAATCCAGTTCATCTTCATCGTATGATTTAGAAAAGTTATCTGTTACACAGACTAATCATAATGCTAATAATAATAATAATCTAATATATGAAAATCATTATATATGCAGTGTATGCTATAAACAATTTCCACGTGCAGCTAATTTAAATCGACATATACGTACGCATACTGGAGAACAACCGTATCAATGTCCACATTGTGATCGACTATTTAGTATATCTTCAAATATGCAAAGACATGTTAGAAATATACATAGTAGAAATAATTTATCTTTCAAAGACTATAAACAATTTAATTAAAAATTATGCATTCAATGAACAAATTATTCAGTAAATAAGGTCGTAACATAGCGCAATATTTAGTCAAACTAACAGTGGACGCGAAATCATATTACACATTACAAATAAAATCATTGTAAATTTACATTAATCGAATTAATTTGTTTGGATGGATACAGTGTTGTACAATATAAGGAGGGATCTCCATTTAAGCTATTTACAGTAATTAATTACATTTATTCTCAATAACTTTAACAAAAACAATAGCTAGTCAATAATTTGTATATTCTTTAGTTCAATATTAACCGAACAATTTGTTTTAATTCGTTTATTCGTGAATTTTAAAAATGGCGCTTATTTTAAATTACTAGTCGCTTTAAATTTCATTCTACGAATGAATGAAGCAAACAATATTTAGAATGTTTATGTAACAGGTGAAAAACTTAATCTTTCACTGAATATAAGTTATAAACTATGATTTATTTGATTAAGAAATTGTAAAATACAAGATCCTGGTGATTGTGAACATTCAGAATTCTAAAAGCTGACTTTCATATTGAGGCATGTGTTAGAAATGTTGTATAGAAAGAGAATGGATGCTTTGCAGTTAAAGCATTCATGTGAAAGAACACAACTACACCAAATTGTGAAGAAAGTATGGTTGATCTAAATGTCGTTAGGGTGACATAATGAAAGTTACATTTGAAATACTTTGACAATTCTTAAGTTGCTTAAAAGTTTACTGGATTGATTTCTAATAATTTTTGTTCAAACAGTTTATAAACTACAAATACATCACAACCTGAACTAGTCAGCATTTTATAGAGGGATGTATTTGGACAGGATTAGAAGAAAAATAACCTTTTTTACACATTGTAGAGCTATTAAAGCTCTCATAACTCAACAAAAAGTTAGCCGGTCGTCTTATAGCAGAGAGTATTAGCTATGAAACTCGAGTTATTGCCAAAACTAATAACTACCTAACAAATTATATCAACAAATCAGCCTAAAAATGTGTGCTGGATGAAGGATACGTAACTGAAAGTGTGATTTTGCAATTCTTTTCAACTAAACAGTTTTCGTCGTGCGTTACGATTCAGGCGTAAAATATGGCTTCAACCATCCCCGAGATTTCAGTGGCGTTCTTGTTGTTTTTTACTACACAGCTTTGCTAACCGCACACTCAACCTTCCATTTTCCCCAGGCTTACGAAAGCCTGATAAACAAGAGAGAAGTTACGACTGCATCGGTCGAGTATCAAAGCCATATTAGTGACGTGGTTAGCCAGCATTCTACCTTCGAACAACCAATGCTAGCACCCCATGGAGGGCAAGAAATATCAATATTCCAGTTAACCAGTTAGCAGACTGCTTTTAGAAACTTTGAAGATTACTACGTATTGACCTGGAGGTTGTCACCAATCCTTGCGTAATCCATAAATGTAAAGTATACATGTTTTAAATAATTAAAAATGCCCATTAAATGTTTTTTAAAAGAATGGTTAGTGAACAAAGAATATTCTTTTTGATAACTTCATCCTCTTGTTCTACAGTTATATATACATAATAGTGAATGAATTAGTGCTATTAACAATACTAATGTTGTTTAAATAACATCGAATCAGTAATGACAGTATGGATAGATTACAGTTCGATAGCATTAATATCATGAATATCAGAAAAATTAGGAAAGATAATAATACAAATTCATGAATTTATAGTCTCTACTGAAAGCCGGCCAGGGTGGCAGTAGTAGTGGCTGGACTTGCTTCTTTTGTACACAGAGCACTGGTTGTTTCACGCGAATCGCGATGTTTGGAGTATGCGTTACCTCGTTGTATTTGGCAATTTATTTGGTACCTGATAGATGATGGAGTAGGATTTTTCAATCCTGGCTTTGTGGCCGGTTTGGACCAAATGGTCTAATTCCGAGCTGTGAAAGTGGTTTTTACAACAGCTTTAATTATCCATACTGGGAGATGTTCTCAAGCACGAAACATTAAGTTCCTAGAACAACAGTCGATATAACTTGCTCCACTAGCGCAGTTGAATTGGTAGATAAAATTACAAGAGTCTAGTTTAGGTACTTCATCTTTTAATCGGGGAATCACCATCGGTCGTGTAGAAAACATGACTTGTAGTTTACCGGCGTTAAAAGATCTTTGAATAGATTTTCTCAACTTGTTAGTAATTAATTTACTGCATGCATCATCGTTGAATTGCAGTCGCATATATGAATGCTTCTTATTTACAGATAGAGAATAGTTCTTTACTGTTTTCTTGGTCATGTGTATACTGATGAACTTTTCTGTATAGCTGTTTTCAATTAGATTGTCGTATATAATCCTTAGTTCATCCTCACTTACGTCTTCTGAGCATACAGCTCTAACTCTGTGTCTGAGGGCCTTCACCAAATTTCTTTTGTACTGGATAGGAACGAAGCTGCGAAAATGTGTATATTGTCCTGTCCATGTTCTTTTCCTATGCAAATTTCTCTTTAATACTACTATCTGGTTTTCTTGTAAGGAGGACATCTACGAAGGCGATTCCTCTTAGCACGTGAAATTCATAGCAGAATGTACTTCATTGAATTGTTATTATTGTGTTCCTATCCGAATCATTATCACAAAGAATAAATGTGTCATCCATATACCGGTAATAAAATAAGAATTTCCTGATAAGGTTGTTCAAAGGCCCATTTTCTAGTTTACTTAGAAGTATTCCAAAATGGGAGCCAATGAAGAGCCCATTGCCATCCCATCCACTTCTCTGTAAAGTATGCCATCAAATTTGAAATTTACATCGATAGTAGAAACGGTTAACTACATATGTCAGCAAGTATATAACCAGTCGATAAACATTGAAGTATATAGCAGTATTGTGTATTACACTAGTTTATTTTAGGCACTTTCCACCTAAAAACGTTTCAGTGTGAAAGCATAAGTTCATTCCATTTTGAAATATAGTTATTCATTTAAGGGATTTATCTGTTTGTTTTTTTTTACCTTGGAAGTAGAGATTTAATCATTATCAATAAAGGTACTTTGTCGACAATGATAACTAGTAGAGACTATCTGGAGTAAGCATGAATTTTATTCATTTGAAAAGAAATCCTATGGCATTCAACTAAAACTAGCAAAAGTTAAAATTCATGATCCATTGGATCGGATCCCAGTGGCTTAATGGTCTACGACCCCGCTAGTCTTGTAAGCAGAAGGTCCTGGGTTCGAACCCTGGCGTTTGATGAGTACTAACTAAGAGTCCAAAAATAGGACGAAACGTCTGTCCAGTACTCTCGGCAGGCTATCCAATAGTTCTCTAACTGATGTCAGCCCATGATCTAACAGTCCAACCAATAAAACTTGATACAAAAATCATCAGCGCTATATTCGAAGTGATACAACTAATCCATCTTCCTAACTGAAGAGGTTATTCAGTTTTACACAAGTGGCATATTATAGACTAAGTTTTCATGAATCAGTGGATGTAGGCTAAGGTTGATAACTTGATCGTACAGAAATCTAGATATTACCTTGAGGTCTACATCCAAGCCTTGGAAGCCAATCAGACGGTTTTCACTCTGATTAATTGCACATTCCTTTATCATTAAACCCACCATTTCTTCATCAAATATACACAGAGAATTGTTAGCGAGCACTGCTTTGCTGCGGGGGTAGTGTGTGTGCACCGTTGAATTGTCAGAACTTGGACGAAACAGCTGTCTGGTGATTTTTAGCTTCCATGAACCTCCAGATCATGGTAGTTCGTGACAAAATCTAACAACTGACATCAATCCAAATCCTTACAAATATTCGTAATCTAAATTTTTAGTTATTGTTTATACCTCACAAAATCTGTCTTTTTTCAATCAAAAAACTAGAAATTTTTAAAAAAAGAGTCAATCACATGTATTATAATATAAATACCATAATTATATTTTGCATATACACTTATAAACATTTAGAATATACACAAATATTGTTGTTATTATTATTATGATTACTGCTGAGTTAATTGTCTTTATTTATTCCTCTTCTTTCATGTATTAAGTATAACAAAATTTGCAGCAAAATGCGTTGACATCCTTGAAGATTGAATCTGTAGTACCTGTCACCGGTTGTAATGACCAATGATGTCTAAAAGAAATCAATAACAAGTGGAGTAAGAGTTCAACGGGATAATTTATTTAGTTACACTAAATATAATATAACCTTTAACATAATATCACTTTATTTAGAACAAATTGTGATATTCAAATAAATTGCCGTAGGTTCAGGTTTTTGTTGATGCAGAAGTAAGGATATACTCAAAACGATTCCAAGCTGTTGTAGATTTGGTAAGTGTACAGGAGTTGAGGCAGAAAACGGTGGCGCTGGGGTCTCTGTGGTTATTAGATGGTTGGAGACAATCGGCAGAAAGCCTTACTTGACCTAGGTTTCGTGCTATTTGTCACTCACTGGTCAGCAAGGCGAATCTACAACCACGAAGGAACTCATGTCCCTTCTGAGATTCGAACCTGCGTCACCCAGTGAGTACTGCAGTCAGAGACGTTACCACTGAGCTATTTGGGCTCGCGATTGACCTCCTCTAGGGCTGACTGTATTGGATATTTTTGATTGGGCGCCAGTCAGTAAATAGTGTAATTTGTCTAGTCCTAGGCTTATCATTGCACTAGTTGCTGACTAGTGTCCAGTCAAAAATACTTTGTGGTTAGTTATCGCAAAGGATATCTACAGTAGTGTGGGGAAGGCCAATGGGAAAGGAAATGTGCGACAGCACTGTCTAAAGATTCAATTTCTTACGAATAATTCTGCAACTTATTGTTCTTTTGATAAGTGAGTAACTTTCTGGAAATGCAAAGTACTTACATTTCCCAATCATCTCACATTGGAAAGCATTTTAAAATCTGTGAAGCTGTCGACTCAAAAACTCATTCAGATGTATCTTTGTCGCCTTGAAAGAACAAAGGTAGGTTAGTTTTTAGATGGCATGACAAAAAATTTCTACTATGCATGTTCCCGGTTAGCTGTCGATTATTTCTATTGATAAAGATATGGTTCCAGCACCTTAAACTTCGTACCTACTTGTATAAAACTACTGTGAATAAATTCGTGTATCCAGTGTCGTGCCTATAATTTATTACCGAAATTTCCTCGAAGTAATAAAGCTCAATTAATCAACTCAGTTTTCATCATAAATTCCAGGCGTCCTCCAACAACTTCGCATATTTACTTGCCTTTTAAAAAATTTTGTATTCTCATGATGTTCGGTCGTGTCTCTATGTACTGTGACGTGATATTTTTGTATTTCTTTCGGCATTGAAACCTTATTAAAGTGTTCAATTAAATTTTATGGATGCGGTGAGTCCCCTGTCAGTAATTTTTGCTGTTTATCTGGGGTACACCGGTGGTATGCTTAAACCACACGGCCACCTAAATTTCCATTCAACATATTGCGTCTACCTTTCTCTGTTTCTTGTTGTTTTAAGCGTCCCGTTATTTCTTTGCATCACAACATGAACTCAGACAGTTCTGACAAAGCTATTTAAGCAGAGGATGAGGTATGTTCAGAACAACTAACATTAAAAGCAGCTATAAAGACATGGTTGTCACTTAATTTCATTTCAAATAAACTTATTTTACGAAAAGTCCACTATCATCTTTTACACACAAAACAAAATCTGTTAGTTACTCTCAAATGCATGAATTTAGATTGACGTGAGAGCATCATCAATGTCTCCCTACTAGAATAAGGGAAATTAAATGCTAATGCAGCATCGGTTGTAATATATCCACGGAATCATGTAAAGTTTCACAAATATCAGGGAACAGATTACACAATAACATGATATCTGTAAAAGAATTATTGAAAACTTAAGAACACTAGACAGTGTTCTTGCTCCCATTTCGAACGCCTTAACAGCTCGCACACATGGACTCAAGAAGCATCGAACTGAGTAGTTCTTCATTTTAAGGCAAGCACATTACCATTATGTAATTGGTTTGGGATTCCCTGGTCGCTTTTGGTAACTTCCAAAACCAACCATGAATCCATGTTGAAGACAAACAGTAATTTTTCACATAATTGCATTTTTGGCGACATCTTCAAAACAAATCGTATCCGAACGCACCCAACAAACAAAGTTATTTTTACTACTGTTATGAATACAGATGTAGACTTACTAGGTCTTGTATTACCGGTCACTAAATTGATTGCTCTTTCAGTTGCCACTGCATTTGCGATTTGCGATTGATTAGCTGAGACTAAACGATCCAAGTGTGTT
This sequence comes from Trichobilharzia szidati, assembly GCA_944472155.2. NCBI lineage: Eukaryota > Metazoa > Platyhelminthes > Trematoda > Strigeidida > Schistosomatidae > Trichobilharzia > Trichobilharzia szidati. The sequence continues at coordinate 76,360,004 of OX235272.1, forward strand.
AGTATTTCATAATCTGGGACTGTTAATTGTTCATTATCTAATCCAAGATAAATTGCAACAAGTCTACGAAATTCAAGAAGCTTTAAAAAAAAAGAAAAGAAAAAGAATGAAATATTTGAAGACATCAAATTCACAAGAGAAGAAGAATTAAATAACAAAATCCCATTTTTAGACGTCTTAATCAAGAGAACCATCACAGGAAATTTAGAAACACAAGAATATAGAAAATCAACGCACACAGATTAAATGCTCAACTATACTAGCAATTATCCAATTAGTCACAAGAGAAACTGTGTGCAGACATTGTTTAAAAGAATTCAAACACACTGTAGCACTCCAGAGTTGAAAAGAATGGAAGAAAAATACCTACAAAGAGTCTTCAAAAAGAATGGTTATCCGCATAATTTCATCAAAAAGTGTTTAAAATCGAATCATAACACCAACAAGAAACCATCATCAAAGACCACAAGAAAATTCATCCTACCATACATGAAAAATATCTCTGAAATAACAGCTACAATACTGAAACTGTTTGATATAGATATAGCACACAAGCCAGTCAATTCGCTTAATTCGATATTATGAAAACCGAAAGATCCAACAGAAAAAGGAGATAAGATTAATACCATTTGGAAAATAAATTGTATGAACTGTAACAAGCATTACATCAGCCAGAGTGGGCATCCCCTTCGAGTCAGAATCCAGGAACACAAATCAGCCGTGAAAAGACACGATATATATTCTTTCATATCAATGCATGTAGACAATTATGGACGTCAGTTTGATTGGGATAATGTCGAGACCTTAGACAGAGGAAACACCAAAAGTGCCAGAGAATTCCTAGAAGCCTGGTACTCTAATGAATATGCAATTAACAAACATGTTAATATAGACCAAATATACCAACTAATAAAAAAAGTAGATCATGTGACCAGAAAGTTTAAAATCCAAGTCAGTAGAAAATAGTTACTAGGAGACGCAATTATATCACTCATGAAAAATTTAAACCAGTTTACTTTATGCTAAATATTGCGCTAAAGATGTTGTCCAGAAGGACGACGGAAGCCCTGCAACTAAACCAACCAGCTCAGAGAACACTATTAATTGAAAATCTTACATACAGTTCAATTAGTACTGATTCTCAAGAGTTAGTTTGTAGGGACGCGTTTCTCTCAAGTTTGATGAAGGGTTAATGTCAGTTAAAGAAGCAGTGAAAATCAGAGAGTATAGGATAGCTGTTTCATCTTGGGTTAGGCCTCTTTAGCAGTACGCATCCACGACCCTATTAGGGAACGAACCCATGACCTTCAATCTATAATGGTTCTCTATCTGAAAACAATCTGTGATCGGACTTGAAATGAATCAAATTTCCACAAAGTAGATCTTCAAAATTAATCTGATGCTCACTAGTGATTGACTAAGTTACCGGAATTCTAGCGAAAAGTTGTGACCATTGAGTCCAACCAGGTAGGACAAATACTCACCGATAATAGTTGATGCTACACAAATAGAGAAGAATGTAGATCAGCCCACTAAACATCTGGCGATCTGTAAGTCACAATTCATGTATTCCACTAGAATTCAAGATCCATTTTTTCACACGTTTTATCAATATTTTAAAAAAGATGTTAAACAAATATTCTTAAAACATAAGTTTTTAAAATACTGATAATAACTGTCAACTAAACGAATCTCGTTTTATACTCAGATTAGTTTGTAAATCATCCGAAGATATTTTACTGTAGAATGGATGTACCATATTTGAAGTCACCTGTACATGAGTCACTAGGCGTTTATAGTTAGTGTAAAAATTTCGTTTTTATGTCCAGTTGTCATTGTGAAGCATCTACAAACTTATAAGGTCAGTACTTCTTACCGAATGTTAAGGACGCTGAATCATTCAGGCCAGGGCTAATTTCCCTAATAATTAATTATATAAGTGAAATAATCGCTATCAAGGTTGAAAATTTATTAATTTAGTTTAGTGGAAATGACCGAACACTAGGTTGAATGACACACATATGTGGCACAGCAACTTGATTTTGAATGTTAGATAACACCTAACTTCTAAGCAATTTGACTTCTTCTCTAGTTTCCCTAATACTGACACATTTCCAAAATTTGGTGTGATGAATTTAAATTCACTTCAGTTATATAAACATATTTTTAATTTCTATCCGATACTGAAAAAGTACTTATTTATTTTTATTCAGCCATTTGTCAAGATACTACTTTTCTTCATAATTCAGTAGCTTGCCACAAAATGTGAAATATATTTTCAGCTCCAAAACGATTTTCCCGTATTGGTTTGTAGGGATTTGATTGATTGGTTACAGGATTTCACCATGAGCTGACATCGGTTAGAGGACCGTTGTAAAACCTAAGAGTATTTGGCAGCTCTGTCATCCTAGTTTAGGAATTTTTGGCAACGCAGACCTACTGAGGTTCTAACCCATAACCTTCTGGTTACAAAGCAAGGTCGTAGAACATTAAGACACTAAGAATCGATCCGATGGCCAGTTCATGATTTCCAACTTCTGCTAATTCATGACACGGTACGACCACTAGAGAATGTCAACATTGGCCAGTATTTTTCCTCACATCCAACCTTCTGTATCCTACTCGTCACGACTTCCCACTAGAACCCAGGCAACTACCTATGTGAATACGGCCAGTCGTTAGCGAGTCTTTCATTGATATTCAAGTATTATCGCGCTATGTCGTGAATTGTCAGAAGTTGGAATTCATGGGCTGTTGGATTAGGTCCCAGTGGCTTAATGGTCCACGAGCTCGCGTCGTAACCAGAAGGTCTTGGGTTTGAACCCTTGCGGTGGGTGCGTATTGATGAAGAGTCCCAAACTAGGACGAAAAAGGATTGTTTGCATTGGAAACAATTTCTCTACAAACTCAGCTAGTAATAGGGATGGCTTAAAAACACTTTTCAGCGGAACACTTATCTTCATCTATACATTTTGCCATATTAATTTTTCCGAATCGAGCTGAAATAATGAAGAACAGCTCATTTCGTTAAAGTCCAACGATCTTTATGTGATGTCAAATACTGCTTTATTCGCAATCACAAAACTCAGTAAAATCGAACTATGAATCCAACCACTTCTCGATCGTAACATGTAATACAAACATCTTATATAAATACTGGTTACTAAATTACTTGGATTTGACGTGAAAAGAAGCTTGATATCCACCAGAATCAGCACGCATGAAAATCGAAAACCTTAATTAATTTCTTTGTGTGTATAAGAAAAGGTTTCCATTGATTTAACTGAAGACATTACTGGCTTTCAAATACTTTTGAACTGACTAAAGTGCTCTTCTTAATTCTAGCAATGAAAATTCCCGTAATACATTCCTATGTGGTCTAGTTAATCTCTAATCAAATCTATTATTACAGCTTATAGATGAAAAATATTGGATTATTTATTGATCATTTTTTTAGAATTTATAGTTAACAGATAGCCTTGAGGCTGTTTAAACAGTGAATAGTTGTTCATCCCATTCAGAGTTGACTGAGTTCATCAATAGCAAGCACAACTGGAACATTTTTGTACTTAAAGACAAACAATTTAAAACTGTTGAGGACTCGTGATCCGTGAAGGTGATTTTGCAACACTTTCGATATTATTTCAACGAAGATTTCCCTACGAAAAGACAGCTGTTTTATCCTAGTTCAGGAATCTTCAGTCATATATGCCAACTTTCCCATTGTGGATCAAAGATTAGGACCTTCAGTTTATGAGGTAAGAATACGTGACTACATTTGCAGTGCTAGAAAGAGGCAGTGCTAGAGATGAAACACTCTAGACAGTGAACTTTCGTCTAGTTGGTTTGATTTTACCAATGATTTATTAAAATGATCATATATATATGTATAATAGGAAATACTTACACTTTCTTCAGATTTTCGACTACAATTCAGTGCAGTTTGTAAATGTTTTACTTCTTGTCTTAATCTTAATAATTCTTCATTTTGACTAACCATTTCTCGACTTGAATGTTTCCTGAATTCATTTAATTCACTGGCCAACTTTTTATTTTCATTATCACGTTTATCACACAGGACAGTGAGTTCATCAACTTTACTTTGAGCAGCACGTAAGGCTTTTGATAAACTCACTTCTGCTAACTATATAAAAGGAGGTGTGGGGAGAAAGGAGTATTTATAAGATTAAGGAAATAGATTTTAGCAATAACAAAATAAGTAATTTATAAGCTCAAACTATATTTGTGCTCTAAGATGGGCACTCCTACTGGATTGTACTGATGAATATAAAAAGCCGTTTAAAACAGGAGTGGTATTAAACAAGAAATTTTGATGACTGATTACTTTAGTATGGCAGTGTTTCCACTCCATCTCTCATTATTATTTCATGATATGTAAAGATAAAAAGACATTAAATGTGTATCTCTTTTCTGAAATAGACAGTGAAATTATGGAACATGTAACGGTAGAACAAATGAGTATGTGGCAACCGAAGTGTTTATTGTCAGTTCGATGTACAGATACAGGCGAAATATATCTTTCATAAATAAGAATCACAATTTGCATATATCTTCGGTATTGTACTATTTTGTCTTCCGTAGTGGGCTTCTTTGTCTTGCTTTCGTCTTTTCTATGTCGGTTTACAAGCATCATTCATTAAGTCCATCTCTTCACCAATCGATATTCTTGCAGATGGCATACATATTTATATCTATATCTACATACTACTAATATATCTTGTCAGTAGCACACTTGTAGAAGGAAATACAAGTGGATTAGACATGTACAGAGAATGACATTGAATGACATCATAGGGCACATAGTCCATCGAGTGGAACCCAAACAGGAAGTGATGAGTTAAGCGTGCGCCTGAGGGTGACATGGTGGAGACTGGGTGAGAAGAGAATGAAGGCTTGTGAGCAATAGTTTAGCCAAGTAAAAAGATTACAGATAACACACCGAAATGTAGATGTGTTGCTGAAGCCCTAAAATCCACTAGGAACCCAAGAGGCGAATACGAATAATAATATTCACATTTGCTAAAGTGACAATAAGTATGATGAAAAATTGTAGATGAATATTCACAAACTCATAGGTTTTTCTTAAATATTAGTGGAAATCTACAATTACCTGTCACAATGATTCGAGTAACAGAAGTTGTAAAACAAATCTTCTTAACTATGTGTCTCAAGAAATGCATCGCGAATTTCAAGAAACACTGGTTGGTACCAATGATTTTACGAAAACGACCCCCCATTCCCCCCCAAACATAGAAAAAAAATTGCGAGATATATGGGTGTGAAATATACCCATATCGTGAATTAAGAGTCATTTTGAACGAAGTATACTCCTCTCCTCTTCAATGAGTGCTATTTTTTCCAGACACTCAACAAACATGTTTTGCAACCTCGAAATGACTTGCAAATCTGCTTTCCTCATATTGTATGAATCTATCATAACAAACCACCATAATCGTCTCGCATTTCACAATATTTTATAACTGTATTCAGTTCACCATGTTTGTCACGCTAATACAGCTTATTTTGCCACCTTATTGCTAATCTGTTATTCTATATAAAGTTGTATCCACTACGTAAATGGCTGTCATTGTAATTAAAGGTATTTTATTTCACAACTGTTAGAACCTGAAAAGAATACTATTTCTTTAGACGAACTCTCAACAGATTAGAATTGGGTAAAACACAGTTGGCTTAATCGAATAGAAGTTTATTGGCTTTTCAAACAAGTATATACCATCAACTATTGGGGTTTGTGGAGATTTGGATTAATTTTACTGGGAATTTCCTCACGAAACATCAGTAAGAGAATCATTAAAAACTACCCAGCATCTGACACCTGCTTCATTCTAGTTTGAGACTGTTCAGAAGTCTTCACCCATGGAAACTTCACATTACGATGGTACTACTCCCTGGTGCTTAATGATTCCCTAACTACTATCAATCCGCTTCATGTTGAAATCTACACCAAAATTTCACTTCCATACAATAGTGGAACTTAATAGAAATAAGTTTGAGAATTCACTTTGAAGATATTTATAAGTTACTTTGAATATGAGGATTCTTATCTTAAGTATACTAAGTATACTCGTGAAGGCGATATGCTTTAGCTGGTTAGTACAAAATATAGGATACTAATTCAGTCAGCTATAAATGACTGAAATTATATGGTGATAGCGAATAGTAATCACAATAATGCAGGAATAACATGTCAACTCATCTCAAATGATAAGACAAAACGTGTATTGCCAACTCATCGAAGTAGCTAGCCAAATGTAAGCCAGTTTGGACTAATTCGTGTCGCTAGGCTCAGTCAGTTCAAGCAAAATGGTTTGGCTCAAAACGAGCGAAACGGCCGTCCGGTGTTCAGATCACTTTGACCTGACTAGCAACTATTACTGACTGATGTGATTGGTTAATAATTGTGTACACTTATTAGTATTATATACCATCGTGAAAACTGTGTATAAAAGAATATCAATCTAAGTTTTGCACTTCACAAATGTACAGAAAAAAGTCAGTAAATAGATTCAACCTGACATTGGGATATACTAAGCATGAAATTGATAGAGGATCAATGAAGATGATGGCTAATACAATCAACGTTTTTGTGGGAAATTTCCCTATTAGTCCGATAACTTTGTTGATATGATTAAGAGGTAAATAAATGCATAAATATTTATTTTGTGATACGCAACAAAACTACCATTCTATTAGGAGACTTCTACAAATGCTTCACAATGAAACAATAAGTAACAGTCTTTACTACAAATGCCCTGATTTTTCTAAACCTTTCTAACAAATAGATGCACTGGTAACTTCAAAACAAATTGGTGCTTGAAGTTCTAGTTACATAGGCAGCTCTATGTGCAATGAATTACTGTTACTAATCAGTTAATGCATAATAATCAATGTCGCTGAGGAGGCTGCTCGGTGACATCGCGCGTCAGGCCATAGCTCGAGTAGAACCCGAAAGGGAAGTGGCGAGTGGGACGTCCAAGGGTGACATGGAGGAGATCGTGTGACGAAGAGTTGAAACAGTTTGGCTAACATGGATGCAAGTGAAACGTACAGCAGAAGACAGAAGCAAGTGGAGATGTGCAGTTGAAGCCCTATGTTCCATTAGGAACCCAAGGGAACAATAATAATAATAATAAATAATCAATGTCATCACCTCAACATCAAAACTACGGGGAAATAATACTGACGCATTCATCTACTTTGCTATGATTTTAAATTAAAACTGAATTGTAATAATTTTAGTGCAGTTAAGTAACCGTTTAGCACTGAAAAAGATGATACAATATGGGATTAATTTAATTTTTAGCATTGCTTCAGTGGATATCAATTTATAACGAATTCGAAGTTGATACATTACATTTTCCGTTCTTATCCAACTTATCTGCATCTGTAGCGCTGTAGAAGAAGAAACATATATTCTGAAAGAAATCTTCAGCCAAAATGGATATCAATCCAGATTTATTGACGAGAGCATCAAAGGAAAGATTCAGGAGCATGACGTATTGTTAGTGCCAAAAAGGAAATTTATGTGAACCTTGATTTCAAGGGTGAACTACCTTATGATGTCCTGTAAGAGAATGATTTTAACATCTTTGAGAAGAAAATTCACAGAAACTCCAAAAGTTGTGTTATCTGGTTGCTCACTGTTCTACATAAAACTGGAAGACAAGATCTCGTATGTGACTACTTCTAGGTACATATATAAGTTCACCTTTTCCTGTGGAGCCAGGTATATTAATCGTTCCCTGTGTGCTATGTCTAAAAAAGGTTCAAGAGTATTATCCCGTATGGTTGCAGAAAGGAAGCAGTGGCTCTACGAAGAGTGCGATAAATGAACACACTGTCGACACTTCTGAGTGGTCTGCAAAACAGAGAGCGACCTGCTCAAAGCAATACGCTTTCACCTACTTTACATTGCTGAGTCTTTAGCCATTCAGGGAGGTAAACCAAAGCTCTCCACGGTAAAGAGAATTCTTCAACCCCTTCCACTATCATAGTAATGGCCTTATCGTTTTCAACAAATTAATTTTATTCTATTTTCTCAAAATCTTACATAAAATAACTTTTTGTTCCTATTTGCATCCTGACTACAACTCATCCACTGAAAGATTTACCCCTTATTGAACACTTATGTATCGGTTAATATTAGCAACTATGCTTTTAACAACTCATCACTTTTACTGCTGCCCTATTTTGTGAAAAAAACTGTATAACTAGAGAAAATGAATTCGCCAAAATAAGCCTCTTTGCTAAATTACTTGTCTGCTTTTTTCATATATTGTTTAAACGTGAAAACTTAACTGTCGATTTACTGGGATGGCTTTTGTGTCTCAACTCCCAACTTCCTTGAATTCGCTTGACGCTATAAAAATCTCTTGAATAAAATACCACTTTAGTTACCCAAAACACTAATGAACAAGTAAAGGATAAACACGAGAGTACCTTAGGTTCTGATGAAATTTAAAGCTTTAGATGTATATATTTTATTTTTTTCATTGCTGTGCGTTCCTGGTGAAACGCAGGGCTTCAACTTTAAACTTTCCAGTCTGGGTAGTGGTGGTCGCTAGCCTTAAGTCCCACATTCAATATTTCCAGAGCTTTCTACCAGCTAGGTGAGGTAAAAGAGTGCTTCGGCAGGGAATCAAGCCTTGGATCAAGTATGTGGCTATTGGGCACTCTACCTTTGAACCACTGATGAAAATTTCCCAATGAATATAACTTATCGGAATCAATGTATTGTTTTGCACTGTGAATTAGTTGTGCACAATGTGCATTGTTTAGACCATTTAAAGTCTATATATAATAGAAAGATTAACTAGATTAAGTGATATAATATTTAACTAACCTTAGTTTGACTTGATTCCAATAATCTAGCCTTTAGCATAACAATTTCTTGACGCAAGTTTTCTTCAACTTCTTTAACTTGCTCTAATTGTTTCAATAGCCTTCGTCTTTCTTTCTCTGATGTAGCCAGCGTCATAGGTGTACTACTTGCTGGTGTTAATGTTTGATGATGTCTATTCTCTTGAGCATCAACTAACCGACGTCGCATTACACCAATTTGTAAATCGAGTGATTCAGCTCTATCTTTTGTTTCACGTAATTCACGTTGTAAACGTGTAATCTGTAAACGTTGATTTGCCTGTTTCTCTGTATCACCTTGTTGTAATTGATTTAAACGAACTAAAAATTTTAAAGCATAAAAGTTTTTACTTTAGGATTATTATTACTGTAGAAGACTATAAGAAACGAAGGACAGGTTAAGGATTTCTTACACACTGATGACTGAAAGTCTGGCAGATTAAGTCTAATCAAAATGTAGAAATGACGTGCAGGCAAATCATAATCAAATGAAATGTTTAGTACTACAGTAAATTAAGAGATGAAAACGATTTTGGTATACAACAGAATGAGGAAAATGTTCTCCTGTCGGTGAATTCAATAATCGGTGAAATGATTGCAAAGTTTTAGGCGACATATTGTACCTATTGTTATCATTATTATATCTGTTGCTCAACAAATACACCGATTAGACACACTCTGAGGAGACCGTCGGGTGATATCACCATCCAGGTCTTCCCAAGTGGGAGACGACGAGTTGGGCGTGGGTCTAATGGTGACATGGAGATCTTGTGAGGAAGAAATGAAGAGCCTATGGGCAGTTGTGGAACCAACTAAAGAGGACTGCAGAGAACAGGACAAAATGGGAATGTGACGTTGAAGACTTATGCTTCACTTGGAACCCAAAGGAATAATATAGCATAATAACATTATACCAGTCACCAATAGAATGCAATGAAATATCAGCCACAGAGGCGAAATCCTTCATAAAATGAAAACCATAAGATTTGATATGAATAAAAATCTATATCCTCATTACTTCAATGTCTCACCTAAAAAAGAACATACTATTCACCATTTCCGACCTTCTCTTTTACTTCTTTTAACCTGTCTTCTTTTCATGTGAATGATCAACTTGATGTTTAGAATACATAAGGCTGTAGGCCGTCCCCCCTTTTCACTTGTTAGCATATGAAACGTGAAACTTCCAAAAAGAAATTTTCAAGTGAAAATTAACTTTATACCAACATACTAACAGTATTCAGTTCTAACTCATACTTATTGTTTTCACACAGTCTCAATTTGGCGACATGACAAAAATCGGCTGTTTAACAGATAATTTGTTGTACATACTGAGACTACCTAAGGCCTCCTTGGACTGTCGAACAATTATTTCTGTAACGGACGATAACTAAATTTGAAACCGAAATCTGAATCTCAGCGAGATTCGAACCAGTGGCCTCTAAATTACTAGTCTAGTGGTGTACCAACTGAGTTGTGATAACCGATCAATTTATCATTTTGTTGGAATCATAAAGGGGTAATTCTCAATCGCCCATGTGAATGATCGATAAGTTATCATCCGTTTATCATCAAAACTAGTTATTGGCTTCTCATTCATGACTATAGTGAATTAAAAGAAAAGGAGAATCTTGTTATTTGATGTACAAACCGTCTGAAATAGCCTTGAGTCGACAGACTATTTCGATATAATCGATGATGACTGGTTTTTTCAACAGTGTGGCATTAATGAAAGCCGCATTATTTAGTTTCCCAGTGTCGCTGTAGCGTAAAAACCGATCACACGGAGGAGATTGAACAAAGAGTCTGTTTTGAAAGAATTACTGATAAGACTATGGGTGCATTTGAAGCAGTGACTTCTTAGAGAAGTCACTCGTTAGGAGAATTGGTGGAATGAGGTTCATCCTACTGAAAGTAAGACAATCAAACCTACAGAAGAAGTTTTCTTGTAAACTGTTGTCATGAGAACACCAAGGTCTGAATTGCGTGTTCAGAAGGAGATTATTACTACTTTATCGCTACTATGGTATGACCTGAGTTATTCACCTTACCTTACGGAAAAGTCTCACTGACGTGTACATTCATCTGGTTCCCTATTAGTGAATACTTTCCCAATGACATTTTTATGATTTACCTCTGTAAAGTTGTCTGTAAGCTCCTTCCCACGATTACTTAGTCACGCCTACCTGTGTCTATCTTTCTACATAACTTAGAAAACACGTTCATTTTTATTATTTTATCCCCACCTCAACTTCGAAAATGAATTGGCTGTTCAGTTTGGGAATTTCAAAAATTATATTGCAAACATTACTTACACACCTTATCATTCATATGATGAAAACCCTTCAGCTGAAAAAAGCTATTCACTGGAACTAATTGCTTACAGTTGATAATAACTATCAATAATGACATAAACTCTGTTAGTATTCTTTCTAGATAGCAGTTTGATTTATAACTACTCTCTGTACGAATTTGAATTATAGTGCACAGTATGATCATAAGCCTGACAACAAAACAGCATTGATATAGTGAATTAGCAGAAGTTAGGATTTACGGGTGACTGAATCTCAACATGACCACCACCAAACAACCTGAAGATACTAAGTTCTCGATCAGGCAAGATCATGCGGCTACACTGTTGCATAATAGCTGAAGACTAGGATTAAACGCCTGTCTCGTGCCTTTCGGTCTTCAGTAGTTCTCATGTAACGACAGAAGACAAAGGCCAGGCAACAGATCGTTTATTGAGGAAATCAACAGATATTTATATATTTTTATGTACATTATTATTCGTAATTATTAACAGAGATACAGCGTCTTCTGATTGGTTGTTTTCTCGAATCGTATCCGCCCACGCAAAGTCTTCTGTTATTGGTTGTTGAGTTAGTTTTTGTTCTTATTTTTTCTCATGACCAAGATTCTGGACGTAAACCGCTGTCTACCAATTTTGGCCAGCAGACAGCTCTCACCACACTCCGAATTATGTTGGTTTATGACAAAATATACCCTGAAACAGCATCTTTTAGTCATATTTAACTAATAAGATGCCAGTGAGATCCATTTGTTAGTGCGTTAAAGATTTATTCATTTGTTTATTTAATTGATCACAGAGTTGACAGGAATAACTACTGTTTAGGATATGTGATTTCGGTTTATCAAAGTTAAATGTGTTCAATCTAAAATATTTCAACTTACCAGCTATTGTATCTCCTAAAATCTCTACACCCAATTCAGCTATTGGTTCCTCTATTTTAACAATCTGTGCCAATTTGCATAAATGGTAATGTAGCTGTAAAGCAATAATGTTAAATAAAATAATAGATGAAATATTTAATCAGTAATATGTGGACTAATATACTCCAGCAAATTAAGTTTAAACGTAATTACTGAAAAGAGTCTAATGCGTTAATCAGCATTCCACCAGACTTATAGTTTCATACTAATAACAGCTTGACCTCTACAGTGCCTTAGGAGATGGTTCATTTATATTATCATAAGATAATCACCCCGACAGTTATAGCTCTTCTGCATTCATTTAAAGAAAAAGTACAACCCCCTTGAGGCCCAATTATTTGTGAAACGTTTCTGGGAAAGATGTACATTGAAATGCGTGTTTGAGAAGCATTGATAGACGGGATCAAATGCATAGACAGTAGGTCATGAAACCAAGAATGTGGTCTTCAAAGCACTGAACGAACACCGCACTTTTTCTTGCTGTAATGTATGTATGTTCTAGGAATTCTACAAAGACTGTTACTTAAAGTAATCTTCATGAAGTTACAAAATGCATATTGTTATGTGGCTAACAATTTTAGTGCTACTGAAATTAACAAAAAATATTTGATGAAGAAACTCTGGCAACAAACCAACCAGGAGCCGATTGCTAAACAAATATGTGGGAGCAAATGGAGATTGATTGAGCACACACTAAGGAGCTCATCGAATGACATCTCGCTCCAGGCAATCGCTCGAGTGGAATCCCAATGGGAAACAATAGGTGGGTCATCTGAGGGTGACATGCAGGAGATCATGTGAGGATCAGATGAGATTGCATAGGCAATCGTGGACACAGCTGAAGAGGACAGTAGAAAATGGACCAAAGTGAAGATGTGTTGCTGAAATCCCATGTTCCACTCAGAACCCAAGCGAACGCAGTTCTGTGTCTGATGTTGGCAGTATTTCTGTGTGAGTTGCAGGTGATGGTCGATTCAAGAGTCCTTTAAAATGGTCAGCCCATTGTTTTATTTGTTTCTCCTCCCTGGTAATCCAGTCACCTCGAAAATCACTTATAACTTTCACCTGCGTTGATCTCTTTCCGGATAGAGACCTGGTTATCTCATATAATCTCCTAAGGTCTCTTTTACCTGCCTGCCTGTTCTGCTTCAGTTACCGGCCAGTATGTCGTAGAATTATCTTTTCTCTTTCCTAGAACTTCTCTTCACTTCTTTATCCAGTGCAGTACGATGTACATTCAACTCAGCTTCTCCTTCACTTGCCCATTTTCGGATTGAATCATCTTCTCTTTCACTATCCTCCTCTCATCGATTAGCTTCCAGGTAGGTGTCCGTTAAGAGCCTTTCCTTGTCGTGTCTCTTCTTTCTCCATAGAACATTTGCACACGTTTCCTTGAATATCACTTTCAAAGAGTTTCAATGTTCTTCTACACAGGTTTCCTCAGTAATGCTACGTAGTGTCTCCGACTTTGCTGTGATCTAATCTGTAGTGAAGGCATCCCTTGTAGCTTTGTCCTTCAGCTTCTGAATATTGAACTTGAATTGCGGCCTGCCCCACGTATGTTTCGAGCGATTTCAGCTTCACCTTGAAGGTCGAGATGATGGTCTGAGTCAACATCTACTCCCCTTCTCGACTTTGTGTCCAGCAAACTGACTGCGTCTCCACTTCCTTGAGATTGAGATAAAATCTATTTGGTTTGGGGTATATCCATCAGGCGAAATCCATGTTGCTTTGTGTATATTTTTGTGCTTGTACACGCTGCCTCTAATCACCAAATCATTGAAAGAGCAGAAGTCTGCGAATAATTTTCCGTTCTTATTCATTTTGCCAAGCGACAGCCTCTCGATCCATGATGAGTTCTCTTCCACTATTATCAGGTTCCAGTTTGGCGTTCAAATCGCCCATAAGAAATCTGATGTCACCATCTGGGATGCTGTCCATTACTGCTTGTGGTTGTCTGTGAAAATCCTCCTTCTTTTCTTGTTTCACGTTGTTTATAGCACTGTGCGTAGTACTGGATAATTGTGACCTTTCCTCCTTCCTTTCGAGTTGAATCTCGCTGTCATGATCCTGGATGAAATTGGTTCCCACTGCATTAGGGCTCTGGTGGCCACTGTTGGCATCATTATAGCCACTCATTCCCTCGATGTGTTCGTCGTTGTTATCTGGGTGACTGGAGTAGATTATTGATTCTCCCATTGACAATGTCGTCAATCCACACCCATTCCATCTGCTTTCGCAGATATCCAGTACTTTCGCCAAGGCTTTCACCAGCCCGCGTCATTTCGCCTCCCCGATTCCAGAGAAGAATAAGATCGTTCTTTGAATTTTTTGTATTATTAATAAACCTTTTGTGTGTTAAAGTTTCTGTAGGAGTTTGATTGGTTTCGTGGTGTAGGGTCGCTATCTCCACGCCCAACCCTCCCTTTTACCTTGGTTGGCATTGGCTAGAAAAATAATGAGCTGGTAAGCCAGGAGAGTTTAAGGTAACAATAATAATCTATAATTATAATAAATGAAGAAGAAAATATATTTATCTACTACTAATACTAATACGATTATTATTAAGTATGACTTCATTCATTTTCTTCATTCAAGATAATGCTGCTTATGAACCCCGAATTTAAAGGCGATCTATCAATGGACATCCTTAAAAGAATCATCCCAAACACTATGAAAACAATACTTGTTGCAGCATTGCTTAAAATAGTGTCTACCACCCGACTATTATTTTTCGATAATTTGAAGAAAACGATCGACATAGACACTCGAAGAACTCAATGACGTCGAAAAAAATCTATTATTATTAATCCCTTGGGTTCCTAGTGGAACATAGGGCTGCAAATACACGTCTCCACTTGCTTCTGTCTTCTGCTGTACTTTTCACCTGCATCTATGTTAGTCCATGCTGTTTCAACTCCTCTTCACACGACATCCTCCATGTCACCCTTGGACGTCCCACTCGCCGCCTTCCTTTCGGGTTCCACTCGAGCGTTGGCCTGACGTGCGCTGTCACCCAGCGGCCTCCTTAGCGAGTGTCCAATCCATCTCCACTTTCTCCTGCATATTTGTTGAGCGATTGGTTCCTGATTTGTTTGTTCCCATAGCTTCTTGTTGTGATTCTTTTCGGCCATCTAATCTTCAGTATAGAACGAAGACAGCTGTTGATAAAGGTCTGCAACAGGCTGTTGGAAACACTCTTTGTGACTCGCCAAGTTTCTGATCCATATAGAAGAACTGACTGACTTGACGTATGTATTGGAAATTCGAATTTTGTTATTGATGCTGAGTGACGAATATTTCCAGATTGGTTTCAGGTTGATGAATGTGTTTCTCGCCTTCTCGATTCTTGATTTGACATCCTCGTCCGTTCCACCTGCCTGTAGTTGAGACAATGCTCCCTAGATAAGTGAAAGAAGTAACCTCTTTCAAATCCCTCCCGTTGATGGTGATTGGCACTGGATGTTGTTGCTGGTTGGTTATTTTCATAACCTCTGTCTTGTCTATGTCCACCTGCAGTCCTGTCTTCTCTGGCTGCTTCTTCGA
Organism: Trichobilharzia szidati; assembly: GCA_944472155.2. Classification (NCBI taxonomy): domain Eukaryota; kingdom Metazoa; phylum Platyhelminthes; class Trematoda; order Strigeidida; family Schistosomatidae; genus Trichobilharzia; species Trichobilharzia szidati. The sequence goes on from OX235272.1 coordinate 76,375,685, forward strand.
CCAGTTTGTCGGTTTCCGCTTGTAAGTCTTCGATTTTGTGTGACATCAAACATAAATCATCCACGCGCGAAATCCAGGTCTTCTAGGTTCTTCACATCGGTCCAGGATATCCCTGTCCTCTCGTTTCCCACTGTCTGACGCATGATCCAGTCCACCACAATTAGGGATATCATTGGTGATAATAAGCACCCTTGTCTGACTCCTGTGTTTACTCGAAACGCCTCGCTGAGTTTTCCGTTGTGGATCACTTGACATGTGCCGTTGTCATACAGCTGTTGAATAAGGTTGATGAATATTTTGGGTACACCGTAGTACTTGAGTAGTTTCCAAATTACTTCTCGGTGAACGCTGTGGAAGGCCTTCTCAAGGTCTATAAAGTTGAGGTAGAGGTTTGATTGCCATTCCATGCTTTGTTCGATGATGATGCGTAGAGTTGCAATTTGGTCAGAACATGATTTGCCTTTCCTGAATCCAGCTTGTTCTGGTCGGAAATCTGCATCCAGTGAGTCCTTTATTCTCTCCAGGATGATGCGACTCACAATTTTGCTTGGCGTCGACGGAAGCATGATTCCTCGTCAAAAAAATCTATAAGAAGAACAAAGCGTGAACATCTTGTTCATGCTGGACTTTTTCCTTTAGCAAACTCTTCCGGTAAACAGAAAGTATCACAACCAAGTGAACGACGTACCCAATGACTCCTAATAATCATTCCGATTCTTCCTCGTCATTATGATCACAGTGCGTGAATTACACTGCCATTTTCATCCAGAATACGTTTTACTCTACTGCTGGTATTCTGGCTTCCTAGAACGGAGTAGAATTTGTGCTAATGAAGGAAAGTTTATGCCAAAGAAGTGTCCCTACACGAATGATGGGTATTTCTTACGATAAACAGCTTACCATGATAGAAAATCTATATAAGATGGTATGTTGCTTTGTTGGAACCTAATTTAGTAAATCTAAATTTTCAGTTATGAATATACTATGCATTTGTCAGCACTGAATATTAAGTCAGTCTATTACATCTACTCTAGCTGAAACTGAAAATAACCTTGTTTCTACAGTCCACTAGTCCTAAGTTAAATGCAATAAAAGCTGTTCTACGTAAGTACAACCATGGACGTCAAATTGCGATCCAGATTTGCTACATTGGATCATATGACATTAGTCTAAAGAAAGGATTTATCCAGAGATTCCGGAATTTGAGTACATCTGTCCAACTTCCTATTTTCCATCATTTAGTAAGAGAGGAAACTACAGTAAACACGGATGAATGAAGGGAATATTCCGTTATCTTCTCTGGTATACCCCCATCATACCAGTAACCATTCATCTCATTTTTTTAGATTACATTGACAGAACTGTTTTAAATTCCAACAAAGGGTTTTAGGTCCTGTTCAAAAAGAGAATATGAGTAAGAAGTGAATCACAGAATGGTATTAACTACAGATATTTGGATGAGTTTATGTATGGAAACTAGTTTGACCTCTCTGGGAGGGAGTTATCTGTACAACGTAATGAAGGCTACTGTTCCCTGTAACTTCTTTTGGCATTTTTTTTTACCTATAATAACAATGTTCGAAACAAAGTAATGCCTTTTTCGCATATGACAGTTCTGATAGATTGTTCAAAAATTAGTGAGTAGAATGTTCGCTTTGCTTGGGGTACTTTATGTTTATCCCTATTCCTTTAGAGTTAACCATAAATATAACCAAGGGCGTTTCATAAAACTTTTAATGTTGAAACTACTAAAGTGTATCAATGGGATAAAAACTATATAAATACTTCAACTATATAATTGATCATAAGTCTAAAAACACTAACTCTATCCTTTTCACTTCTTAATTCATCAATTAATGTACCATCTGAAGCTCTATACTGTTCCAAATAAATGATACGTTCTTTTAACATGTCAGTATTTGATGTGTACTTCAATCTTTCCTCTCGTAAACCTGTTAATTCCATTTCTAAGTCTGTGATAACCTTACAAAATGGAAATAAAACAAACAACAAAAAAAGAAAAGACATTAGTATTTGAACTTAGGAAATAAATTAAAATAGATTTTAGCATTCTATATAACACTTAAATGAATAATTTCTTTCGATATCTAACATTATCAAGGATGTAATATGGAGGTCAAAACCATAGTGACACATATAAATGCAAAAAGCAGAATGTTTGTAGCTCAGATGAATGCTTTTGGTGCAGTTATTTTCTCTGAACTAGATGAACTAATTATGCAATAAAACCACACAGATCAAACAGAACAATAACACATATAATATATATCGGATTGATAGCAATCTTAATTTGGTCCAAAAAGCACTGGACAGCTGTTTCGTTCTTGTTCAACACTCTTCATCAGCACACACCGGTGACACTGATAAGCACTGAAGTCAGATTACAAGGCTAGCCTGTTGATTAGCGATAAATGGGCCAATCCTCGAGGTAATGCAATACGAGGCCGACCCGTGGACGGGGTTGAGCAAGCTCACAGCACCCGTCCGTAAGGGAAAAATACAGGTAATTTCATTGGTCTCAGTTTAGAGACCGTTGCAGAAATTACACTGCAAAGAACAGATACTACACATGATCTTAGCTCAGAGAGCTGAGAAGCGATTATTCAGCTACTGGAAGAACATCCCACCAAAACTTCAGGCAAGTTCATCCTGTAGTGAGCCACTTATGAGCACGGGAATAATATACAAGTGAAATATAAATAGTAGTTTTTATATGTTGACAATGGCTGAATGGTCAATCAGCTCGCCTTGTGAACGAAAGGTACTGGGTTCGATCTCTGATGAGATTGTTGGTGCTGAAGAGTCCAGAACAGGGAGGAAAGAGCTGTCCAGTACTCCCTGGTTTTCAGTGCTTCTTAAACTGAAACGAGTTAGGGACCAGTGCTGAACTCAGTCAGATCCTTACAAACCAACACTTGGTGTATATACATATATGTAAACCTTTAGATAGTTCTGTTGCAGATGTCATCAAATAATAATCAGTGGTTATCTGGAAATCAGACCTCTGAAAACTATTAAGAATACTCTTACATGGATTTAGTAAAGAAAATCCAACATGTAAACAGTAGTACTATATTAGGAGTTTTATTACTGTTATTCCATTCCTTAGCATCCCCAGGAGAACATAGGACTTCAGGCTTCAGCTTTTGAATTCCAGTAGCAGTGGTGACCCTTCGTCGGGTGAGGTCGTTAGCCTCACGCTATACATTTTCTCTTTACCGGATTTAATTCCCGATAAGCGATGCTTCAGAGTGCATCGGTCGAGAATCGAACCTTGGACCACAGGTGTGGTTGGCGAGTATTCTACAACTAAACCAGCGACGCTTATTTACCAGAAAGTAATGGATAGCTTTCTCATCCTAGTTTGGGACTAGTCAGCAATACGCAGTCATCGGGGGTCGAACACAGGACCTTAGGGTTATAAGTCAAACCCGTAAACCATTCAGCCACTGGGACTGATATTAACAGAGCTCAGAGTAAAATAAATGAATGAAATACATGGTTACACCGTCACTAATCTACTTAAATTCTATCCTTACATTCACAAAACAAGTAACATGGTAATTTATACAACTTCTAGTATAAATTATTAGAATTAAAGTATTTGTATATTTCAGTAATCTGGAAATTGTCATTTAGTATGTTTGAAACAATAAATATTTGAGTGAAAATATTGCTGTTTTCCCAATAACTATTCTTCCTCAGGCTCTTCAGTTATTAATCCACAAATATGTTATCAAACAAGAGCTACATAGTGAAAGGTCGAAATAAAATTATATGCTGGAAACATTGTCGCGTAACAGGTGGAATCAAGTGCAGTTTGATTAAAAACCAGTAGAATGCTGGATGGTTAGTTTAATTTGAGCTTTAAATGTTTACAACACATACAGTCAAAAGGACTAAAAGACAATGTGATATGTGGTGTAATAACAGAATCTTCACAAATCATGTATGTGGTTTGGGTTCGATTCCCAGACGACATACTCCTAGACGTCTCTTAGCCAGTCATAGGCTCGGTATACTGGGGGGAGGAAGGTTGGGCGTGAGGCTAGCAATCTTACCAAAACTTAATAGATCAAGCTTCAGGCCTTATGTTCAACTCGGAACGCGAAGGAGCGAAAAAGTGTAAATAATGAAATTATCGACCTGTAGTCACTTTACTCTGAGATATCCATTAGAAATGAGTTAGTGTCAGTTAGTATATATATTTTTTTGTCTGATTCAGTCTTTTTCTGACAATCATTTTTAAGTGTTAATTTTTTTTAAAAAAAATTTTATTTCACGCCCAAAGATTACAGTTTTCTGATTGTTGACTTTTAAGGTATTAGTTAAATACGCAGAAGATGAAGCAAAACTTAAAGTGAACGCTAAGTGAGATGTTTTTATAATCCGGTGTATTTAATTTAGTAGTAGGGAAGCAGTTAGTGAGCCAATATTTAAAACACTTCCATCTATATGAATATACATTACGTCAATTCCAAGCCTTTTAGACTAAGCTGTCACGTTAATTATACATCCTAATGTGTTTAGTCTCTTAATATGTCAGTAGATACAAAATATCTTCCTGTTTTTAAGAAGAAACTATTAGGTGATTTAAATATCAGAAATGAGTTACTATAGTAACATTGTTTATTCTCAGAATATGGCGGGCGGAATGGATTAAACATATATATATATATATATATATATATTCCATTCGTTTATCTGAATCTGTAAGCAGGCGATGAGAAGCAGACGAAATAAACGATGGTACCATCTTATTCTAGACAAACATTGTTCGTACTTTATTCAAAAGCTAATTGCCTCATATGAAAACGACAGAAGCAAAGTTAAAGAAACTGAAGTGATTGTAAACTCAACATCTGGCAAAGCTATTTCTCTTCAAATATGAGGCATTTTTCATTTGATCAGATTTATGTGCATTTGAAGATAATTAGCGCAACCACTGAATGAACAGATGACAGAAGATCTATGACATAATTTATTATCTAAAGTCGCTTATTGTTTTCTATGTTACTATATAATAATTACTTTACGAAGTTATTTGGAGGAGAATAAATTCAGTAGGAGTAACTAATATACTATATAGTCTCCATGTATTTCTCAGGGATTGCGTTACTCAAGCTTATCGTAAAATTCCTTTATTATGACCGGCTGAGTGGTTTCAACCTAGAACTTTGCACAGATGTGCAGCAATTCGAGTCGCCACACTCCCTCCTTGTAGCACACAAAGAAGAAATTAAAAGGAAATGCACAATAGAGACAGTACACAGAGATATGAGGCGAAAAGAATAGTAATATTGAAGAACAATATAGTTTTATTGGGTATCATAAGTCACAAGTAGTGGATGCATCTGCGCCATCGTTCGGGACGATTTTAAGCCATATCACCGATTGTCTCCAGCCATTGATGTCTACCATCCCGAGGATCCCAACCAGGAAGTCTAAACCTTCCTACGTGGCTTAAACTAAATGTTGTGGATTTCATTGACTGATAAAGCCATATTTTGGTTTGAGCACCACTAGCTCTTTTCAAACCTGATCCATCCTATGTCAACTAACATTGCCCATCAGTTGAGGAAGGGGATGGCTAGGCATACGTAACACATATCCTAACCATCTAATTCGATGCAGCTGCTTCACAACCTAGTCGAATGATTTCCCCTCCTCGCCTAGCACTCAACGCCTAACCTCAGTATTGCTCACCCTATTATACCATTCCACACGGGAGATAGAACGCAGGCACCTATGATCAAAGAGAGCTAACCGGCCTTTTCATATCTTCCACTCTCAATGGCCATGTCTGGCCGACAGCCATAAAGGATGACGAGGCGGACAGCTGAGTAGTTCACATACCCTTTGGTCGATAGCTGGATATCACGTCTACGCCAGAGACGGCGTTAACTGGCATATACAAAACTGGCCTTCTGTATCCGTGCTGAGATTTTGTTCAGCACAGTATCACAGATTCTCCATAAACTTCTTGAAAAAAATAAGAATTTTTTACTATCTGTTTATCCTTAAACAGTTACCTAAAACATTTAAGTTTGGTGGCATAAGATGAAACAGAGAAACTATGAAACATGGAAAAAGCTGGATCGAAGAGTTAAAACACTTTCGCTGATCAGTAGTCTAACAGATTTGCTACCTAGAATAACTCAAGGGTAATGTTTAAGATTACATCACTGAGTGAGGCAGCTTTGAATCTCCGAGTCAACATAAGGCTTGAAATTGCCGAGTAGTTGCTCTAGACAAAACAGCAAGTATTCATAATTCGAGTAAAACATTACATCAAAATGTAATCATAAATTCACTGTTAACTGGTTTCACTTGTATACTAAATATTACTGATTAAAAGATTTTTTTAAGAGTTGATCACGGATTGATATCAGTTAAAGAACCATTAGAGACCTGGGAGTACGGGACAGCTGTTTCATCCTAGTTTGAAAATCATCGACAGTACTCAGCCACTACCAGGGTTCGAACCCAGGACCTTCGGTTACAAGGTAAGCTCGTATACCATTCAGCCACTAGGACTCCATTCAGTGGCCAGCCCATCAATTCCAAGTTCTACCAATTCGTGATTTAGCGCGACCCCAACCATCGGTGGGACATCCATCCTCACACGTGACTGCATGGACCCCACTGGTCACGTCTTCTCAGTAGAACTCCAGGAAACTTCATCCTGTAACAAGTCACTAGCGAGCATCAGATTAATTTTCTATATTTGGTTTGTAAGGGTTCGAACCCTAGTGGGTGGGTACTGCCAATGATTCTCAAGCTAGGATGAAACAGCTGTCGAGTACTCCCTGGTTTTCAATGGTTCTCTAACTGATATCAATCCCTGATCAACTCGTAAAAACAAAACTAATCCTTACAAACCAACTATAGAAGATTAAAAGATTTTCAAAACCAAAATATCTATTTCTAACATACTAACTTCCCAAAATTCTAATAAGATATTGTGACCACTGGGATCCATGAAGTAGGTTGGGAGGTCAGATAGTAGTCTGTGACACTGAACGGCGGTGGCGCCAAGTCGCGGTTTGAAAAATGTTATAAGTCACGATTCAGTGGATTCTAACCCGACGGACGAAGGATCAGTGCGCTCTCTTCGTAATCATAAGGTCATGAATCCGACCTCTGGCGGGCTTATGTGTGCGTATTGCTGGGCAGTTCCAGATTAGGACAGAACGGTCGTCCATTGTTCAGTGGATCTCGATGACGCTAAAACCAGTTTCATTTTATGACCGAATCTATCTTGTAATCCGTCGAAATTCCTTAAATCTGACGCTTGTGTGTACCATATTGTTTCAACCTCTGAAATTCCTTCTATTTTACGTTTCTTTAAATATTTCGCTTTCCATAGATGTCTTTTTCTTAGTTATTTTTAGAAACTACACGGCTCATTATTTGTATTCCACTCTAAGTGAGATACCCAGGAGTGAAGTTTGACTGAGACCTAATGCTGAGTAACCACCCAAGGAGAGCTTGTATTTTTTAAAAATCTATCAGAGTAAGTCTAAATTCCCTATTAGCAGTACTACAAGGTACCATGTTTAGGATTTTTCAGGTATAAGTCGTATAGCTATCTAAAAATGAAAGAAATATTCAATCAATCATCGTGAACACAGTAAAGCATTCAGTACTTTTATATACAGATTTAAGATAGTTCTGTATAAACGCTGCATACAAGTTTTCTAAGTTACCATAACATTTTTACTATGTACTATGTCTTTACAATGTCTCACTACTATATACAAAAACTTGTATCTATCTTTTAGACACAAACTGCAAGATTCCTTAGTAAACTAAGCTTACTTAATATTTAAACTCCACATCTCACAAATTCCACTTGTTACATATTTGAACAGTAAAAGGTTGTTTAATTGAATTTTAGATTTTCCTGTCGATTGATTGGACCGAAGTGTTCGGTCTCAGGTTGACATGTCGGCTTCTTATGCAGATGCTTCGATGATGTCTGGGCATGTAATTATAATTTATTGGTGGATGGTGACTAGCAGTGGAATCCAGGATGCGCTTTGGCGTTTGAAACTATGGGCACTGGGTTCGAACCTCGATGGAAACATCAGCACTCACATCCAGATGACGAGTCCCAAATAGGACGAAATGTGCATCCTGGATTCCACTGCTAGTCACCATCCACCAATTAAGTAAAAAGTTGTAATTTTTATGCTTGTGCTTCAAACTACTTTCATGGCATACTGTAAGTAGTATATCTCCCTTTCATCAATATGTCTATTTTCCATTTATCATTTAAATGAGAATTACAACAAAAGCTGCTATCTTACTTGAGCTTGTTGTTTTAATGATTCATCCATTTCTTCAATTCTCTGTGTAATTGTGCTTAGTAGTACAGATAAGTCAGCTGATTGTGGGAAAGAAAGCCATGAAGCCATTGTATTTCTACAAAGAAAACATATATATACATTCCTATTATGATAACTTTAGAACATGATTTAAACAAACAAATATGTATTTTCGGTAAATTCTCTGAGAAATAATGGCTAAAACATTCTTTGCCGCAACGCTATGTTTAAAATCCACCATTCATTGTATCATTCCAATACAGATGAAGGATAAGCTACAGACTCTGGCCACTGCAATGGGCATTTATAAATTTATTTTGTGGAGGCAGTGACATAGGTAGAACAACTCAGGAAGTCCACCGTCGCCTTCTTGAGCATTGCCCAATGTAGTTAGGTAAGGGAGTTGTAAAGTCAATCAGGATTTCCATATAAGTATATCTTGTGATTAAGGAGCACAAGATTGATATAATTCAGCCTTAACAATTCTATACAATGTCCAACCTCAATTCCATAAGTATGTACGACTTCGACTGCTAAGCATAGCTGAGGCAGTTGCCATAAAAAAACTTTCAACCTAATATCTGTGTTCGGAAGACATCTGTTCAATCCCTAGTCCTTCTATGGCCTTCAATTTCAACCAAGGAAAGTTATCTCTCCCGGTGACACCAGATAACTATAAATGTTATCTTTATTAGTACTGATAACTTTATTATCAATAGCATACTGTTCTATGGTCGCATATTTTAATCTTAGTTTCACAGTTTATTATCATATTTTCTAATCGCTATGTGACAGTGGTTATTTTCTCCTCTACCCCTACTAGTATACACTTTCTGCTTACATTCTACTTGATTATATTCGATTCTCTTGATCCACCATGTTTCAAATGTCTGGTGAGAAGCCGTGACCAGTAGGGTACAGCACGTTGAAGGTGAGGCAGTAACTCATCGCGCAATGTGGTCGCGCTGTGTCATCAATCGGCAGATGAAAGAATTCATGGGCTAGCCATTGGATCGGGTGCCAGTGAGTAGCTTAATAGTCTACGAGCTCGCCAGCCTTGTAACCTGAAGGCCCTGGGTTCGAATCCTTGCAGTGGGTGCATGTTGATGAATAGTCCCAAACTAGGCTGACGAAACAGCTTTCCAGTACTCCCAGATTTTCCACTGGTTCCTTAGCTGTTGTCAGCTCATAATGAAATCCTCCAAACACACAAATGTCTACGACTAATATTTTATTATGTAGTTGTAAAGTCTGACGAGAACTTACTGGAAATATCTATTTACTTGCTTAAATTGTGTTCTATAGAAAAATATGTTTACCCCCTTATGAGTATAAATTTGTGTTACATACAGGAAAAAGACATAAAAGGTATAACTCTTTGTGTAGTTTAAATATTTCAAGTGAATTATACGAAATAAATTTTCTGTAAATTAATTGAACACATCTGAAAATAGCTTTAAAAAAGTTAGTGTTTTTGGCATGCATATTAGCTCATCTTGCACCGAACGCGAAACGACCAGTCCGGTGTCCGTCCGAGAGTGGCACTGAGGATATGGTATGAGGAGGAAATGAAAGTGCATGGGCAGTTGTCGAGTGCAGACAACAGAGTGAAATGTTCATATGCCGCTAAATCCCTATATTCCACTCACAAACCAAAATAATAATAATGTTGCACGGATTCATTTGAGAACTTCTAAGTGAAAGTTCCTAAACTTGAATTTTCAAGTATCCAAGTAGGAAAAAATACTTTGACACAATTATATTGCCCTCCCATAACTGTAAATATGTACATATGCATGTGGATGCTGAGTTTTGCTAAGTTTAGATTGACTTCAAATTAAGTTTTATTGTCCTAGTGCATGTACACACTTCTGACAAGTTACAAATCAAAAACGTTATGTACTCTTTTTTATGTAGGTAGCAGTGAAGACTGATTGAAAATTACGGATTAAGGTTTGATGATTCATGTTTACGCATGAGTAAAGAGAATCTTCAAGTCAGAGAAATTCATGTAACCTTAAGGATTCAAACAAGCTTCCGTCATGTACCAAAACCCGGAGTTAAAGTCAAAGAGCCGAACTTCAAACATCCAGTTATAAATTACACCTTCATTTAGACTGTTAGTCATAATACTGACACAACTGACTAGTGGTAATCAAAACTAGAGATCTGTTAATCAAATAGATTCCCATTCAGCCCATTCAGCAATAAACTTTACCATAGAGAAAGAAAGTAATGACAGTATCTCATTCCTAGACGTCTTCATGGCAAGGAAAGAAGATGGCACACTAAGAAGGAGTGTGTATAGGAAACTTACAACAACAGGTCAGTACACTCATTTTTTGAGTTTTGTGCCTTTTAAATATAAACGTAACCTGGTAAAGTGTCTGGTTCATAGAGCTAGGTTAATCTGTTCAGAGTAGAGCCAGAGATAAGGATCTGATTGAGAAGTAAATATTTCTTCGCTCAATCTTTCTGTTTTCTAAATAGATTCCCACCAAAGTGTCAACTTCGATGTGTTAGGACAGCAAACCTTAGCAATGAAAAGGTTGTTCGCTGAAAAGATCATAAAACAGGAGTTTAATACTACAATTTAGTAATAATCAAAAAACTGGTTTACTAGATCCAATGTCAATATCCCAAATCATAATGAAACATCCTTAAGACGGACGATTCCGGTCTCCAACATACATCAAGTCACACCAGGATGTTATATAAAACTTACACAAATTTTTGGATTACTTGTATATCATCCGAACTTTGATTATATTTATCATGCTGTGGTGTAGACGAATGATTTGATACATTGCTATCATAAACTTTATTTTGAAACATTGATTCAACTTCAGCTATTCTGTTTAACTGTTTGTCACGTTCCACAGCATCACATCTGGCAACTTGAAGTGATTGCGTTAAACTTTGTACACGTTCTTCCAGTAAGCGAATACGAGCTTCTGCTCTTTCATAAGCTGTTGTGGTTTTCTTTAATTCCTGAATAAAGAATTTACAGGAAAAGAAGAGAGATAAAACCATCATATTTGTTGCAGAAAGTAGGTGGTTTTGTCTTCAGCTGATGAATAATAAGATAGTCAGTCTGCACCAAAGAAAGGACTAGACACGTCACACTAGTTACTAGTGTCCAATCAAAATACCCACTACAGTCCTATAGGAGGTCGATCGCGAGCCCGAATAGCTCAGTGGTAACGTCTTTGACTGCAGGTGGCACTGGGTGACTCGGGTTCGAATCTCAGAAGGGACATGAGTTCCTTCAAGGCTGCAGATACGCCTTGCTGAAGAGTGCTAACTAGCACGAAACCTAGGTCCAAGGCTTCGTGCCGATTGCCTCCAACTATCTAATATCAACAATTCACAGTGCACTCTGATAGCGAACCACCTAGCATGGTGGCCGCATTGCATTCCTGACTGATAGAATTCAGTCTGCACCAAAGAAAGGACTAGACACGTCGCACTAGTTACGAGTGTACAATCAAAACAAAATGCTCTTCAGCAAAGTTGATTCTTAACTACAAGAAGATGGGATTATATCTCTCACTCTGCTTCTGTTAACACTCAATGCTTTGATCATACTTTTGAATAGCTTTGATCTTTTAAGCGCAAAAACTGAGCTTCATCTCATCAGGTGTTTTCCTTTTGTAATTGGTGGAATATTTCAAGAAGTTCCTCCCATACCATCATGATTTATAAAGCATTACCTACAGACTGGTATATTCAGTAAAATAAACTAGAGACTGCTGAGATTATGACTTAAACTGAATTGGATAACTGAATTACTGACGTAGTGATTGTTCTCCACGATCCAACTGCTTAATCAGGCTTTAACCCCACCTTAGTCACTAAGGCTTCTTCCTCACTGATACTTGGAAGACTGACTTTAAGATAACCATTCATGATCACTTCAATTTCTGAAGAACCAGAAACTTTTTGTTCCAATATTTTTTTATTCATTTACGTCCCAAGTGGAACATAAGGCTTCAAACTGAAGGCTTGAAGTTTCTGTAGCAGTGATGATTATTTTTACAAGAGAGTTGCTAGCCTCATGCCCAACCTTCCCTCTTTACCAGTCTTACTACTGGTTTAGCGAGGTAAATGAGTGCGTCGGCCGGGGATCGAACCCCGGACCACCTGCGTGGTCGGCGAGCACTCTACCACTGTGCCTCCAACACAAAATTCCAATTTTAATCATACCGAATCACGGGGAGAGTGAGATAGTTCTACTTTTTGTTTAAATATTCATGATATTCTTAGTTTGGCAAATTAATGTATTAGCAAAGGATGGATGTTGAAACGAAATTAACACCTTTAGTAAAAGTTCCAGATAAAATCTGAGGAAAAAATAAATAAAAACACCCAATTATTTTCCACATAATATGTGAATTTTGATTAATTTCAGTTTTATACGGCTAACAACATCTAAAATATATTCAGTTCAGGCGATTATATGTCACACCCCTTTTTTGAATTGTTGCTACCTGCCTTATCTTGTGAGTATTTATGAGGTCTGGTTGATTAGAATCAGCGTTAGTTTGCTGTGTTTGGTTGAGACAGTTGTATTTGACATGAATTTGATGTTTATTTGACTTTTGTTGGGATCACCTTCTTGAAAAATCATTGTTCGACGCTATTTCCAAGTATAAATGCAACGTTTGTGTAACAGGATCCCTGAATATGTGCTTCATGAAATAATTGCTTGGTACACCAAGTATGCTTAGCGTATATTTCCGTAAGTGATGTTTAAAGGATTTCGTTAACTTTCGAAACTTACTGTCTCCTTTCATCGATTACACTGAACAGATTTCAGTATCAAACGACATTTTCTGATACAGGTGCACGAAATGTAATACAGTTCGAGTACATTATGCCTCCAATGTTATGTACTTCAGAAAACTATTTTAATTGAAAATTTCATTTAAAAAGCAAAATAGAAGTTTAACGTGTCGTCATTAAATCAACATAGCAATGGGTTATGACGCTGCAATTAATGGGGATATGCAATAAAGCCACTCTTTAGTTCTTGTATGACTCGAATAATAAATGTTTATTGTCACCATGGTCTAGTATCAAAAAACAATACACAATTCCTAAGTTTTGGGATGACCTTTACCAAGAATTAAAACTTGAATGTAAAACTTTGCCAAAGATTGCACTTTATGCTAAATATGGCGCTGAAGATGTTGCCCAGATGGACGACGAAAGCTTCGCAACTAAACCAACCAGCTCAGAGAACACTTTTAATTGCAAATCATCCACCTGAGCTACAAATATTCTCTATTATTTCAAAGATTGCACTAGTCAACAGTGGTATTTAGGTGCTAGGGTTTCTTTTATTTGGCAGTGGTTTGACACATATACTTACATTTCAGTAAGGGAAGAGTCCCGTATAGTTTGAGAGGTTGAATACTATACTTTAGTTTTAATAACAAATCTACTATTGTAGCAACAGAAGACAAGGACCAGGCCACAGATCGTTTATTTAGGAAATCAACACATATTTATAGATTTTAATGTACATTATTGTAGATTATTGTTAGTAGACAAACACAGTCTTCTGATTGCTTGCTTCTCACTGAAAGTTAATCTTTCATCTCTTTTTGGCTGTTTCATCTATCTGCTAATTGTACCAGCCTACGCAAAGTCTGCTGTGATTAGTTGATGAGTCAGTCTTTGTTCTTGTTTTCACATGACCAATATTTGGGAAATAAACATTGACGTAAATTACTGTCTACCGATTTGGCTAGCAGACAGCTCTCACCACACTATAATTCTCTCCAGATAGTGGATACCACAATAGGAGAACTCGAGAACCCTTGTTATCATCGATAACCATTTTTAAGTGCCATAGCAAGGTCTCGCTACAAACAGTATCAAGGTGGTTGCACAAACAAAACATGTGTCAGCAGAACCTGACTAGTTCAGTCTTGTAAATCAACACTGGGAAGACTAAAACTCTCTAGCTATTGAACCTAGTCATTTTTTTCTATCCTTCACGTTCCCAGTGGAACATAGGGCCTCAAGCTGGTGACTTGAAGTTTCTGTAGCAGTGTTTTATTTTACAGGATGGGGTTGCTAGCCTCATGTCTAACCTTTCCTCTTTACCAGCATCATGTCTGGCTAAGCGAGGTAAAGGAGTGCGTCAGCCGGGGATCGAACCCCGGACTATGTGCATAGTCGGCGAGCGTCCTAACCGCTATGCCACCGACATATGTCATATAACAATAAATCTTATTGACGAAATGAGATTACTGAATTTAGTGTGTAGAACATGTGCTCAACAACAAGACAGATCTAGTGTCTGTATGATTTTCATTTACCTAAAATTAAATATCCATGTCGAAAAGTGATTCTGTACTAAATTACGAAAAACTGACCAAATACAATTTAGTAAATAAAAGTTCTTTTCCAAGAAATCACTTTCACCTCTTGGTTTGCAAGGATTTCATAGACTTTAAATTTGATCAGGAACTGACATCATTTAAAGAACCCTTAAAATCCAGCGGAGAACTGAGAGACAAATAATCGCCGATGACATTCACTAGAGTTCACGCCATATATGGCAAGTTGATAGATGTTAGAAGTGGTAGGCCAGTAGATTCCTTCACTGTCACTGTATGATCAACTAGCTCACCTCCTAACCTGAAGGTCCTGGGGCGATCATTCGCTGCTCACTGCTGAAGATTCTTGAAGTAGAATGAAATAGCTGTCCGGTACTTCCTGGATGTCAGTGGTTCTCTGCCTGAAAGAAACCCACAGCCAAACTTGAAATCCCTTTCAAAAGATGAAAACTCTTGTTTGTACATACGGAAAGCAAATGTCTATAGAGATGATTAGGAATTCAGCGTGGGACTTTTGAGGAGTTTGTTCTAGAAAATATTTATCAGGGAACCGCAACTAAAATTGGAGGGCGATTAAGCAGTTCTTAAAAGGTACACAGAAAAGGTAAATTCGTAATATAATATGTAAACATTATCATCTTAAAGATAATTTTATGTCGAACCTGTTTTACTTCTCTTTCAGAATTTTCAGCTACTTGTCTTGCTGCTTGTTCTTTATTAATTTCTCCAGACAGACGTGATATAGTTTCTCTGGAAGCTTTCTGTTCAAATTCAAAGGCTTCTATTGCATCACCTTGACGTTTAACTTGTTCTTTACAATCGGAGAATGATCTCAGCAAGTCTGTCAACTTTAATTGGATAAAAAAGAAAAAAAAGTAACGGAAGAAAACAGATGGATAAATTTCTCCATTGAAAAACAAAACGTGATGTGTGAAAAATAGTTGTGTTGGTAGCTGTAATTTTTCGTTTTAGATATATTTGTCTGTTTTTTGTGCTATGCAAAACATCACTCATGTTTCTGAGCGTTACATAACAAACCGCATTTATTCTGTTAAAATGGAAGATACTACTTGAATAAATTTCAGTAGGCTGTATGGTGCTTAAAGCTTTGACTCATTGTTTAAAAGTCGATTCCTGATACCACTGAATGATAATAATAGTAATAATAACAATAGTAATGTTACTGATTACCAGTGAGACTCATACCAGTGCTCCTTGATTTCCAATGTACTCTAACAGATGTTGGTTCGTTGCAAAATCCCCATTAAAACTAATCTAAATTCCTACGGAAACCCGTAATATAAGTGTCACTCACCCAATCCCTGATGGTTACTGGATGGTTGTCCTGAAACTGTGCTGAGAAGTTATGGTTAGTGGGGTCCACTGTGTCAAAATGAAGTGGACGCTAATAAAAGACACTGGTTCGAGGTGGTTCAAGTGGCTCAATGATCAAGGGTTTCAGCCTCGTAGCCTGAAAGTCCCCTGTTTGATCCCTGATGGAATCTTGGGTGCGTGCTACTTAAATTTCCAAACTAGGATGAAACAACTATATTGTCATCCCTGGCTTTCAATGGTCTCTAAGTGATACTGATCTTGTGACGAAATCTACATTGAAAAAAAACTTTAAACTGGAAATAGTTAGAAGTTTCTCATAAAAACAGATAGCATACACAGTTCTTACATTCTCTGATGCTCACTAGCGACTGGCCTCATTCAGGTAGTGACCCGGGGTTCTGGTGGGAAGCTGTGGCCAGTAGGGTACAGTAGCTTGAAGGTGAGGCAGTAACTCATTGAAGAAGACTGACTGGCTGGCTGGATTCAACATAGAACTTGGCACCGAAGTGCAGCAGTTCGAGTTGCCACGTTCCAAATAGCACACAAAGGTAGACAAGAAAATGAGTGAAGAATCAATAGAAGAAGACATTGCAAAGTGATCGCACTATGTCATGAATTGAAGGAAGTTAGAATTCGTGGGCTGACCATTGGATCGGGTCCCAGTGAGTGGCTTAATGGTCTACGAGCTCGCCAGCCTTGTAACCAGAAGGTCCTGGGTTCGAACCCCCGCGGTTGGTGCGTACTGATGAAGATTCCCAAACTAGGCTGACGAAACAGCTATCCGGTACTTCCAGATTTTCTAATGGTTCTCTAATTGATGTCAGCTCATGATGAAATCCTCCAACCAATCAAACAAACAAAAATCCCCACAAAAACCGATCCATGAAAATTCTCTGAATGTCTTAATGGGTTTCATCTAAGTTCTTCAGCAATAAACTCTTAACTACTTAGTATTACAGCTAAGTAACCGACATTAGATTACATTAAACAAAAGAATATTCAGTAAATCCACGACTTAATATTACATCTCACTTCAGCCTCAAAAAGCTGACACTCACAATTATACATCAATTCAACACCATACAGTGGAGTTTATGGTGTTTAGTT
Source organism: Trichobilharzia szidati (assembly GCA_944472155.2). NCBI lineage: Eukaryota > Metazoa > Platyhelminthes > Trematoda > Strigeidida > Schistosomatidae > Trichobilharzia > Trichobilharzia szidati. The sequence continues at coordinate 76,392,828 of OX235272.1, forward strand.
GTGTGACCTAATAACACCAGTCAGTGTAAATTTACTGACTAGTTTATTCCATGTCTGGCGTCATCATCAATTAGAGAAACATTAAAAACCACCACTGAGTATTGCACAACTATTTCTTACAGGTTCTAATCTCTCTCCAGTAGTCTAAACAAGAATACAGCTACACTTGGGGTTGATACTAGGATGGTCAAGTTTTGAAGTGAACATGTCTAAAGGAGTCCCTTGGTTGAATATTTCGTTTTTAACTGATAAATCAAATTCACAATGCGCAAATTAATTCACAATCTTTACTGTTTGAGGTGATAATTTCACCATAGTTTCCTTTGACAACCGATATTATTCAGATCACTTTATGCAGTCTGCTTCGTGTTATCGATGGTAATCAAGAAACCAAGTATAAACACAGAAAACTATATACGATTAAGTGATTTATTTGCCAAAATGGAAATGTCATTTATGGTAGCACCAGCTGGCCCAAGTGCCTAGCCAGAAATCAGGTGGTTTGAACTTATTCGGCTCTATGGTATGAATTGAACCGTGTTAACCACTGATGAGCTCGGTCCCAAGTCAACAAAATGGCGGTACGGTGTTTAGATCACTTCAACCTGGTTAGCAAACACTACTGTTTGATGTGCGTGGTATACAACTACTCATCTCAATCAGTCAGTAGTATGTAGTTTTAACGCATTTAAATGAAAAACTCTAGAAAGTAAAATAATATTTCACGTAAAAAGAGGAATTCAGGCACAAAAGATTTTGAAGAACCAAGCAATTTGTTTAATTGACCTGACTTTAACCAGGCAGACTTGTTTCAGCATGATGGATATACGACAGAAAATTAAAATTAAAACCTTAATAGGCAATAATAACTTAGGATCAGTTGCTTTTAGATAACTAGTCAGGGATCTTACAGAATGCCCACCAACCACACATCTGGTTCGGAGTTCGATCCCCGGCCAACGCACTCCTTTACCTCGCTAAGACAGTAATAAGACTGGTAAAGAGGGAAGGTTGGGCTTGAGGCTATCAATCCCACCAAATAAAAATAAATACTACTGCTATCGAAACTTCAAAGCTCTAGCTTGAAGCCCTTTGTTCCACTGGGAACGTAAAGGAATAAAAAGAAAGTAATTTTTATGCGAAACAGTGCTCAGAATTCACTTCCTCTTGCGCTGTACACAACAAGTCTTAGATTTTACAAAAGTAGGTCAGTTATGTTTTCATCTGACATGAAGGTAAGTAAACAAGCATATTAACGTCTATGCTAGATTTTTCCTTTACAAGTGTTTAAAAACATCGCAGAAGTACCCCTACATATATATATATATATTAATAGAATGCTCTTAGGAAAACAACTAAAGTAAGGTCAGTAATAAACCATTAAGAAAAAATAAAAGTTTTAGTGGTTTAAAGGTCACTAAAATGTCGGCAGGATTATCCGTTATTGTATTTATTCAATATCTTAGAGAAAAATAAACATTTTAAGTGAATAATGAAAAAACTTAAAATGAAACTTTAAGTTGCGGCAAAACCAGAACTGGACTCATACAGAAAAGTTTGCGATTAAGAGTAAGTAAATCTGGATAAAGCAAGAAAAACAGTGGTTTGTGCAGAATAATATGGTACCATCATTTATTTCGTTCGCTTCTCATCAGCTCAGCTGAGTACAACATAGATAAATTAATAAGTTTATGTATAGAAAAGTCTTAACATACTTGCAAATTTTTTCATGATGTCAGTTAACAGGAGGTTTTGGACTTTATGAACAGTGCTCAGAAAATTACGCTTCCACAGTTTTGCACAGGGAGTTCAAGTTTCAACAAAGTAAATGTATGCATACAATGGTAAAGGAGTTACGCAATAAAGACGGGAGATAAGTAAGATGACGAATAACAAGTAAATTGAGTAACAATGTACTAAGTTCAACTCAAACCATAGAAACAGGAGACAGGCAAAATTACACTTTGTTAAAGAGGGGGTGAGGTTAAAGCCAAAGATTACGTAATCGAGTGAAACAGAGTATGAAGATATCCTGATATCGTGGCAAGGAAAGACTGATAACCGCTTCTTTCTGAACGTATAAATTGGGTTTCAAGTGTCTGATAGAAATTGCTCTGGCAAACTTAAGGAGAATTGAGCTTTTTTGTCTATTGATAATTTTAAAGGATTTCGCGATTTCCACCTCATGACCCGTATCAAGGAGATGCTTGGCAATAGCACTATTATAAAAGTTTGTTCCCTTGAGACATAGGCTTTTCGGTACATGTTGAGAAAAATGTAGGTGTGTCCTTCTTTCTGTTCTCCCAATGTAACTGCTCCTGCAGATGCACGTAAGTTTGTATACACAGTTGGAATTGATATGAGAAGGGTATCTATCGACTTTTGACTGCAGCAACATAGCTGCAGGATAGGCTCTGGCTAGTGACTTACTTAGTTTTCTGTTGACCATTGCTGCAATGTTTTCACCTTTAAAATCTAGCTGAATGAAGACAGGCAAATCACAGTTGAAAAACGCCTGTCTCCATTCAACTAGATTTTAAAGGTAAAAACATGGCAGCAAAAATTGCAGATAAACTTATATATGAGCAGTACAAGTTTGTATACAAATACTCAACTAACCAGAATAATGTTTAAACTAACATCATAGTCGCAATGAAACTGTCAAAGTATTAAGAAATAATTACAGCTTATAACTCAAAAAATCTTATAAGAACAAGCCGAATCACAATACTGATTTGCGATGAACAGGGGATACTAATAGTTCATGCAACGGGGGCGATTTCTTTTACAAATACGTTTCAAAAAATTAAAGAATATTGAAGAATATTAGAAAAACCTTATTTTAAATTATTTTAAATTGCGTGTATTGCACCTAATAACCTTGGTTATGAAATACTATTGTCATTTATTTTAGAATCAATAAGTCGAGTTTCGAACCCATGAATGTTTGCTCGTGAAGTACGTAATTTCATTAGATTTTTCATATGTTGAAGTTATTTACATATCATGCTGAAAATAAAAACCTAGCAGAAGAAACCCAGAAGTGTCTTCTTTTACTATGTACAAAGAATTTTCTTCATGAATAATCTCCATCCAGACACTGATGAAAACGAAACACCTAGTTCAACGAAGAGTCTCTTTTCGGCGAATTCATTAACTCAGCTGTACAATAACAATTACATATACATATATATATATATATATCCTTATATTTTTATGTGTGTATACATTAGGTTTGTCCGATAAGAATAAAAATAAGTTAGGGTAATTGTCATCAAAATATTTCAAAAATGTGATAAATCATCAAATTGTAACTACGCGGTGGTGAAGATTGGTAAGAGGGTAGTGGGGATGTTTTGTCAAAAAGACATATTTATTAACACATATAAGAAGTTGAACAAGGGCATTACAGTTATGTAATAATAATAATAATAATTTGCTTTATTCCAGAAACAGTACTATTGGTACAGTGTGG